>JAUMJM010000028.1:1207500-1380000 GCA_033558235.1 Neomorphus geoffroyi
TCATTAGGAGTATTTTTCCCCCAGATTAGCTTGAAAGTAGACATACAAAGAACCTCATCACAGTATTTTCTGTTTATGGTATATTATTTTGGCATTTCTTAAGAAATCAAACAAGTTAAATCTCTCTCAAAGCTTCACGACTCGTACTGGTAAGCAAGCAGGTGACACAGATGGCACTGAATTAAATGCTGCTTTGCCATAGATGACTGTCCATTCCCCATACAGCACAATGAGGCTATGAAGATCCTTCACAGAATGACAGACTATGGGCCCAATCCTACCTACTCATACAGGTAGCCTTTATTAATGTTAGAAACACCACTAAAATTAATGGTATCGAAAGATTACAAACTGGTTGTGCAAACTGCAGTCTTTGTGGTCTTCTCCCAGACTAAGATTCCAAGGGTGAGGGGCAAGACTGATAAATAATTTTACTATACATATGTATTGGAGAAGTGGACATTGCCCCAGTATTTCGCAAATGAGTTTTTTACCATCCCTTTCAGTAGAGCTTATTAAGAAGAAAATACCGAGGTACCATATTACATTGTTGCTTTGGAAATGTAAGTTCTCACAAACTTCAACAGCGAATAAAGCTTAAAAGCATACCCCTCCACATGAAAGGATATTTTCATTTTTTGTTAAAACTGTAGATCATTAAAAAATTACATCTGTTAAAATGTTAAGCTAAAAAATGGATTTTGTTTGTAGTTTCATCTTATACTTGTTACAGGAAAATGTAGCAATTCTTTCTACATTTCTTCTGTTTTATAGCTTGCTTTCATTTTCTGATATATTGCAAAGTGATTAAATCCATTAACTAATGAAGAATTTAATTTTATTTCTTTTATTTTTTCCTGAAGAGAAAGAATAATTTTTATTATCACTATGAAGAAGGATGTGGCACAGTAAAAATTCTCAAGGACTTTGGGGAAATTAATCGAGCACTTGCTTAATCTTATAGACATGGGTTGAATTCTGCAGTTCTTACTTACACAAAAGGTGTTGAAGGGGAGTTTTGTCAAGCAGTCAGGATCTTAGCCACTAATAACCGCTCAGTTATTTTCTTTTTCTCATTAGCAGTCTAACAGCTAACAGACTAATCTGAAGCTGTTAGGGGATGCAAGATGAATTACGGCACATAAAGCTTACCCTATGAAAACAGGTGAAAAATTGCAGGCAGCATCTCTCAAACGGTACCTCAGGCGAGCTCCTAAGCAGGTACCAACCCACAGAGCTGCCGTAGCTCCAGCAGAATGCTGGCACTTTGCACCACTGAGGTCTGGCCCTAAAATTAGTGCACAGAAATTCAAACAAAGGTATTTTTAAAAAGTCACTTTGGGGTGGTGATACCTGAAGCCATTCAGGTGCTCTGCTGACTCAGTGCAGGAGGTGCGAGGAGTTGGCAGCAGGAGGATTTGCTCTGCCACCCTCTCTAAGCGCACCCACCAAACACTTTCCAAGTTGGAGCAATGTGTGGCTGTGGAAAGGATGGCGATGGCCTACTTTCTCACCATCCAAGAGGAAGGGAGAAGGTACAAAGTGTGCTGTGGGTCCTTCAGTGACCATCAGAAAATGGGCAGAGTTGGGAAAAAAGCCTAGTACAGCTGCTGCCTACGTGCATGCAGGGTTTGCAAACCTGTCTTCAGCAGTTCTGAATTTTTATCGCAGGCGTATGTCTTTCTGCTCTGTGTGAGAAGAAAGCCTTTTGCATGGTATGCAAGGGAAAATATAATGAATGCATGCTTCAAAAATGCTGCCATCTACTTCCACGAAACAGACTGAAATTAAGCACCACATTCTGGTCAGGTTAATTCTGAAAACACATTCTGTTTGTTAAATACTCCCTTTCTTAGGACTAACTGCTTCCAAACTGGAAAAAGCCCCAGTCAACTCCACTGTGCTTCATTTTTGCTCCAGAATATTTTCATTTTTGTCTCAACTTAGATCACTTCTAGTTCTGTATATGTAAACGACCTGAAAAGCACCTTTTCAATTATATGAAATAAGGACTATTACAATAAAATACAATTAAATATATTGTTATATTTTGTTACTCTGTATCATAGACTCTTTTAAGACACTTAGATGAAAACAGGCAAGAGAATCGACATTTTCTAGGCTTTCATGTATTTTAAATTGCTGATACCTTCCTAAAGCACTCAAACAAAAGTGTCTTGTAAAGGAATCCAACAAATGTGTGAGTACAATATTTTCTGAAGCTTCTTTTTAGACTTTATGCAATAATACAAATAAAAGCATGGAAAAACATTGTGTGAATTACTATTATTTCTGCTTTCAGAGCTGCATAATTGAGGCTTAATTAATATTTTCTAAATGTAGGAATTTCAGGAAGAAAAAACCCCACTTGTCTTTCATTGAGAAGCAGTGTATGAACTGTGATGAAGTTTTGGAAAAAATGTGTTTGTTAACACCAGCTAAAGAGAAATGTCTGCTAACTGTGAAGACATGTATAAAACGCTCTCACATGCAAAGCCAATAATCATTTCAAAGTGCAGCTCACAGCACTTTTGTATATTTAAACAAGTACTATTACAAATAAAACTCTGAGCACAGCACACCAATTCAGGACAATTATTTACTAATCCTATCACAAGAATACAAAAACTAATTTTTCCTGAAGCCAAATTTAAATAAAGTAAAAAAAAAAAATTAAAAAACCCCATACTATAAATTTGTTTTCAAAATTATGTTCATTTGGAAACAGTAGCCTTGTAATAACGTATTGATCCTTGAGAAGAACTGTATTACTTTTTCCTTAGCTTTATCATCTCTTACAATTGACAGAGCTTTTAAAGAAAGTTTTCTTAAATTGTTAGAACACGTTTATTTTCTTGCAAATTAATTCTTTTTAACTCTTTATGATAGCTTTGAATCCCATAAAGGAAGATGAATTATCACATACTGAGCCCAAGCTGTGAAACAGGAGGAGACAAATAGAGACCCCTACTGTGTTTAACAATGTAGAAGAAATTCCAGACTCAATAGAAAAATTTTCTGTCCTTTTTCTCAGACCACAAAAGCTGTTAGTATGGATTTGAACAGTGGAGGGCACTCTTGCTATGCAAAAACCGGGAGTGACCTGGCACACTCGGTTTGATCTATTCAGTAGCCTAAATCTCAGAATTTGTTAAGTAACAGCCACCTGTGGCACAGGCACTACTGTATTCTGTTTAAAACATTTGCAGTTTCTAATCTGTGCAGTGAAGCATTTTGTTATCTCAAACACTGGCACCTTCCTACGTGTACACAGATGTGGAACAGATGCAAGCTTCACAAATAGTTTGGAATATTTGCACGAGATATTGTATTAAATAAGACCTGTGTTATGTTTTTCAATATCATATAACCAGCTATTTGGTTGCCTGTTATGGCATGTATACATTAACGTATAGTTGTGTAGAATTTGTGTGCAAATACAATGATATTGGTAGGAACTAGTTTTATTTGGAATGCATGAAGTTTTATTGAGAATTCTAAAAAAAATCGAGGGAAATAATTCTAACATAATTTATATGAAAAAGACATTGAAAAACCCCAAAACAAATAAACAAGAAGTCTAGATTTTGCATAGATTTCGCATAGATTTCCTCTTCCAAAAAGTATAAAATTAACTACATCTTAAAACTATGTAACTCTAACAAGCTGCAGAATGAAGCCAGCTGCCACCTGAACAAGCACAGACATGCTGGAAAATTCATGTTTTGATGCTCACAATGAAAGAAGCTAATGTGAGGGCTCAATCCTGCATCTTCCAAGCATCTCAAAACCAAACTTAAAAGTACTGGACTCAATGGTACTACTCCTTCATATAAAACTACGCACACACAGAAGTGCTTGAGAGAGCAAACTTGGAGCGATTTGTTGCCAGTTGTGCAGCTCAGTCATTTTGGTCATTTACCATTCCATGTACTGCAGTATTGCACAGGATAGCAAAGCACATAAAGATCTAAACAAATTTGTTAGCTTTCATTGTTTCCAGCTTTGGGCACATTACTACATCAACAGAATCAAAAATGAAATTGTGAAATGGCACCAGCAGAAGGGATCTCCCGAAACACCGGAGAGCGAGTTGCTTTTGATTAGCTGAAACAAAAATACTGTGGCACCTGCAGGGTTAATTAAGCAGCTCAAAATGCCGGGCTTCACAAAAGGAAACCCTTTTCCTTCTTTAAGAACTGTAAACACTTGTGCTGCACTAGATGGGCATTTGATAAGCTGTACAGCATGTAGCAAACTCAGAGGGATCTCTAGTTAACACTCAAATTCAGTGTTAACGCTTAACAGAACAGTGGTAAGCCGTGCTGCCAAGGTCAACTGCACAGATGTACTAATTGTATTATGAGCTTGACATCTAGTGGCCACCCCTGGCAGGGCAAAGCAGGCAAAGGTTAAATCAGCAAGGCTTGTCAAAGCACTTCTAACTACCCACCCTCAGGGAGAGTCCTGGGGAAGCTTTCTGGCACTGCAATCCCACCTTCTCCCCGGCTGCAGGCTGAGCTCCTGCAGCAGCCCGCTGCGCTCCCGACCCACCAAGCCCCCACCAAGCCCCCACCTGCACCCACCAAGCCCCCACCTGCATCTCCCGCCTGCTCCCTGGCCACCCGGCCAGCCCAGGGCGCCTGGACGAGGTCAGCAGCCTCCCCAAATATGTTGACATGCCTCGCTCTCTGGCAGAAGTTCGGAATTTTTTAGTGTTTCTTTTTCAAGCAGTGATAGGACCCAAATTTTGTGTGGGACTGGTGCCAGGGGAGCAGTATTAGAGGTTGGCAATAACAGTTTCAGAACAGCTCTTTTGAAAGATTTAGCTTATCCCATAAAAAATGTTGTTCAAGTGTGCTCTCTTTGTGTACCCTAACTACAGTAAGGTAACAGTAAAGATGCCACACTTTAATGCACTCTCTTTTCATTTTTCAGCTTAAAAGAAACATTTTAAAAATGTGCTTTATTATTGTTTTCTATCATCCTTTTAAAAAAATTATTTTTCTGGCTTTCTCAATTTTGAAGAAGTTTTCCCTGATAAGAAGAAATGTACTACATGTCCAACAAGCACTACAGCTGAACCAGTTCCTGAAGTATGTTTTGGTCTAAATTAGCTTTTTGCCATTAATGGAAAACCTTCACAAAATTTGGTGGGAAAATTTAAGATGATAAAGGAAACAGAATTTCAACCTTCTACACTGAAATGTATAATTCAGTAAAAACTTAACTGCTGGAACTAGATTTACTCATGCTTTCTCTGGAAAAAAATAGCAAATTATTGCCACTTTAGAAATACAATATTATGAAAGATATTATTTTTACATGATTTATTTTGGAAAACCTGTCAGTCCTTTACTATTTTAATGGGATATCAGACCTGGTTTATTATCAGCAAAAGTGATTGACTCATGTCCTGCCTGATGGATAGTCAAGAGATATCCTTGTTCTGGCTTGGCAGTCAACAAATCAAATGAAGGAAAGATATCCAGAAAATCTTCCCAAGACGCAAAGTATTTTTCAGAAATGGCAGTAATACTGCTACTGATTCCTTTACTTTTACTCTTCCCCCCCCCCCCAAGCAAGAAGTAATTTTCAACAGTTAAATGTATGCATATTAATAGCTTAATAACACGGAATTTAAAGCAACACCTTTCAGAATTTCCTTCCTCCCACTCCAAAAAAAGAGCCTTAATGTCTATCTCAGGAGATAGTAAGACTTCCTCAAGATCAGCACCATCAGATAAAATCTGACCCAGTTTTGTCTACTTTCATCGTTATACCTACATCAGCAGATTAGCTGATAGTTGTAGTTCCTCATTATTCCAAATATTTTCCTATTGCTCACACAGTTCAAAACAGTGAGAGTATTTTTTAAATTATGCAAATACAGATGCTACCTAGTTTGAATGTTAAGTGTCTACCATAATAGCAGAAATATTAAAGTTTCAATTACCTTTCTTATCAAAGGAACAATTCATCACAATACTTAATTGGCCTTTATTTTTCAAAACAAAAAGGCTTCTATTACAGCTGACTCAGAACAAACATTTGCAAAAATCACTTAAGTTTTATGTTTACTGACAGCTGCTTGTGACTTCTCAAGTTTTAAAGGCAATAGTGCCTAGCCAATGTGGATAACTTCTGTTTTGTACATAGGAATGTCCTTCCAAAATATGCTTTTACCCTCTACATATGCAGATACAGTGAGCACAATTACAGGAAGCTGGTGAACTGTGTCTTTGCTGTAGCAGAGCATGTGTGTCTGTGTACATATTCCAGAAGAACACCATGTGCAGTCACAAACTGGTCAAAACTGCACAGCCTGATACAACTTTACCAGGATGAAAAAGATCCATTAGTTTAAACTGTGTTGGGTGTTTTGAAAAACGTGTGTGTGTGACAGGTCCAATATTAAAAAAAAATATTGCAAAAGGAACATTAAAAACCTGTTATTACACAGTTCACTACAAGGTGTCCCTTCCACCTCACGCTAAGCAATGATACATCTTTGCCAGAAACTTCGCACGAAAAACTCCAAAGCATCGTTTGTCATCACCCTTACCAGAACCTCACTTGTGCACTCTAAGAATCACTTTTCAGCATTACAAAACCCCTTTTATTATCCCTACTTTAAAAATAAAAATGTTATATCCGTGGTTTAATATAACAAAGGGTAGAAACGTGCATTTTATCTATAATTCTGATTAGTCTGTAATCTGTTGAATTAGGCGAGTGTATTAGAAATGTAATTCCAGCTATTACAATGCTTTCACATTTACTCAGAAACTGAGATTATTGTATTCTACAGGCAGTCATTTGAGTTCCTCTGCTGCTGCTTTTAATTATTTCAAACATATCTTCTAGTTTAGGAACCTCAAAATAGGTTTTTTAACAGATATCTTTTGTTCGCTCTTCTACAATGCAATTATTCAAGTAATGTATCACCACCAGCTGTTTGTTAAGGTTTCCTTTCAAAATTGATAAAACATGTTTTTATTATTTCACTTTTGATCAAATAATTTTAAACAATTTTGAGTGTAAATCTGTCATTGATGACATTGCCAATTACCTTCATAATTTTAACAGTTTCTCACCGTCATGATATTGCTGTGTTTGAACACAGCTGTATTACACTGTAGCCCAAGCTGGCTTCAAAATTATTTGTTCTGACTAAAACTTGTTAGCGTGAAAGTTATTGTGAGACTAGACAACTTAAAATGTGGCCTTATGTTTATCTTCCATTCTACTCCCAAAATTGCCAGGCTTCTCTCTGCTACTGTGAATCTCCCTTTACTCCAAGGATTATGTTTATGGGACATTGATTCTTAAATGTCTCAATAATATCTATTTTGAATTGATATTAAACACGATTTTATTAAATAAATAATAAGCTCAATTTGCTTAATTTTGTGTTAACAATTCCTACTTTTGAAGATAAACAACCAAATTAGTGAAAAGGCTATATGTATCAAATAATTCTACTTTAACAGTTTGCTTTCTAAAACCGACAAATATTCTTGTACTGTGCAAACTATTTTTGGCCTGTTGCAAAATATGCTCAGGAACTGTAGCAGTATCTTGATTACAGCTGTGAACAGAAACGAAGAACACTGACTTGACAAGAAGTGTTTTAATCCACGAGATCTGGAGCGCTTATTATATCTGGCCTATAAAATTCCTTTCAGTACAGCAATCGTTAGGCTTCCCAATATAATGTGTAAATGATTTACATTACACTAATGTGCACTAGATAGCCCTCTACTCATGTAGCCTGTCTCCACCTTGTTCACATTTCTCAAATGAAAGTGCAAAACCAACAACACTACTTTAGCATGTTAATTGTTAACTATAAAGGGTTTCAGTCTATTAATTAAAATATGTTTTAATAAAAGGAAACATAGCACATTTTGATAACAGCCTTCTAAGGCTGAAAAGTATTTACATTGTTGCATTTTAGGGCTGCTGTGAAAGCCGATTTTGTGCTATTCAGGGACCACAATAATAACGCTTTAAAATTCCTCACTGGGATGCAATGTAGTCCTTTTGATGGAAAGACTGTCTTTCTCATTCGGCAGAAATAAATCCATTCATTTGATCATGTAGTCATTGAGGGCAATACAAAACAAACCAAGTGTGAGAAATTCTATGTGATGAAGTAAACAAAACAAAACCCCCCCAAAAAGGGGAAAAAAAAACATTTCCATGACAAAAAGATTCTTTGTCCTTAATCTACCCACCATATGCAAGCGTTTCTTTTTAGCATATCTCTTGTTCTAATCTCGGGTGACATGGCTACATAGATAAGATTCACAAAACAAAACAAAAACCTAGTTTAACAATTTTTTTTCAATTTATTAACTCACCAGCAGTATCATAATGAAGTAGTGGGGTTTTATTTTTTTGTATTGGAGTAGATTCAGAGCATGTAAGAGTTTATAATGCTAGTGATAAATTCTTAGATCTAGAACTCACCCCAGTAGAGACTGGCCACAACAAATCTTGTTTACATAGTAAAATACTAATTTTCATCTGCTTGCCTGTATGAATTTATTTTACACAAACACTGTTTTCTAAGGAAAAAAAATAAAATTTTGAAAATGCACTGCCTTGCTCCTCTGCTGTGACAGAAGGAAGCATTTCTCTGTGTGTCTGTTATTGCCAACACCCAAGTGGGTTTTCGTGGAGCAGTGGCAGTAGCCCCTTTAGCAGCTCTGGACATGGGACTCTCTCCCTGGCTCCCCAGATACCCTGGGAAGGAGCAGGAGGCTTAACGATTTGCCAGTCTGACAGATGTTTTAACCTGATGAAGTGGATTCACGCTGCTCTAAGCTTCAGGGCTGTAAAGTTCAGATACCATAGTCAAAATCCTCCTCGGGCTTCAACTTTGCTGCCTTTCTTCCCGCACAGATATAACTTAAAAGTCATTACCGTTTTTAAGCAGGAGAATAACTTTTTTTTCTTATTGAAGGAAGGGAGAGGAGGGGATAAAACAGTGGGACAAGGGGCCTAGGCAGAAAGCAGAAACAGTCGGCTGTGAGAGAAACAAGGAAAGCACTGGGGTCTGTGCAAACGAGGGACAGAACAACTTTCAAGTGGAAGCTCTCAACTTAGCCCAGGAGAAGTGAGAATGGGTTGTGTCGTGCCTTTGCACGCTTCAATATGAAGGACGATTAAAGAAATCAAAACTTAAAAAAAAAAAAAAAAAAAAAAAGAAACGAAAAGAAAAGAAAAGAAAGAAGGACACCCCTTCTCGAAAATGTTTCCGCAAAGTGGAAATTAGAAGTGACCACAGCCCAGATCTCTCCAGCTTTGGCCACTTGCATCAGGGCAGCCCAGATGCATAAAAGCCAGCGCGCGTGTGGCTGCGTGTGGAGAGGGAGCGGAGAATGGCGGATGGGCGAGAAAATAACCCTTCGCCACTGCCTGCAGCCGGCACGACAGGGGCCGGTGGCGGCACTCCGTGTCACCTACTACTGATAATAATTACAGTCTCAGCAGAGCCAGGAGGCGAAGGGGGGGATGGCAGTGCTGAAGGGGGAGAAGGGGGGGCGGGGAGCAAAAATCTCCTGCTCAACCTTCTCGAAAATAGTGAAATCAACTCTGCTACCCCTGCGCCCCTATTGGGGTCCCCTGCCCTGCGCCGCAGCAAGCGGGGGGCAGCAGCCGGGGCAGACCGAGAAACGCAGCCTGCGCCGGGGAGACCCCCTGGCACCGCGGTGGGGCTGCCCCAGAGGCGCCTCCGAGTCCTCGCTGCTCCCCAGGCAGGGAGGGCATCCAAGCCCTGGCCACCCCAACTTTGCTGCCAGCGGAGCGAGGGCAGCACGAATCCTGCCCGTCCCGAGCCTCCACCGGGGGGGAACCGGGTGGAGGGGATAAGGGGTACCCCAAAAAATAGAGAGAGGGAGAGCTGCGGAGAGGGGAGGATGAGGATGTAGGCGCTGCTCGGGGGTGCCCGCTGATGCAGCTGCCCGAGCCCGGGTGAGTCGGGAAGGAGGGCCGAGCCCCGCCGCCGAGCCCAGTAGCGAAAACAGCGCCGGAGAGGCCGGGAGGGAGCTGCTGGGAGGGGTGGTTGGTCAGGGGGTGGGCTGCAGAAACTTGGCTAAACTGCTAACTTCTCAGTTCCGCTGCCTCTTCCCCCAGCTGCTCTAATTCCCATTCTCCCGCTGCAGAGTAATTGCGCTCCCATGTTTACCATCACCATAAATCCACCTATCTCCATCTGAAACACACTCACAAAAGGAGAGAGAGAAGGAGAAAGAGGCGCCAGGAGCCCTTACCGTGCTCAGAAACTACCTCCGCTTGCAGCTCTTCGTCCGACTTGAGATGCTGGGGTTTCGCTTGCTTTCGACGAGACATGCTGCTAGCTGAGCCGTCTTGACTCTGATTTTTGCAGAGGCATCAGCGACGTGGAGGTGGAAAGGGGGGGGGGAGAAATTGGGAAGGAGGGGGGAGCTGGAAATAACTACTCACAAATAAAATTCGAGTTGCAAAACAAAACCGAACAAACAACAACAGAAAAGGCTACCAACACTAAAAAAAAAAAAAAAAAAAAAAAAAAAGCAACACTAACCAGCCAACCAACCAAACTGGGAGTGAGTGAGTGAGAGCGGGTGAGCGAGCGGGGGATCAGCCGGGCGGGGTGTGCGGGGTGTGCGCGGTGGGCTGGGGCGGCTGCGCGGAGCGCGCATGGGGCTCGGTAATTATGATTGTGAATAATGCATGGCGATTAATGGTGCTGGGGGCGAGCGAGCGCGGATTGGCGCGGCTCCAGCGGACTCAAGGCTGCATATGTAAATGAAGGACGGGGCTCCGCAATTAGCCGCTTCGCTCCGCCAAGTGATGCGTCTCCCCGGCACCAGCAGCGCCGCCTGCGAGAGGCACCGACCGCGGCCGCAGCGAAACACACACGCACCACGCAGGAGGGCTCTGTTTTGCACACACTTTACACAACATATGTGCAAGGTTCACTTGTTGGGGGAGGTCACGATCTTCGCTTTTCTGTCTTTTCTTTCTTCCACCCCGTGGCTCTCAGTTTCTTTTGCTTTCTTCTGCTCTCTTTGCTTTCTTTTCTGCCTTTTTTTTTTCCTCTCTCCTCTTTCTTCACATCACTCTGCGTCCTCTTCTCTCCTGATGTCTTTCCCCAGAAGTTGATCTGCAAAGCATCTGATTTCTATGTGCGTGTGAGTAATTTCTTCCCAGGAGGAAAAGAAACTTTTGTGTATGCTTTTTCTTTTTTCCCTTTCTTTTCGGTGTGCGTTGCTCTGCTCTTCTTTCCCCTTGATCTTCACATGCTCGTCTTTAGCTTTTCCTCCATCCCGTCGCCTTTTCCGTCGCTCTTTCTCTGTCTCCCCTTCTCGGCTGACTTTTGTTCTCTCCCCTCTCGAAAGCGCACGCACGCACACACAGAAGACCTTGGGCAGTTTTGTCTTTCACCTCTCCTTCCTTCTTTGTCTTGCAGCTTCTTTCTCCAAGCAGAGACTCCCCGTTGGTGGTGGTGGTCACTTCCTGTTGTCCATTGGTAGGAAGTTTTTTTTTTCTTTCTCCCTCTGTCTCTGAGGTTGTAATGACTTTTTGTGACACTCCTCACCTCCCCCCTTCCCCCTCCCGGCTCAGCCGCGTGTCCTGTTAAGCTAATGACAGCGGTCCCGCGTGTGCGCCGATGAGCGAGTCCTCGGTCTCCAGCAAATAGTATCGATCCTCTCCCAGATTTGGGGGGGTGGGGGGTGGATGTTGTCGTCGCAGGGGTAATGAACCCCTCTCCCGTGTTTTGCCTCGCTCGCAACGGCGCCGGCAGCCGCTCCCTGCGCGGCCGATGCCCCCGCTCTGTGACGAGGAGCGTCGCGCCGATTTCGGGCAGATAAACTTTGAAGTTTGGGAGCGGTGCGGGTCGCACGGCGGCTCCTCCTACTCTCCTCCTTCTCCTCCGCCTCCCGTGCCGCGCTGCCGGGGCTGCCGCCGGGGCTGCCCCCAGCCCCGCAGCCCGATCCGCTCCCGCCGCCTCCGAGCCTCCCTCTCTGCATGCACTTTCCCAACAGCGGCTTTTCTCCCAGGCCTCCCCTTTTTTTGTAAAAGTGAGGGGGGGGGGGGGGGGAGGAGGGGGAAGACTTCCCTCTCCCCCCCCCTCCCCTTTCCCCTCTATCGCATTACAAGTTGCCGTGGAGCCGGGCCGAGCCTCCCCCGCCCCGCCCGGCCCCCGGGGAGGCGGGCAGCCCCGCGCAGCAGCAGCTCCAGCGCCCCGGCCGCCGCCACAAGTTGCCGCTTCCCCGTCGCCGTCCCTTGCCCGCCTACACCTCCGCCGGGGCGGGTGGCCAGCCCGGCTCTCATGGCAGGGAGCCGCCGCTAGGATGTACCCCGCCGTCACCCATCGCCGCCGCGCTGCTCCGCGCCTCTCTGTGCGTGGGTGGTGGGGTTGGGGCGGGGGGGGTCCTCCAGAGCACCCCTCCGCTGTTTTGCTTTGGGTTTTTTGATTCGCTTTTTTGTTTGGACTGGGAGTTGCAGAGCCATCCTTGCGCGCCTCCCCCCCTCCGCCCCCAGTCCCGTGCGGAGCATCCCCGGCGCCGGGCCCCGCACAGCCCACCTTGCCGGGCAGGGTGCGGATCAGGCAGCTCCGCATATGGGCCCGGGGATCAGTGAAAGGGATTTCCTCCTTAATACCCCCACCCTGGCCATTGTAATCCAGCCCTAGTCCTTAAAACACACTAACTAACCCCGGCTTCTTTGGGAGACTCCTCTTTCTGTGTAAACTTTCCCTGCTGATATCTCGCTTTATCTCGTGCGTTGGGATCCCTCGTCTCCGGGCTTGCGGTTTATTCCCTGCTTTTATGTCGGTAGGCAATCCAAATAAAGTTAGAGGCGACAGTTCAGGCCACTCCGGATAGCTGGCTGACGTGCACACCATCAGCGATTTCTGTGGTGGAGGCATTCGTTAGAAATGGGCACGACCCTTAGGGGAGACAACACTGAAACGCCAAATCAATGCCTTACTCGATATTAGACGAGTATACTTTTCTGTCCTTCGTTTAGCAAGATGTGTAAACGAGACCCTTTGCAATGATTGTCCACTTAATAATTTAAAAAACTTGTTTATTTATAGAATTTATAAATTCTAATGCATCTTCTCTCCGTGCATCTATCCTTGCTTGAAAGTTTGGTCGCACTGAGAGTGTCTCGCTTAAAATGTTCGGCGATGATCGTGTTGGCTGAAATCTGATGTAATTTTCTAATACAAAGCGAGAGGGGACGAGCCCATTAATTGAGATTTTTTTTTTCCCGTGAGAAGCAGAGATTTATCGCACCCGGCGCACAGGAGTAACACGTTGCGCGCGTGAGTGTATGTGCTGCGTTATACTGCAAGCAGAGCCCAGGTGAAAGCGAGCGTCTGCGGGCTATCAAGCAACCCTCAGCACCGCAGCCGCGAGGGGAGAGCTGGAGTTAGGGTACCAGAAGGGTGCATTTCTCCGACTTGCTTTAGGTGCAAAGGCTCAGCTACCCTCCATGACTGGAACATTTACCAAGAATGAAAGAAGACGTACTCAAACCTCGCCCAGACGTTTTTTTCCCCAATTACAGGAATACCAGAAAAGTGTCAATTTTCACCAAGTCATCTTGTGAAAGGATTTGTTGCTGTTACTCAGGCAACATTTCCACCCCCACCCCCCCCCAAACTTTGGAGTTTTCTGTTGCTCAGTAGTAGTTCCCCCGGCAGCAGAAGGTTTCTTGAAGACCGTTTGAAAAGTGCCTTTCTTACAGCGCGATGTGTGTGTGGCGGGATGGGGGGGTGGGGTGGGTGGGGGAAGCCATCTCATTGACAGCATTATAAGAAGAAAACTTTGTCCACGGTAAAAAATAAAATTATTGGAAATTAATATGATTTTGCGGAACGCGAGAGAATCTTTAGATGGAAAATTAAATAATCCCGTCTTTAATGTTTAATGAACAATGGAGAACACAACAGGCAAGAAAGGCATAATTACCAGATTTGTATCTCTTGACATTAACATGTTCTAGGGTTACAAGTGATACATTTTATGGTTTTCTTTTCCCTTATTCCGCTCTCCCTCCCACCTTTTTCTCCTGGAGAAAGAACCCGCCGCAATGCGCGGGGGTCTCTGAGCAAGTTACCGGGCTGCCCGGCCACTGTCCCCCTCTGCCCTCCCCCCCCGTCCCCGCCAGAGAAGCGCCGGGCACCGCCGGGCATGCCGCAAACCGCCGGGGGAAACTTTCTACCCGATCTGTATGGAAAACCCTGACAGTGCAGAGGGCTTGGGAGACGAGTGGAAAGTTATGAAGTGATACGCGTTTCCTCCGGCCCCTGTTTCCTCCCCCCCTCCACCTCCCCTCCCGGCTCCCGCAAAGTTTTTTCCACGGACATTTTAATTAATCTTCCTCACTCGAGGGCGAGGGGGAAAAAAATGACAGTGCATTGGCTGAAGTGGGGCTGCGTAAAACGCGGCCGCTGCGCGGGGGGAAAGGCTCGGGCGCGTAGCTCTCCGCGCACCCCCGCAGGTAGGTGCGCGCAGGCGGGCGGGGGTCGTGCGCGCCGGGGCCGTGGGAGCGCGCGGCCACGCGTGTCCCCGCGCAAACCGCGCCTGCCCGCCTGTTCCCGCCGCGACCACTGAAATGCTTTGCCAGTCATGGGGAGAAAAAGTTGGGGTTTTTTTCTCTCCGTAATTAAATCTGGTTTGTTAATTATCTTCTTTCGCCATGTTGCTTTCATGGTCAGAAGAGACGGGTTATTGTTTTGCCTGCTTAATATTATTTACCAACTAGTACTTTATTTTTTACATTAATGACACACCTAGTTACGCCTTCGCTTTAATTTTTTACCCTTATTCAGGATAAATAAAACGCTTCAGAAAGCTTGTCTACAAGATTGACTCTACAAAGAGCGTATAAGTAGTCCTTTCTACACTTACGCTTGTTGTTCTTAAACCCATCAAAGTTACCAACATACGGATAAGATGGACCTGACGCTTCGTGGAATCCATTTACTGTCTATATAGTTATTATTTTGCTCAGCAACTTTATCCGACGGGGCGTGCAATCATTTGGGCTTTATTTTGTATTATCTCCTGCTCTTCCTGGCAAGCTGAAGTAGCATCTTCCCACCCCCTGTCTACACCACAACTTTTGTTTGAGGACCCTGGGGTTAAATCCGGCGCAATTTCGTCTGGTTAAAGCTGCAACAACTGACCGCTAATTCGTTCTCACATGAGCAAAGATATTACCATACTAATATTATTATTGGTAAGAAGAGGTAATTGATAACACCACCTGCCACTCCGCAGCAATCACGATGATAAATGTTTCCATCAGAGGGAAATCTGTGCTTGGTCTACCACAGCCTAACCCAAACAGCATGTCAAATGTCAATTATAAAGATGTTTCTTTTCTATTACAATTTTTCTTTTTTTTTTTTTTTTTTTTTTTTTGTGGAAAGCAACAGCCCCACCACAAGATTTATAGAAACAGTCTACAACACAACCATGCCAACCATGCCTAAACGTTTTGCCTTAAGCATTTAAGTCACTTTTCCTTTTATTTAATATCATGCCACCCTTGGATCTGAGTAAACATTGATTCATATACACAAAAGCTTACGTTCACACTTAGCAAACTCCAGTTACCATCCACTTCCGTTCTTTAACATAACAGATGATACATTAATTTAACCGACAATTTAAAACACTTTGTGGAATATTTTTAACACATGTAGTTGTAGGGGTTTTATTAAGGCAGCATATATTTAAACTCACATATACATGTCAAGCGCACATACAGATGCATAGGTTCTGTATATATTAAGCCACTGTAGTTGTGTTGCAACGCATGTCTGTCAGCACATATTCCAGGAAGTGCATGTAGGAATACAGCGTGCATACAAAATCTGTGCTTTTAGCCCCTTTTCAAAAATCTGTATGCTTCCAAAAATGACAAGTGAGACGAATATTAAAATGCATGTGTTTGTGCATGCCAGACACACAAACACACTTATACACACACGATGCAACCTCGTTCACTAACTCTAGTTATATAAATAGTGCCGTCAAGTATAAAAACTTTCATCCCCTTGGCTACAGAAATGCTCAGAAGATTATTATTAGTTTGTATTAATAGATGCAGGCCTCAAAAGACGAAATCAGCTATTGATAATTGCAAGAAGTATACAGCAGCTACTGTATCGATCGGCTTGTCCCTTATTCCCCTGGTATAGGAGAGATAAGAAGACACACTCTTTAGTGCAATATAATTTCTTTTGACCTATCTGCTTGCTACAGACTTATGATGAATAGCCGGAGTGGTTAAAGTCCTTTATCACGAAAGTTACCCCTTGATATAATATTGATTCTTTATAACTAGCTGCAAACACAAAAATCAAACTGTCCACTTGACCATCATCATCATCAATATCATCACAAAGGCTCTGGAATAAAGATCAGCACAGGACTGAAAACGCTTTCTATAATCTGTTCACCTAATCTTTATTTGCTGATGATGAAAAGAAAAGGAGTGTGAGTGTGTGTGTGAGCGCGTGCACGCCGCGGGGGCGAGCGGAACAGGGAATGGCATCGGGACACATAAACCCCCCAACATATTAGGTTAAGAAAAAGACCGTTCAGGCTTCTTCAGAAGAAACCAAACTATGATCACCCAAATTAATGATCACGCTTCGAAGCCCCGCTCTCCTGAAGGAGGGGAATCAAGCGCGGAGAAGGTCTGACTTGATATTATGCTGGGGTCGTTCGTCCGTTCGTCCGTCTGTCTCACCCCCCCCCCCCCGCCCTGAGCGAAGCGGTCTGCGGTGAATAGAGAGTACTGTAAGAAGCAATCACAGCAGGAGTGATGGCAGGCAGCGCTTCCCTTGCTTTGAGTCAGGACTAAGAAGTCATCTTCTCACTTTCTCTCCTTTTCGCTGGTCCACGAAGCGATCCGTCATTCATTTCCAGATCACCTGGTGATCCGTTAAGAAAAATAACAATAAGGAAAAAAAAAAGCGCCCCGCGGGAAAAAAAGGAGACTAGGAAACGGGCCGCTGGTGTTTGGGTTGATGCTTAACGTGCGATATCTATAGGGTGTTGTAGAAAAGAAAGAGCAGAATCCACATGTATATTGCTTTAAATTAACGGTGTTTCCTTCGCCTTCCTTCTCCATAGTACCAGCGTGCTTTTGCTCAGGGTTGCATTAGCACAATCGCCAGTAATTACAAGCGTGTGTACACTGGGAGAATGAAGATTGCGAAGGTGGGAGGTAGGACGTGATTCCCCTTTGGAGCAGTCAGGAGTGGGAAAGTTTTCATTCCGTGCGAACGGTACGTTGATCATATTTAATGGGCTGGTTAGGCTCGCATTCGAGCCGAGGTGCCATTTCAGAGCAAGTTTGCGCTTTTCAGGCGAGAAGGGGAGGCGGGGTGGGGGAGGGAAGGAAGGAAAGGGATGAAAGGGGGACACGGCAGCTGAACTTGTGTTTGCTCCGTGCAGCGCCCCGAGGGAGGACGGCACGGGGGGGACGATGCTTTCCACCACGGGACAGGGGCGGGGGGGTGCAGAGAGCCGAGCCGGGCCGTGCCAGCTCGTGCCGTGCCGGGACCCGCCGAGGTGCGGGCGCTGCCCGGGAAGCCGCGGCGGGGGCTGCAGCTGCCGGGAGAGGTGGTCCCTGCCCGCACACGCGCTGCTCCGAGGCACCTGGGGGCTGCCGGCCCTGTGACACCCCCGCCCGCCCTCGGCCCGGCAGCCTCGTCCCCCCTTCGCCCTGCCTCCCCTCGCACCCCGCCAGCGCCCTCGGCCCGGGGGCCGGGGGCGCGGCGTCCCCGCGGGGCTTTCCTCGCGGTGCCATGGGGCGGAGGGGTTCCCACCCGCGGCGATGGCGCGGGGAGGGTCACGGGGGTGACAGCGCTGAGAGCTTCATCACCGGGAGTCACGGTCAGGCACCTGCCCTTCCCCCGCGCCCCCTGCTCCTGGGGAGCCAGAGCCCCCCACCCGTGGGAGCAACAGAAACAACAATTACTGTCACCGCGCTTCCACCCCTTCTCACAGGGGAGGCTTCGCTTGCTCTGTGAGCGGCTCATAATTACTTATTTTTAAAGCTTTCCTCCTTCCCACTAAGTCCTCAGCACCCTCTCTCTCTCTGCTCCTCTTCTCCACAGAAATAACCTACTGGGTGGCCAAAAAAAAAAAAAGAAAAAAGGGAGAGAGGGGGAAAGATGTGGTGAATGAATATCGAGATCTGCTGAGGCCTCAGTCGCTGCTCCTCACCAGGGATCACACAGACACACACACCTCCTGACGAGTCTCCCACCACTAGTAGATATCTCCGAAGAGTTGTGCACTGATCTTTGTGAAGCAGCCTTTTGTCTGGGTTATGACACACGACTTGAAATTAATTCTACAACAGGCATCATAAGTGCATACAGGGGAACAGAGGGTATCCTGAAGATTTCAATGCTTTTGGGGTAGCAAGAGGCAAGGTTTCTCAGCAGATGCAGTCTAACATGCAGTGGTCTCTTCTTAAAACCAGACGGATGACAGAAGGAAAAAAATGAGGAAGCGGAAATAAGCAAGTCTGTCATGCTGGCTGGTGGGAGAGGGGCAGAAGGGTGCTTTCACCCTTAAACTACTGGTATGTAGAAAAAGTTTATCCAATGATCGCTGGTGGCTTTTTGTTCTACAGTGGATATCTTTACTGTGACCTAATGATATGTGTGCTATCGAACTTCACAAAATGCATTCCATGCTTCCCTTGGCAGGTCTAGGTGTAGGAGTTGATGACTAACAAAAGTAATATAGATTAGAATCAATTCCTCTTATCTGGTGACAAAAAATAACATCGTGTCAGCACTGTGTACATCCTATCATCGAATGACACAATATAATTTGATTAGTTAAATAAATAATCAGGTATGTCCAGACATATAGGTCACCTACTTGCAAATTAGATTACCCTGTTTGGGTACAGGCAGCACCTGATTAGGAAACAGCTTCACTCTGTGTCACTCTAGCTCCCCTTTAAAAAGAATGTCTGATATTTTCAAATGCAAGACTCTTTGAAAATGCATATGTATTTTGCAAATCCTGTGTGTGTATTCACGTTTGCTTGTAACATTTATGCAGTATGTGCTAGAGATACCACCTTTACAACCAAAGCTGGTTGAATTGTCCCTATTTCTCTCTGTATTATAAAGTTTTAAATGATAGCACATACGCTGTGATCTGAAGTAAGGATAGCTGAAATACAATCTTTTTGAAAACTAAGCAGCATACATTTCCATAAATGATTTTGGCTAACCCATTTAAATAAAAGGAATGTGAGAAAGAATAAAGTGTTAGATAAGGGAGCATGGAAACATTTAAATTCTGAAGTACACATGGAGGCAGATCATCAAATCTCAAGATAATATGTTGGCCTTTCAATGTAAACCTTCAATGTCACACGCTGCAGAAACGGCAGAAAGCTCTAAGTATGTGCTAAGGCTCTTGAAGGGTAGTATTTCTGCTGGGTTTGGATCTTTTTGAAAGATACTATTGGCCGGGGGGGGTTTAAAAAAAACCTTTCTTGGCATTTTACTTTTTTGATAATTTGCGGATTTTCACAAATTAAGTATGTAATACGCTGGAATACATTTTGTTATGAGACGGTGTGTGTTGGTTCACATAATGTAGCCTGGGTTAGAATCACTTGGAGATGTATACGGAAACAGGAGAAAGAACAGATAGCACAGTCTACAGTGAATACTAGGTAAAGAAGTACTATTAAAAGGAGAAAAAAGAGCAGTTTGAGAAAATGGATAGGAGACTCTGAGCCACTTGAGTAGTAAGAAAATGGTGGTAAGGGCAAAGAGGTGAAACAGAGATGATGGGAAGGCAGATTACATGGACACAGAGAGAAGAGGCCAGTGTGTGAGTGTGGCAAGAAAAGAAGTGTTTTGGAAATGTTAGCACTGAGTTCACGGAAGTTAGCAAATGAAAAATTACAGATTTATTTTGTATAAATAGTTATGTAAGATAGGATTCTTAAAAAAGCCTTAGACTCCAAGTAATAGAACAAAACTCTGGAGAATTTAGGTATATTAAACCTTTGGATCCTATTTAAAATTTTTCTTCTTTGAGTATGGAATGAAACATCAGTTTGTTTGAAAAGTTTCTGTGCATAAACTGGCACAAAGGTTAATATCTGAAAGAGCAGTGTTACTCTCTTCAGACAGGTAAAACAAAAATTCTACCCTGACACTTTGCTTTCTAAGACCTCCAGCAGCTGATAGTGAGTCATATTATTGTATATCTTTGCATATATGTTTATATATATATGTAAAATGTGTAAATGTGTGCCTTTTACTTTGAACTGCTCATGATATGGCCATATAATAGCATACCTTTTCAAGTATGTGCATTTGATTCCTTCGCTAATGTCACCTGACAGCACTTTCATTCAAGGTAAACAAAAATGGCAGTGGTAGTATTGACTTTCTGTGGGGGTTTTTTGTTTTTTTTTTTTTTTTTTTTTTTTCTGCTGCTGAAATGTATATTACAGTGGTAATGGTGATAGGGGGAAGGACTCAGATAAAATTGTAAATTATCACCTTAGGGTTGCAAACCTTTGCTTAAAGAGTACGATAGTGCTCTCAACTCATGATTTTGGCAATTTCAGCAAAGTCTCTCCCGTTACTGTGATCAAAGTCAGTCGATCAGCCAATCACCCTGCCTGGCTCTGTCTGCTAACAGGAATGATACTGCTAAATCTGTTCTGACCCCTCTTTGTGAGAATAAAGGAAGAGTCTTATTTCTCAGTTTGGAATCTGTTTTCTGAACGCACCAGCTTTTGTATGCACATATATGTAGGTGAGTGTGTGTGTATCTATCTGTATATTTAATAGTTGCATATAGATCTGTACAAGTATATCCATATATACCTGAAAGCTATACTTGCACACCTCTATTCTCTCTCTCATGCACACTCGGCTTGATTTCAAAGTAACATCCAGCTACACACATCACTTTGCAAAAACGATTATCTTGAGAATCCAAGCACTTGGTTGCAACATGTGCCCATAACAGTAGCTATTCTGTGTTTTCCTCTGTCAGGTGAAGAGGAGTATTTGTGGTTGAAAGAGCCACCCTTGCCCACAGTGGAAGATTTCTGGCTCAAGTATACTTATTTTTGTGGGCTCTTAAAGGAAATAAGTGTATCTACATCATGTGTCTCAGGCATAATTTCCAAATGCAGGGACACTCTATTAAATTAATGAAAACTATGAATTCAGTTTGTTGGGTGGGTTTCTGATATATTTACAAATACTTAATGTATTATATTCACAGTGAGGCTAGAGAAGAAGGGAGGCATACACAAACACTGGGGAAGCGAACCAGAAAGTTGTAGACTGATTGCTTGTTGTTAGAAAAAAATTTCCATGATGGGCAGGTAATTTTACAGTCACTGTCAGTAGTGTTCTTGACATTCTTCTAAAGCACATGGTTCAGACCAGTGCCACAGACCAATAACAAATAAGCCAGCCAACTGTCCTGTGCTAGCATGACAATTTGTATGTCCTTCTGTTCTCTGGGCAAGTGTAGATTACATCTGTATATCTCTGGTGCTTCCTCTTGTCTGCTTCCCTGTCTCTGCTTGCTTGGGAGAGTAATATCAACAATATTTTCACTTAATAGATCAGCCTGTATAACCCAGGGCAAGTTACTCTTTTTGAAATAACCTTCATTTTGTTTAATTTTGGAGGAGACTAGAGGAGGGAGAGGGAAACTGCACAGGGGAAGGAGGGACTGCTGTGATGTCGGTGCTATCAAGCAAGTCTGTCTTTCTATGTGTCAAATCCTGCCTGCAACATGAGGCTGATCACTTACCTGCAGCACAAACCTGGTTGCTGAGCTTCACCATTTCCCAGCGCACAGAATGAGGCTAACACTCTCCTGCCTTGCAGGGACTGTACAGTAATTCGTGCTGGGATGTGTGCATTGCTTGAGTATGGACAGTACCGTGATGTAAACCCAGACACTCCAGTCAGGAAAGGGAGAGCATGGCTGTTCCATTCTCCTCTGCACTGAGCACCAGCCCCAGTCCTCTTAGGTTATCACCAAAGAGGTGATTTATGGGAAGGGTTTGCTTTTGTGGGAATCCCCCCTCCCCTCGTCTTCTAAACCTTGCGGCGAGATATTGACACACATGCACGTTAGGTAGTCTTGCTGCATTATTTTCATGTACTTGAGATCCATATAATTTATTTTAATGGTCAAAAACAGGATAGGTGAAGTAGTGCCATGTATGTGTATCTGCATTGCCTGTTTCATTAGCTGAGTTGTTTGGACCCTGCTGTTTTCAGAGAAAGAGTTTATATTTGATGCATCATGCTAATATCAGTCATTAGGCACGACTGTGTCTGACTGGTGCTCTGTAAATACCTATGCACAAGTGGTTTGCAATTGTTGCTGTATAAATACCTACCAGAGATAGCACTGCAGTGGTCAGGAAATAAATGAATCAGATTGTCCTACAAGAAACGCATGGACGTGAGCGAACCGTGTACTAGGCTCCTTTGCAGATGCAATGAAACCAGTTTCAGGGAGAGATGGCCTTGCCTCCAGGACCCAGGGATCCTGCAGATGCTACTACTAGGGTCAAAGACTCCTGCAGCTTTGCCTGGCTTCCAGGTAAGGAGAATCTACGGACATGCACAGTGAGGTTTTTCCACTGGCTTCTTTTGCCTAGCGTGCACCAGACACGGAAAGAGGGTCTGCAGGAAAGCTAGTTGTTAGATGGCTGAGAGGACTTTTGCCATGGCCAGTCACTGAAGTTCTGCTGTCACTGTTTGACAGTTTGTCCCACACCTTCTAGTGTCTTTCCAAAGTATCTTCAAACTCACATGAAAAGCCTTTAGACACAGACTGGCGTGCGTGCATAGGGGAGTCATTAGAAATCAGGTTAACTTTGTGGTGGAATTTTGCATTAAGCATGCAAGCTAAACCCTCTTATATTGTCTACTTTCCTTGTAATTTGAGGGAAAGAAGCGTTCTTCACCTTAATACAGGAACCATGGATCACACATCCAGGTGAACAGGTAAAAACAAAAAGCAGTGAAAAAAAGGTTTTGACTTTGTCAATAAAACTTGTTGAGAAAACTTTCAGTCCAGGCCAAGTGAAGACGAGCTCAGACTTGGGTTAGTTGGATAGCGAAGACAAGTTCAGAACTACTCCTAAGCAAACTTGACCTTCAGCACTGGTAGTGTGTTAGTCCAGCTGGGAAACTGTTCATGGGTTGGCTACTCAGGCTGTTGAATTCAGTTGCTGAATGCAAAATGTCCTTAGGTATTGGATGTTAAGAAGTCCAGGTGTTTTGTATGTATGAAAGACAGCAACATCTGAAACATCACTAAGGAAACAGTAGGTTGTACAAAATGGCCATGATAAGGAAGAACATGCTAACGCCCCTCTGATTTGCCACAGAGTTTGCGCAGGGCCCAATGTATTCCTGCTTGCAGAATTCAGTAGTCTGACACCCTTAATTATTTGGGCTTGCTGATTTCAATGGGAATTGCATCTTGATATAACATAGAATTTGGCTGTTGGATCAGATTGGTGTAAGTTACAGTAATTTTGAACATCTGTTGAATCACAATTAAGTACGATTATGTACTTCACCCCTATAGTAATTTCCTTACCTAATTATATCTAACAATTTTGTATGCTGATATCAAATTTGCTCAGGTACATTTCTCAGTCAGTACTCCTGTAGCTCTGCAAATGTTATGATGTTGAGACGAGAAAGTACTTTTTAAAATAAAGAGCAATTTACAATATGTTACACTTTCAACATTCAATTAAATAATAAAGATATGAGAATAAAATCCTTTTGCAACTCCAGGGAGCCACTGATGGAATAATCTGCAAATAAGATTAAAAGATTTCAGTACAACTAAGATTGCCTTTCATGACCTTAAGTGTTATCCACATCAGATTTAATTCCAAACACTGATTTTTTCCTTTTTCATTAGTCAGTCCACGGGAGAGATCATAATTCTTTATCATGATGTAAAAGGTGGGTATTAATGTATGAATAATACTTTATTTTCTAGAAATACATACTGCTCAATTTATATTTTCATTTCAACAGTAAAACCTTTGCTGTATAATGTATGTAAAGCTCTTACCTGCAAACATGATTACTCTACACTGTTGACATCACATTATGCAATCAATACTTTGTCATGACTTGCATATTTTCTAGTTCCTCTGGAAATTTGCTGCTTTATAATTCTGACTGAATAAAGAAATATTTCCTACTACCCAAGTGCATTTTTGATTAGTTATTAGGCATTTGCACATAAAGAGCAAATTGGATGAAAGAACTATCCACCTCCCTCCTGTTATATCACCAAGATAATTTAGCCTAAGTGAAACTTCAATTGTTCATGAGAAAGTCTGAAGGGGGAAAAGGGTGATGAAGAGTTACTTTTGCATTTGGTATTCATACAATTATTTAATATGAATTAATCTAAATGTGGGTGATGCATTGCTAAGCATATTATTTGAAGCAATTTGACAAAATTTCCTAGAGTATTATTTGAATGTGGACTGAAGAGCTGATACCAGAGTATCCAGGTGGAACACCTCACAAAATTGTGTTAGAAGTTAACCATGAATGATAAGAAGGTTTAATCAGATCATCTTCAAAAAAAATTCAGAAATCCATTAGAGTCACTCGAAAACTGATTGCCTTGAATTTGTATTCTTTTGCGTTCTACAAAAATATGCAAACTTAGTCTAGCAGGATTTTATTTCCTGCTTGTTTAAAGGAGGTTTCAGTTGGCAGCATCAAACCACCCAAGTGAAAAAGCAGCAAGCTTCAAACTTCTCTGCAAGTTATCAATTACAGAGACCTTCATTTCTAGTAGAAGGGTAGTAAGGCAAAGACATGAAAGGGCTTCAGACCTTTCTGTTTAGGAGTCAGGTAGTATGGGAACCAAGGCTGCCTGGTGTGCCCTTGGGAGCCTAGAGTGCCTGGATTTCCAAGGGGATCTTTTCTGGCAGGTAACTCTCCATAAGAACCACACCTGTGGTTCAATTAGGATGTATTGAATCAGATATATTTTCACAAAAATTATTTTACTTTGATAAATGGGTGTTTTCTGATAAGGCTCAGTATTGTCAGAGCATTCTTCACCAGTGCTGGTGACCTCAGTTCTTGTTACTGCTGTTGCAAGGAGCTGTGATACTACCTGCTTTGTATTCAGATGCCGTAGCTTTCACCCATTCCAAGAATCTAGAAAGCTGCTTGCTCATGTTGGATGACAAACATAAACACAACATTTCTGCCTCATGCAGTTTATACAAACAGGTTCCAAAATTCTCTAACTGGCTTGAATTTAAACAGATAGTAGTGAAGGCTGAGTTGGGACTTGGGCTTTCTAGCTGTCTTCTGCAGGTGTTCCCTAATGTCAACAGGTATGTTTAGGTACTACAACTTTACTGAGACTTTCTTTGATGGATCATAACATTCCTCTTGACATTGTGATGCTCCTGAATCTCATCACTTACTATTCAAGCAAGAGCCAATTAAAAGAAGACTGACTCGATTTGTTTAAAGTAGAATATGTACTTCTAAATCAACATTCAAGGACAGAACCTCAGCTGGTGAGAATCTATGAATTATACCTATTTGCAAATATTATTTGACCATTTAATGAACTGAACTACATGACAACTCAATGAAATACTTAGCATTATCCTCCTCGTTGTATTTCAGATGAGAGGGAGGCCAGATGTTAAAACCACTTTTTCCCAGTGAGAACTGATGAGCACAGTCTGTGGGATGTGCTTTCAGGGGTGCCGAGGACACACAGCCCTTCCCTGTACTAAGGCAGACAACATTAGAAGTAGTGTCTTCTGTTCTCTTGACACTAACCTGTTCTATTTTGCTCTACCTTAAAGGACCATCGAGAAGCAAAAATCAGATATGGATGTTTGGCACCCACTACTAACTACACCGTTACAACAGTTTTAAGTAACTTTGTGCTCTCCAAATTTGCTTTCACAGGCAGTACCAAATATTCTGAATAATTTTTAAACACTCATGTTTTGGAGCCTCTCTTTGTCTTGCTCTGCTTAGCACGTGGTACTCACACCAGCAGCCAAAGTTTTATGGGAAGCGTAATCTGAATGGAGGAACAGGACCTTCTCTGCGGGGGACACTCAGCCATGAAAATTTCTAGGTTTTTTTTCATCAGAATGTTTGTGTGTTGATTTCTTTCTGTTTTCCTTGGGTACACATAAAGCAAAAATATGCAACTGATTTGCAGTGACACACTGTTCAGGCTGTGATATATGACATTTTAAAAAAGTTATCAGCAGTTGACTTGTAAGAGCAAGTGATCAGAACTCTTACATATGTTAGTAGAGAAGCTCAGCACATGACTTCAAGGAAATCAGAGAGAGAAAAATTTGGTTCTTTATAGAACTCAGCTTCAGTCACCCTCACTGAAATACAAATCCTATGAGGAGAATATGCATCGGTTTCCTTCCTTAGACAGTGAGGAGGCACCATAGCATGGAACAAAAAGCAAATGAGCAAAGTTGCAAAGGATGCAAAATTTCTTTCACAGGAAATTTCAGGATTTCAATATTTATTTTGCTTCTGAAGCAGAATAGAATCAAATCACCTTAAGTGACATTTTCAAAACAATTTCATTTTAAGCCCTAGTCTTTAATCTCAATTTAAAACATAACACAATCTGAAGGAGTAATTTCAAAATGAAAAATGGAGTCACTGTTCTGAAAAGGTTAATGCAGGGTATTTTAACCTTACTGAAGAAGTTGTAATTGTTTTTCAGATTTTGTTGAAGTTGACACTTTTGTAGAAGAGCTTTGTTTTCAATCAAACACTAGTCTTTCATTGAAAAAACACTCGGTTGGAAAAGTTCCACTCAAGCTGTCTGAAGTATGGGAGGTTTGTAGATAAGGAGAATATAATTAGCTACAATAGAAATTTTGTCAGAGTGCTGAGGCTAAGAGCTCTCACACACTGGATAAATACCACTGCAGCCCTGAAAAGAGGGCAAACAACTAGCATTGTTATTTTGCTTTTCTTCCAAAAGGTTGCTGCTACTGTACTACACCAGTGTCCTTCCTGCCTAATCACAGTGGTTCAACACTGGCACAATGGGGATGAGGAAAGATGACTGCTTACCAGGGACCTATTTTAGGGAGAGGATTTGATCATATGCTCTGCTTTTGGTGTGTTAGCAGTTACACTGAGGTCCGTGAGATGGCTCTTGCAGCAGGAGCTGGGAGACAACAGTGGTGCTGCCATATTGCCTGTGTTATTGTCTCTTTGACATCTCCTTCCCAACATGTGATCTCTCAAGATCACATTGAGGATGGTGGGATTACAAAGCATTGACTTCTGCAGTAACAGGCTTTCTTTTTCTGCTGACAAACAAGAAGACAAAATGAAAAATGTCGGCTAGAGATATTACACAAATGTAAATGAAAAAGCATTTATCTTCAATTTTGAAGAGATTATTATTCAGGATTTTTTTTTGTCTTTTTGATAGGTGACAGTAAGTGTTGATATAGAGCTCTGCAGTATATTTTGCTAAGGCAGGAATCACTGCCTTGAAGTAAACTTCTTAATCTTGTTGATTTTACAAGGGCACACACTCATTCCTGGAATTTGAGAAGGATCTTCCTTCACAATAAAGTAATACATGCCAAGAAGCACCAGAAGGGAGCTGAGGTAGAAGGCAATTTTCCTCTACTAAGAGAAGCAGTGTAGTGGAGACTGACTGTCCCAAATATTACTGCTCAATTTCTCACTCAAACCCATTTAGCTAACAAGAGTCAAAGCCCATTTTCACATTGATGACTTTTTATTAAAGCAAGTATGGCTCTACTTGTTTTATCATTATTTCCACCAAACTGAAATCTTCATGCTGAAGATCACTGTATTCCAATTAGCATCACACTTTGCAAGGAAAGTATCCAATAATTTTGAGAAAATTGTGTTTCTATATTAAACTAGCTGCCTGTGGACGCCTGGTGTTCATTTTGTTTTCTTTTTCAAAACTGGCACAAAATGGATGTCAAAAATTTACATAGGTTCAAAACAGGCAAGTTAGTTAGCAACTCAGTTAGTACAGAAAAAAATAATCTCCAAAGGCTATTAAACACAAAACCTGTGCCCCAGGATGTTTTGAGCCATAGACTGCTGGAAGATGTGTTAGTATGTCTAGAAAGTGTAATAAAATGTTTGCCCAGCCCTCTTCCCTAAACATCCTTTCTCCCTGGAGCAGACTGAAATTATGGAGTTATAGCAACATATGAAAATTTAATAGACAAAATATATTTTAGTGTGACTGCAAGAGGCAATTCCTAGAAATCTGAAGATTCGCAGCTTAGGCATCTTCTGACCTTTTGCTACATCTTTAGCAATGTGTTTTTATGCTGGTGAGGTGCCCTTCTGTTCAACAAAAGGTTATGGCTCCTTGCCTGTAAAGTAGCAGTTGACTGAAAACTTGCTCTAAGTATGTAGCAGTGCAAAGTAAAATATAGAAAAAGTTCATGAAAATGAACTTCCCGTAAAAAAATGAATTTTTCATGGATCAAACCTAAGTGGGGCAGAGAAGCAGTCTGACTGAGCTGGGGCAGCAGTAAATTATTAAAACTTGCTAACAGGACTGCAAGCAACCCATCACTCTCCTCAAATACAACATACAAAAAATGTCAGAGTGAAGCTGAATTAATTGGAGCCCATATCTGACGCCTTTTCTCTGAGTGGCTGGACTTTGCATCTCATTCAGTCAGCTGAAAACGAAGTACCCAAAGTTATGCTCCTCTGTGGCTTTGGTTTACTTGGCTTCCCAGGATTAAAAATGCCCCTAAATTAATCTCTAAATTAAAAATTCCCTTAAATAGTCCAAATTTACACTGTGTAAATAGTGTTTCTAGTACTTCCAAGCTGGCCTCACAATCCCTTGGATAGAAGTGAACTGATCTATTTTCATTTTACCTAGATGAACGCACACAAGTGGTGCTTGTGTTCTGACCCCATATTCTCCTTGCTGCTCCTGTTTACCTGAAAAAGAATCACACAGCTTCTCTCATCCCCACTGATGTATTAGGTACATCGCAAGGTGTTGGACCTGAATGCAAAAAAACCCCAATGAAATAGTCCTTCTTCCTTCCCTATGCAGAGTGATGACTGGAACAAATGGAAAATTAACTGCAGGTGGCTCAAAATCACTGACACTTTATTGCCTGCTGATTTCTTATTGGAGCACCTCAGTCTCCTTTCATTTACACACATTTCCTCTTTTCCAATGGAAGGGGCCCTTGGGAGCAAATAACTTTTCTGTAAATTGGGCCATATGTCTAGTCCTCAAGGGGCCCACAGTTTCAGCCTTCATCTAGAAATTCCAGAATAAATCAGAATACAACAAACCCCACACTAGAAGTGCTTTACTGTCTATGTGAGAGCTTTGCCTTACAAATGAACTGACTGCTCATATTTGAAATTCTTTTCTCATCTGGAAAGTCTCTGATGCAGTATCTGAGAGGAGAAATGTCTCTCCTATCCCAGTCTCAAAAGACTTTCTTACTAGATCTTTTCCTGGAAAGCATGTCCAGTGGAATGGACAAACCATCATATTTCACTCTAGCGAATAGTCACCCTTTTCACTAACTTGGCTTTCAATAGATATTGTTTTAAGTGATCATGAAGTCCTCCTGTGACAGCAAAAAGTGCAGATGTAATAATATACGCTGCAGTATATTTTCAACCTACAGGAACCATTTCCTCCTTTTTTGTTTTGTTTTATGACCTTGATGTCATTTGGAAGAAACTTTAATTGGGTCGTTGTGTCATCCGCTGAGCAGCCTCCATTAACAAACCTTTGCAGCAGTAAGTGCTGGTAGGATCTCTGTCACAGGCAGTTGCCACTTAGTGAAGTTTCACAAACATATCTTCATTATTTATGCATGCTGTGCTTTATTATCAACTCCAGGTGTGAGCCAGGAACACTTCACTACACACAAGCAGCTAAAGAGGTCAGATGTCAGTGTTAAAGTAATAACGATAAAAAACTGAACAAGAGAGGTGTGTTCTCATGTCACTGTCACTTGTCCTGTGCCTCACAAGACACTGCAGTCATACTTGGATTTTGTGCTAATGTCTTAAGTGACTGATTCATCATGGCTTTACTAGGAGAACACAAACATCCCTGGATTCAGATGAACACTAAAGGCAGCTTTTTGACCTTAAGGCTTTCCATGTTTTACTGTGAATATATATAGAAGTACATATATTATGCTCAAGCAAAAGTACATGTGTTATTCTCAGGCAATTTGATTTTACATCATTTCTAGTGTAAATGTATACATAGCAGTGGAATTATTTCTGATTTACATTATTGTGAAGGTGATTAGCATAAGGTTTTCTGTACATGTATACGCATGATGAAAAATGTAACAAAAAAGAGTGCAAGCTGTAAAAAATACTACATACAGAATGACTTGATCAATCCGGATTGATTTGACTGAAACCAAAGAAATTATGACAGATTTAGATAAACGTATGCAAATGAATCATGACCATTAGTTCCACAGGTGTCATTCTGCTTCTGTTGAAGTTGATAGGGATAATAATATATTCCTACAGACTTTGGCATGGCCAAGAATGAGCCTCAGATTTGAAAACAGCCAAGCTAATAAGTTAGAAATGCACATAGGCAGTTTTGAATTAGCTGTTATGTTTCTTCTGCAGTATCATATTGTAGTTGTAATATATGAAAGAATTACAAAATTTAATTAGGTAATGGTTCTTAGGTCATAGCAAAATTGGCACACTAAACACACAATAAATGTCTACTTTACTTTTAATTAAACAGCTTTCCCTTAAAGGTTTTTAATCACAAGTTTAGATAAGTGGAATTTGTAATTATTGTTAAGGCACTATGGAGAGTGGCTGAAAACATGAACCTGCATGCAGTTAGAAGAGGGTATTATGGAATATGTTATTGAGACTCTAGGAAAGGTTTCCTTTATTTTTAAATGTGCTGTTAGATTAATGAATAATGTCATAATTCCCACTAAAATTGGCAAATCTCTTTGCGATAGCCTCCTAAAAGCCTTCTTGATGTTAAGCTTTAAAAAGGTCCTCCATCATTAATGCAATCCATACTTGGGAAAATGTGCTTACCAAAAAGTGGTGCAATGTAACATATTGCAGCCCCACCAAGTGACAGTAAAGCTAATATTAAGGAAACACAAGATGAAAGAAAACATGAACTTGAAAATTATATTTTAAATTTTCAAACTTTGGACTTCTACATATTATTTTTCCTTTTTCTTTTTTCTTTAAAAGCTCTGATTATATATGTAATCACATCTCCTTGTATTTAGTCTCTGTGTTATTGCTGAAGTAGCTTTATTACAACTGTTAGATCTTGTATTTATCTGGTAGTTCTGAATTTTTTTTAAGATTTTAAAAATCTTATGGAATACCAATTTCAATTAAGGTTCAAGCCTCTTGAGTGATGCCTGTCTCTCTTGCACCATACTTCTTATCCAAGCAGTATTTTGTATAGTGTTTTTTCCACGGATATCTATCCTACCATTTAAAGGAATATGAAATAATGTGGAAAGACCCGCTGACAGGAAAATAGGAATGACATGTTTAAGATAAAGGGGTGCAGCCACTGCAACAATGTCTGATGGAGATTTAGAGTGATGGCTGAACCATGTGAATTGTTTATCCATTCTGCCACACTATTGCTGCAAGTCAAGAGAGGTGTAATAATTTATTTGGAAAACCACAGTTTAGTACAGTGAGAAGAAGTAATCTACCACTGCTCTGACAGATCAGGCAGATAGATATGAAAAAGAGAAACAGACCTATTTCTTGAGATGTAGGCAACAATTATGAATGAATAGACAGCCACCTTAATATATGAATCGCCATCTCTCAGCTGCTTCAGCAGATGGCCTGGTTTGTGTGTGCTTTCTCCAAGTTGCTTATTTAAAAGTCTTTCTTAATATCATGTATAGTGAGACTTTTTACAGATCAGTAAATGTATATTAACTGTCTTCTTGGTTGTGGTAAGTCTGTTTTTCCAATGAGGACAATTGCTTTCATTGTAAAATGTATTAGAAGGTCTAAGCTATTTAGCCACCACAATGACTTTATTTCAACTACCAACATATACCCCTGAATCTGTCATTCCTTTGCTGTTTCCTTCCTCCTCCTCAGTTCCTATATTTTCCATCAAGTGGTCCAGCAGCTTTCAAATACTTGCCTCCACACGCCAGGTGCTGGTGCCATCCTGCAGCTGTCCAAGGGAGGCTGCAGCCAGTGCAGTCTGAACACACTGCCACTGCTTCGGAACTCTCTGGCTGAATCTTTCTTGTGTCCATTAAAAATGAGAAGTGGGCTGAAATGCCAATTAGATAATGTCGACATTTGGCAAACAGAGCTGTCTGCCAGTTTGTAGGCAGTCTGGGCAGTGTCACAATGAATTAATCAAGAGACGTAGAGTCTCCCTATAAGATTCACAATCCAGCTGTTACTTAAAGCTACAGTATCTGGGATTTGGGTCTCAGGGTAGGTAGGAATGGGGGTTAATTTCCCTATGGAAAATGGAAGAAATGTATTTCCTAGATTTCTATGACATCCAGTTAATGTCCACCAGCATGGGACCTGAAGTTACTACGTGAAGAAAAAGGTAGAATACATCTCCATGTGAAACTTCCTAGAAGTGCTCCTGCAAGATGCAACAACAAACAGTTGTAAAACAGTTACGAGCTTGAGTTTTCTGACTGCCTCAGACATACCGTTTTGAAAAAACTGCAGCATATCCCAAATTACAAGGCTTTGTAATTTGCTTGTGTGAGGTGTAAAAAACGTTGCATCAAGACAGAACAAAGTGAAAGGCCCTCCTGAAAAGGACACATGCATCAATTCTCATCTTTTCTCTTGAATACTGTTAAAATGACTACCGATAAAATGACTACCCAAGTACCAAAGCCCGTACTGACAAGTACGTGACTTCACTTCATAAAAAAATGAAAATCTGTATGATGTCCAAGAAAAGCTAGTTTCAAGCAAAACATCAAGCACTTTTTGCTGGTTTAGCTTTCTGCTTTGACTGATGTTTACAAAAATTTGCAAAAGTGTCTAGCAGAATCCTCAGAGGAGATGGAGGAAAGGTAACGTTTAGCAGGTGCTTGGAGTTGTTGCTGCAAGTCTTGAATGAATCTGTTCCTCTGTCTCAGAAAAGGAAAGGACTAAAACCACACTGATGAGTCTTAATCTTATTAGAGATCCATGTCTCAAGTGATCTTGTAACTCTACAGACCGACTGCTGTGAGTGACACTGGCTTGGGGATTAGGCCATCAGAGGACCCAAGTGAGGAATGACATCCAGAATATGAGAAAGCAGATACTGGCCAGGGAAAACCCAAAATATTCAAATGTGATGGAGCATTTATCAGCCATCCTGTGCAATCGGCCAAAGCCTGCTTGAAGATCACTCCTGGCACTCTTGAGACCTGGGAGCTGCACTAATGTCTTCTGCAAACACAGAAATACTTTGTGGCTGACTTTTCATAATTGTGCAGATTGTGGACTTGCTTATACCTATGCAAAGTCCCCCCACTGAAGTTTTTCAATCACTTAAACTTGGGATAACCCTTCATATTGAGTTTACACACAAGCCAGTGAGATAAAAAGAAGGAAGTGCACTAAGCATGTTGATACAAAGCATCATTTTCAAATCAAAACCTCCCTAGTTTTTCTTAAACATGAAAAAAATGACAAATGTTAAACACAGAGTACTTTAAAATAGGTGTCAACCTAGTAATTAAACCCATAATGTATGCTGCAAAAATTGAGGGGTTTTTTTGTCTCTTTTGAAATTCAGCATTCACTGAGGACTAAGATTTTAATTTCCCTCAGCAGATTGTGTAAACAAGGAGAGATTGTATGAGCAGACTCCTGAAGTATCAAAGGCCTGTTCTGCACACAAAGCTGCAGAGTCAGCATCAGACCTCTGGCTAACACTCAAGATAAGACACAGTGGTCCGCGGACCTGTGGTGGGAACGTGCCCTTATGACATTTGACCCTGATGAGCTACATGATTTAACACAAAATTGAATTTCAAAAATGCAGACTTAGAAAAACAAAGCAACCGCTTTCTCTTTCCCAAAGTCTTCTAGAAGGTATGAAAACCTTTACATCTTGGCTTCAGCGTGGTTAAGGAAAGCATTTCCTTGTGATAAAGGAAAACAAAAATCTGTTCCTTGCAGTGCTTTGCTGGAGAACATCTGGAAGAAGGAAGTCAGAAGATTCAAAATAATTTGGAGAGGCAACCTTCCTAGGGAGAGATGGGGGAGGGAGAAGAATCATTCTGCGCCTGTTGAAGCAAGCTCACTGGTGCTGTGTGGTGTGTGAAGAGGGAGGGTCAACATGGGATGATAACTGGAGAATTACACTGAGGCACATGTTAAACAGTTTCTATTGGACTGGAACTGGTTTCTCTGAAGCACATTAACTTCTCAGAAGACTTGTAGCCATGTCATTGTCAGAGAGTCTACTTTTCACAGCTTCTTGCTAGAAATGAGCTAGAGCATTGTGTGTTTCTAAAGGATCTATGCCCTAGCAAGCTGGAGTCGCTCATCCTTGTCCTGCTGCTGCCCAACCCCAGATACTTTCTGCTCTACATCTGTAAATATTATGGGAGCCTACTAACCCACCCCTAGACGTGCTGCAGGAAGCACCCAGAATAAAAGAGGAGCATTGCAACAACTTACTTCTCCATTTATTTATTAACATTACTGCATCTTTTCTCCCACACTGGACTTTCCTGGCTACTTGTTCACATTTCTGAATGCTGTCGTAAATAAAATAACCACTTACACTTACATCCTGCAAAATTTAATACAAAAACAAGATCTCCTGAACGCATCCTCCATGCAGGATTTCCACCCCCACCTTTCTTGTGACATTTGTGTGCCACATAGGGGAACATTTTTGCATGATAAGTTCAGCTATCTCAGAGGCCTGTTAAACAATATGGAAATCCCTAGGGCTGTGTAAATGTAAACAATAATTGCAAATTCCTGCCTAGAGGTTTTTTTACTCAGCTAGTTATCTCCATATTTTTAGCATCTCTATCACAGAGATGGAGTGTGAAGGATGATTGCCGTATTGTTTATTCCTGCACTAGACACATCTGAAATAATTTTAAAAGGAGCTGTGTTTTTGGTTTTGTTGGGTTTTTTTCTTAATGATTGCACAGTCACCCGATGACTTTTTTACACAAGTTGCTCCCATGTGTTACTGCTTCTTGGACTAGATGCCCAGTTTTGACTTCCTTAAGGTGAAAAGCTGCAAACACCTTTCTGTAATGCAGCAATGCATCTGTCTTCCCCGCAGAAGCTATTTAGGCAGTGATTAGTCCGTAGTGCAGTTTGATCACTGTTATCATTTGGGGAGGGGTGAGGGAAGAAATGCAAACAGCAGTTTACGTTTGTAGTTTCAGTGTTTTACCATATACTTAGTGCTATGTTTTGTTGAATGGATGAAAACAGGCAAACAAACAAAGCCAACAGTTCCCCACCAAATTCACTGGACTTTAATTTCACGTATGCAGTCTAGACTATGCTTGTAGACTTGATTAATGCAAGAAGAGGTGTTACATATTGCTCCAAACTCTGCAATTCCTAGGCAAAACCGAGTCAAATTTTGTGAAACACTCTGTTAATAGATACTCATTCATGTAAGAGATAATTTAAAATAAATATTTTAAAAAATCACCTTTATGTCTATATACATGCTACAATTAAATGCAACACTTGACACTGAACTAATGGAAAGCGATCTGAGCACATGCTAGTGGGGGAGAATATCTTTTTTATGTTTAATTTGCACTTCTGATTGTTTTTTCTGTGTCATTAGTGGCACTATATCCTCTGACTATTCAGGTGAACAATTTCCTTTGTATGCTCAGGATTAAACACTGAACAGTACCGGAGAAGGGAAAATTAATTCCTTAGGAATGGGGAAAATGTGATTGTAGAAAACTCTTTCAGAGGATTCGTGTTGAGACATAAAATCTGAAACAAATTTGAACTGTGTAACTGTGTTTTGAAAGTCATGTATGGTAGATTTAAGTCTTCCATCTTACACTGCTTGCACAATATTTTGGTGGCAGTCCATGTGGTTCTTCATGCTCCCTGGTTCTTACAACCCTGCAGGTTTATTATCAACCTCCAGTATTCGTTTTTCTTTATAAAGTTCATCACCACAATTGATAGGAAACAAAGTGCATTTAAAACTCAACACCATGGTTGAGTATTTTCCTGTAATGCTTTAAATCTCATGTTTAAATGTTTTAAGGTCAATTGATAAGCACATTTAAAAATTATTACACTAGTGAACAGTACAAGCAATTATTACATTCTGTCTGTCAATCAAATAGAGGGATTAATCTATGTTAGGAAAAGATTAATTTCCTGAATCATAGAAACTATTGTTGTTTTGGGGTTTTTTTTTTTGTTTGTTTGTTTCTCAGCAATTATCAACAGTATCTGATGGGTATTTTCCATTACGTTTTAAGTAGAAATCTTTGCTTGTATTAGCAGAGAATTGTGATTATGGAAGACAGGCATAATTATGTTATTACGGCACGAATATATGCCCATCTATGATATTAGTTTTTTAGTCATAATGATGTGACAACCCTGTACTTGGTAATGCCACTGTTTGTAACTGTAACACAGAGAAAACAAAGAAATCTGTTGAAAAGGTTAAGTCCCTGAGAGTAGAGACTTGCTCTCTCTCTTTTGCTCAGTTCACTGCAATGCAAGCACGTAATAAATAACAATTATTACAAGATAGTTGCTAATCATTTCAGAGTTCTAATATTTGTATCTATTGCTTATCTGGTTTTTATTTTCCTAATGAAAACTATCAGCTTGCAGAACAACTCTCAGAAAGGCATACCTTCTGTGCTCCCTTTGAAAAAAAATGGCTTTCCTTTAGCTGGCCGTGTCAGCTGATAATTTTGTTTATATGTCACAATACAGTGTTCTCAGTAACTCTACCGATGCCAAATGAAAAGTAAAACAAAATACATGTCACAATACCTATCTGTATACTCTGATGGCTTAATAAATCCTCACTAGGCATCTGAACCCAAGAAAATAAAGAGAAACAAGAAGAATAAGGTTTGGATGGGGTAAGCAATAGTTTTAATAACCTGTTTTATGGCAAATGGAAGAATATATAGATATTCTTTCTGCTGCTGGTTCATATAGGATACTATTATTCTGGATGTTAATTGAAATATTGTGGGTTTTCTCTTGCTTCTCTTAGCTAAAAAATAATTTCAGCTAAAAGGAGCACATAACTTTATTAATCCCTTAGCTGAAAATAATAAAAATTGATCCATAAAGCAGTATATACATCCATACACCCCCCATCCATTTTTATTCATATATACAGAAAGTATTTTCCTAGTAATAGCAGATACAGAGTCCACAGTATCTAAAGCTACATATAAATTTTCTTTATAATTATAATTTAAGATGTCTTTATGTAGAAAGGGACAGTAATAGGCAAAAATGATAAATTCTCCTGTTATTAATGCTAGAGTTTGTGTTTCTGCCTGAGTAGTTAGGAAAAGCAAATGTTATTAATGTGTTAAAAAGAAATACTTGTTAATAACTAGATAATTTTAAGATGTTGGGTTCATACCATCTGTTAATCTTAGTTGTGATTAAAGAGGTAATCCTAATGCCCATTATTCCTAATGACAAGACCAAGCAGGCTTAAAGCATTAGCCGTCGGAGGCCAAAGAGAAGAAGCAATGAAGGATATCAGCAATCTTAGCCACAATTGAGGAATTGGCCCGTCCTCTACACAACAAAAGTGATACAAAAGAATTACACCCTCACTAAAGTCTATTTCCTCGTATAATCACACAAAATGATTTTTCTTAAATATGATAATAAATCACAGCAAAAAATCAATGTGGCAGGGCCCAACTGCTATGGCCTGATAACGCATCAATCAATATTTAGTATTTAGATTTTAATTAATACATAGCAAAGCAGAGACCTTTTAAGAGAGAAATATTATCTCAGATAAAAAATCCTGCACTGTTAGCATGCAAAATTTGTTGCTCATATCTGTCATTGATCCATCTGCTGGAGTTGTGATTAAAAACCCTTGAAAATATCAGACAAGAGCATAAAACAGACTAAGCCAAAGAAAGGATGTCGTAGGCATCTCAGTCTGCAAAGCTGCTAACGTGAGGTGCTGAGAGAACCCAATGAACAGAATCGCGTGGTCTCAGCTAAGCACAAAATCCATCCTTCCAGCATTGCTGAGCAATAGTCTAACAAATGTGTGACACTTACAGTGCTCAAGCTACAGAAAAAGAAATGCAATTTATTGGGCTGAGAACAGAACTTGCACCTCCTGACAGTGAGTCCTCCTGCCCCCCTCCCCATCCTCATCCCAGGTCACAGCTGCTTATGGGACTTAAAGAAATTACATGATCACAAATTATTTTAACGTTGGCTTTTAATTTTTTTTTTTGATCAAAGATGATATCCAGGGATTTATTCTAGTCTGTTCACTGTCTGATTACAGTGAAGACAGATGAACTGGATTAGAAAACATAAAGAAAGAATTTTCACAGTCCAACTCTCTCTTCTTGATTGTTTCTGTAAAACACTTCGGACTAGGTCTCCATAGTTGGTTTCTGTGGAGATGATCTCATTTTCACAATTCTTAAAAAAAAAATGGGAAAGAAAAGTAAAGAAAAGAATAAGATTGATACTTATTCTGAACACAATTCGGCTTCAATTGAAGCCACTAGCAAATGTCTCCGGACTTCAGTGGATGTAGCACCAGGCTGATGATCCAGTCTTTATATATTGGTTTTGTTTTCCTCAGGACAGATTCCAAGGCAGTGTAATTGAAATGGTAATAATGGGAGGCTTTAACATCAGCTGACATTTTCCGAACAAGAGCCTGTGTTTGGCCTGAGTTTACTTTTCCTCTATATAATTTATGAACATCTGAATCACTAGGATAGAATTGTGTGTCGTCTTTAAAAAAAAAAATATCTCAGTATAAGGATGTAAAAAGCACTGAAGAAGGCATTTGACCCTGCAACTCAGTTTACCTCACAGCTTTTAGACCCATGAACTGCATTGAATTTCCAAACTGAATTCTTCAGAGAAAAAAAAGAAAAAAATATTACTTGATTTTTAACCTATGCACCTGTCAGTTTGTGTATGTGAAACAGTTCAGAAAAATAACAGAAAATAATTTATAGTACTTTAACCAGTTACTCCACAGAATTTGTAACAATTATGCAATGATGGTACATAGGTCAAATCCATACATGGTGCAGGTAGAGCTATTTCTTGATTCAGCAGTATATTAAAGGAAGGTTATTCTTTGGGTGTAAATTGACCATCAGTCAGAGCGTAGCTACATCCAGCTGTGTCAAGGCAGTGCAACCTGTCTCAGCAAAGCCTTCAGTGAGTGTAAAACGAATATAACTTATTCAGATGGTGGGATATGGAGCATAGATGGGAAAGCAAATGTCATGTGGATGGTTTCCTCCCCTTGCCTGCTGACAAATAAATTCTGCTTGTTCTGTGTACTTAGTATTTGGTGCAAGTTATGCAAGCTCGTGCCTGGTAGGCGAGATGTAATAAAAGCATACGAGGGAGCAATGTCATCACAAGCACTTGACCTTCCCCTCTGGCAATATGGAAGCTGTATATTTTGTGGAAAGCATTGTAATTGTCTTTATGTTGGTATCTGCTATTCTGGGGTTTCTTCCTGCTGTATTCAAGCATTAAAGCTCTTAAAAAGACCATATGGCCCAACCTGCTCTGTCCTCTTGGATGAGGGTGCATTCATCCCTTAATTTGGATATTTGGGTTTCCAGAGCTTCTCACCATAATCAGGTCTTTGTTCTCCTATCTTGTTTATTCCTGTAATCTGCCACTGAATGAGATTCTGCTACCTCCTGTAACCTCAAAGCCTCAGAAACATGTGGGAAAAGAAATAGAACAGAAATAAATGATGTGGATGACTTCAGTATTAGATGTTCCTTAAACAGGGTGTGGAAGTATCTAAAGGTTGAGAAGGATTATAAATCCAATATAATACTCCAATCCTTCAATTACAAGTTGGCATAACCTGGACTAATTGTTTGGGTCTGTAAAAACATTGAGGTTTATGTGAAAGTAGAACAGAAGGGGCAAAAACTACCCATATGAAAGCTGTTATTCCTGGTATTTTATGTGGCTCTAGAGACAGGTAAACATTTCTATATTTTCCTGCATACTGAGTGAGAGCGTAAGCCACACGCTGGACTCTCTTAGAAGGGCTGGAACTTCTAATCTGACCATGAAAGCAAGCACAACTTGAAGTTTATCTGTGATCTTTGTGTTAGAAAAATAGGGGAGGAAAACAATTTATACACATTCCATCATCTGATGTTTTCTCTTCCACGCATATAAGAAAACCACCTCACCAATCTTCTGCTATCCATGTCAGGCCAGCTTCTGAACTGGCATTGCTACAAGCAGTGAAAAAATTCAAAATCCCCTCAAATAAAGCTAGCCGTGTGGGTCCTGCCCCTTGAAGCAAGAGGGGATGCCCCTAGATGAAGTTCAAAATGAAGCTACGGTTCCCATGAACAGCTGCAAGGCCATGCAGGGGACCACTCCTCTGAAATTCCAGGATTAAAAGAACTGCTCCCTGGTTCCTTTACTTCTAGCATTATCCTCATTATTTACTGACTGACCCTTCCCCACCAGTCTCAGTCTCCACTTCCTCTAGCCCAGACATTTTATAATACACTGGAAGAAGATGAAGGAATTAGTTAATTCCCCAGAGCTGGCCCAGCCCCACCAACCTGCAAATTCCTATATAGGAGCTGGCAACTGTGATCTTTCCTCTAAGCCAGCGAGAGGATTAACTCCTTCCCTACTTTAGTTTGCAGCTTATTCACAAGCTGTTCACTTTGTATATCCAGTATCTGATATCTGAAGTGCTTTGATTGGACACAATGGGTCACGTTGGCATGGTTTTTGTTCCCTACTTAGCTCAGCTAATTAAATCCTAAACAAAAATAAACACAGTTATATTTTTGCTGAATGTGCTGCAAAGGAACCGATCATTCCCAAGAAGCCATGTTTTTGTAAATGTTTCAATAAATCTGTTTGCTAGGCCAATTACAAAAAGGACATGAATGTAGACATGGTGAACTTATGTAAAAGGAGATACGGACTTCTGGGAGGGTCATTTTTCTCAAGTTCTAAGAAGTACTATTGATGAGAACCAGCACCAAGCCAAATTACCGCTGCAGATGGATGCCAGATTAACAGGAACTATAAAGGCAAAGCTATAGATTACATACTTGCTTACTTCTAAAAAATTTGAATGTTTAGACTTCTCTGGTTTTCTACGATGTAAGCTGATGTTTAAATACCAACGGTTGCACTCCATTCTCATAAAGAAAATCCTGCATAGGGCTGTCTCTTCATGAACTAAGGCTTCTTGGCCATTATCTTTCAGACCTATTTGCCAGTTCCAGCCTACAAAAGCCTTTCTAATTTGACCATCACAGTAACACTGGAGTGCGTATCAGTCATGTGACTACAGCTCCCTCGACCAGACTTCTCTAACTAGCTGCATGTGGACCTAGTCCAGCTCATGAAGCACCACGTGCTAGTCCACCTGCAGCACTGGGCCCATTCCTGCCCTCTGCCCACTCTGCCAGAAGGACATGGAGGAGGAAGCGTGGGTAGGCATTCTGTTCTCTAAAGGTCACAGTGCCTGGACAATAACCAAGAACCTTTGGAGATGTTGGGCTGTGTCTTCGGGGTAGGAGCTCCAAAAGGCATAGCCCTGCGAAAGTGCGCCAGGGCTGGGAGCTGATAACAGACAGCTGCAGCTGTCAGTTAGCGTGGTGATCTCTCCATGGCTACTGCACGGAGCAAGGTTACTCAGGAAGGCTGACTAGGCTTCCCTCTGCCAACCTGAGTGCAGAATGGGGACAGGGTCGCATAGTGTCCCTGGGTCACCACTGAATGAACGATGTTCATGACGACGGCATTACTCTGCTGGGCCTGGTGTCCTGCTCCCACGACTGGAGCAGGTGTCTATGCAGGATGACTCTTACATGAGAGGAAGCTGGGGCTTGGAGTATTGCAAATTTCTTTCTCACTGCCCTTCCCAGCTAAGCAGAGAAGTCCAGTGCTTCCCAATCTTACGTTTTTTTCCCCCTTCCAAAACAGGGGAAGAATTCTGTTCTAACTTTACCTGCATGAGATTATTTATCTTTTCTTCTTCAGGAGACATCATTTAAAGCTCTACTGTAGGTTCTTGCAATTTTCCTTTTAGAGAAAAGCAGTGTTTACTGTAACTTTATCACCGTATGATTTCTCGTTCTTTCTGAAGAGGTCCCCCTGTGACACCAAGGTTTTGCAGAGTTTGGTATGTGAATGCCACTGCTGCAACACTGTTGAAAATAAAAAAAAAAGAAAAGTTGAGTCATGGACACTAAAAGCACAGCTTTGCTTATTGTAACAATTTTGAAAGGAAGAGTTTCAGTTTATTAAAGTAACTATTCTTAACCCTGATGAAACGTTAGAAAGAGCTCATTCCAATGATGAGAATCATAGTCCTTTTCATTGGCTGTGGAACCCCTGATACAAGTCAGAACAATTGGAAGAGTTCCAAAACTATTTTACATCATTTTTGGTAACCTTGCAAGAAAAATATAATATTTTCATTTTTTTCCCCCAGAAGTTTAAATTTGTTGAAATTTTTTAAAAACTGAAATTCTTTTGGGTTTATCTAATCTAGGAGTTTATATGAAGTATTTAAAATTGCATGCAATCTTCTCTTAGTCAGGGCAATTTAACATTTCCCTTTCCCAAATATTGACAAGATTTCAAAGTCATTAGAAGTTGTTATTTTGGAATAAACATATTGATCCCCCAAACAAATGGAAAGGTGCCCATTTATTCCAGTGGAGCACCACACCATGTTAGCACAGAATTTGGCTTATTGCATAGAATGAGTGTACCCTAAAGAGGAGATGGACTTCTTGGGTGCAGTGATGTCATGTCAAGTTGTGAGATCATTGTCAGCCTGGGATTGGGCTGAGTTAGGCTGGCAAGAGCAGTGTATAGGGAGATAACCTCTAGTTGAAAAGGTACATCTCCCCATATCTGGGAAAGCCCTCATGGATCTGGTCAAATTATATACTTCTAAAAATTGTATTTGTCCATGATCATTGGCATACTTGTCATATTCTGGCATAAATTTTTTGAAGATACCATCTATAACAACTTCCTTTTCAACAGTAAATAAATATTCCACAGTTTTAAGTCTATTTTCCTACTATATCATTCTCATTATTTGATATTTGATACAGGAAAATTAAGTTATGATAATAACAGGAAAGAAGCTCCAATGTCAGCAGGCAGTTCTGGGGATAAATATGTAACAAAGGGGAACATATTCAGGCCACAAGACACGCTTACATGCTACTTTAATACATGATGGCTTTTTACTCTAGCAATATCATTTGTGCTGCCCTAGTTAGAAGTCTGTGCCAGCATCTTCATTACAAATCCACTATTCAGAGGGATTTACAACTTCACTCTAAACATTGCTCTGGAATGAAACTTGGCAAATGGGTCTCAGCCCAGGAGCAATTTTTTTTACCCATCCATTTGACTGTTAAGTTATAGTGGCATAAAAATATAGTTGTACTGCTTGAATAACTTAAAATGACTTTGAATTAAAAAAAATTAAATAAGTTTATGGCATGGTGTAATTACTTGTGGTATTCAGAAGAAACAACACAACAGATGAAAGTAAAAATAGCTAAGATACCGTAGAGAGAAAAAGGATATTCTAACAATGCATTTTCTTCATGGCTGTTAATAAAAATCGGACTATACGCATGATTAATTGCAATCCTGCATCAGTTGCCTTCCCTAGACAGTGCCTCACATCAAGCAGAAAGGTGCTAAAAATGGATAGGATCTCTTAAATATATTGCCTTTCATGGGTACGCACAGCAGAGCTGTCCCTAACTGATTATCTGACACTCTGAAGTAGCTCCCACCAAGTTTCTACCAGATAGAAAGCTAGTTGGTAGAGAGCTTGCTTGCTAGCTTGGTAGAGAACTATATTTGGAGTCATTTCTTTGTTTGCTGTGGGTCACAGGCTCCCCCAGATTAGTGCTCCGTGCACCAAAGGAAGCTGCGTTGTTCTCACCTACCGTGAAGAGCGTCACAATGGAGATGCTTTTGGCTTCTGGGTTAGGCTAAGTGTTGGTTTCCTGCTAGCAGTGAGTGGCTGAAGAAAATTTGTGGTGTATACAGGGGAGGTAGAGTGAGGGGAAAGGAAGATCTGCAGAAGTGAACGAAGTGTGAGATGAAATGCAAAGATAAACTGTGGAGGAAATCTAACCTGAAAAGAAAGAAAGGAAGAGAAACAGGTTAGTGAGACACTGCGACTGTGGGAAGAAAATACTGTGTTTCTTCAGTTTGAGCTTTTGCTCTGGCAGAGCTCTCAAGGGTTTTGAGGGTTTTAGACAAAGCAGGAGGAGCACCCATGAAACACTAGTTCAAGTCTCAATGATCCTGTGCTTGCACTATGCTCCTTTCCCTGATTGTCTGGAAGTCCAATTGATACTAGTGATAAATGCATGAGAAACAAGGCACACAGGGAATGTAACTTTTGAGGAGAAAATGAATCAGAATAAAACCTGAAGGGTCTGATCTTCTGTATGACGAAAGAATGAAAAGATTAGGACTCTTCCACTGGAAAAGAAGGTGGCTGGGGGTGGAGAAATGGGATATGATATCCTATAGAGAATAATGAAAGACAGGGAAGAAGTTAATAAGGACTAATTACCCACTGTTGCAGACAAAAAGGGGATAAGGGTACAAGCCTTTAAGTTACATCAATAGGCTTAAAACTAAACAAAGTTATGTGTTGTTTGGGCAAAATTGTACTGCGTCGTGGACAGTACAACTGTATAGCAGAGAGCTGAGCACCTCATTGTGTAACTCAGTGAGGTGGATACAATCTCCGATGGAGAAAGTCACCAAACTCCATACTAGAGTAAGGCTTAAGATGTTTCCCCATCTATTTTTCTCTTTTGCCAAGTTCTTGCTGTTTGCTCCAGTGCTTGGTGTGGTTACACATAGCCTATTGCACCCCAGGCAAATATCAGATGTGGCTCAGTACACTTGCTCTTATGTTCCTAACAAACACTGCCCAAGTGCATAGCTGGAATTATTTTGTTTTCCATGTCATATGTTTTGAGGACTGGTGCCTGTGTATTTGTGCACACAGCCTCCTTTAAGTACCTAAATATTCATGAAAATTTTATGTGCAGACAGAGCCATATATACAGATAAAAGACATTACATGACTAAAATTGAACATTGAAAATATCAGAGCCACAAATGCAGCAGGAACCCTGTGAAAGCTTTAACATGAAGTCTAAGAATCTCAAGCCATGTGTTTTTGCCATATATTGCTTGAGTGGGCTGGACTATAGTGTGGAAGAGCTTGTCCAGTATGTAGACCTCAGACAAAAGTAGCTCAAGAATTCTCCTGATCTCAGCACCATCATACATTGCAGGAGGGGTGCAATGCAGGAAGGGAGAAAGGAATCACAAGTGGCAGAAACAGGAGGATATGCTGTGTGTGCAGTGCTCCTTAGCCTGAGGCAGGCTTGTGGCAGAGAAGGAGGGGTGGAAGGGTCCAGAATTGTGTACAAACCCACAAAGAGAAAAGTGAATATGTAATGGCAGCAGTAAACAGAGAGGGGAGAAAGAGGAGGAAAAAGAAAGGTCTTCCCTGTAGGGAAATGCAATCTTAGCTGGTAGGTGGAAAAGAAAATTCTGGACACTTCTTTCTCCCCAGGTTGTTTTTCTGTGTGGCCCAGTTTTGTGTGGCCCAGTTCTGTGTGGAACTGCCTCAGGCAGTGCTTTTTTTTCTTTTTTTTTTTTTTATTGTACACAGTCAAATTTAGTTTAATGCCTTCAGAAGACTGGATTAGTATGATGGGTCCAGGAATAAAAATCCCAACAAGAAGGCAATTCTCTGCACCATAGTGCACAACCTCTCTCCCTTGGTGGCATGAATGGGTGCTGAAACCTGAGGGTCAGGTCTCTTGCATGAACTACTGATTTTATGTAGTTGATCAGATGCAGGTTGTCTGAAGCACAACTGGCATAATCCACCAAGGTTAAACACCCAGAAAGGTGGACACACAGGAAAATACCGATCCAACTGGAGGCATTTATTGTTCTGCCTTTAGCTTTCTTGAAGCTAGGATTCCTCCTGAATTAGTGTGAGATCAGCCTTCTTGTACAGACACTCTCTGAAGTGCTTATGTTATGGTATTTTGATTGTAAAATAATGTGAAGCCTCACTTCACCCTTTACATATCTGCCCCTGAAGTCAATGCATCCATGCACATTTGCCTTTGAGGGTAGAATTTATCTTCTCACGTATTTGGTCTATGAATCCTGCTACTGCCAGATCTCTCTGCTGCCTGCTTTGTCTCTCAGTTCTCTAATACATTTTTAGACATTGATAGGAAATTGTTAAGCCATGTCTAGACCTGAAAAAACAACATGAAAAGGTAACAAGCCTGATCTTCAGATGGCATTTTAAGTGCTGATTTACACTGGCTAAAATCTAGCCTGACAGGGAATGACATATTGAAAATTAAACACAATGCAGTAATTTTGATCTTGGTTGCATAAATCTCACCATAATATAACATTTATTTCCACAACATTTTGTGCATACAAATATGTTAGCAAATGCAAAATCTACTCATCTAAAAGAAAATATTATAAACACAGGCTGATTTCTGCTCCTATCTTTCTCACACATATGCATACAGATAAATGCGCACACATATACTGCATATGTACTCATTCTCTAGATAATCAGAGACACAGATAAAATAAAGCTTCTAGAATGAAAGACATTCTGCAGACAGGGTTGTTAGTTTATGTAGGCTATAGGCAGAGTCGACTGGAAAATTTTGATCACTTTAATTTACTATATCCAGCATGCCTGCTGTACTTGTCCAGCACTTTTATCAAGCCCTGTGAGGTGGTATTGATTTTTTTATTTTCTATGTAGGATAAGAAGACAGAGAGTTAGGAGCAAGAGTGAATGAAGAACTTTCCTCAGATTACTGCTATTCTCTAGCTTATTGCATCCTGTCGTTTGTAGTTTCAGATGATGTCCAGTATGTCAGGGTTGCTTGAAGCAATAAACAGGGTGAATAACAATGGAATGGCTAGATGAGAAAGATTGAAAAAGGAGAAGGAGGCAGCAAAGAAAGTAAGAAAGTGAATGTGAGAAATAGGAAAAAGGGGAAAAAAGCAGAGGCTGAGAAAAGTGTCCTAGCTATAGAGAGCTTGATAAGTGCATTCCTTTAAAGAAACTGTAACCAGCCATGGCAGTTTTTCAACCTACAGCTACACATAAAACCTATAGAATTGTGAAGGAGTAGAAGCAGTGTCTTCTGGCAGTTGCTATCTCGCTACAAGAAAAAACCCAGAAAAATAGAGAAATGTTTAAGGTAGATATTAATCATATTTTCCTTTCCTGAATGACTTCTAAGTTACAGTGAGAGGCTAAATCTGTTATTTGCGTCAGTTTAAGGTGTGTTTCTAAGAACAAGTGATACTATGCAGAGTTAGAATCTTCCCTTGACCTGCATACCCCAAACTATTGTTTTTCCAAGAGAAGATTTAAGTCTTTTACTTATTCTGTTGAGTTCCCTCACTGTGGCACTGTAACCTGTAGCACGGCAGGTAAAGTGAGATGATTTGAGCCTGTTGATAAAATCTGCTGTGTACCCCAGGCAGTGTCACCTTTGCTGACCCACGCAGCAGGTCCTTGTTTGGCGTGTGAGAGGGGCTGAACACACGCAGGTGTGGGGTTTAGGCTCCTGCTGCAGGGAGCTGCACAAACACGCCCCGCTGCCAAAGCAGGGACATTTCACAATCTAGAAATGCAGATCCAAGAGACAGATTTTGTCCTTCACTGGCAAAGACTTTATTTTTGTGTTTAGAAGCAAAATGTTACAGGAAGTGTTAATTATGCTTTCTCTTGACTGTAGACGCATAATGACTTCTGAAGGGAGGTATGATTCTGTCCCACAGCTTTCATCCTGAAGGTTTATCACCCAGGTGCAGTAGCTCCAAAGGGCAGTTTCTTTAATGTCCTGCATACCCAAAGCCTGTTTGTTGAATCGGGGCATGCACTTACCTCTGGTGGCTTAGAGGGAAAATAGCTGGACAGAAACACAGAAAGGAACTCTGCAGCCTTGTTTGTTTGTGTGAGCAATCCTGACTCACAGAAGAAGATTCCCTGAAGTTACTTAAAAAAGCTTTCATTTTTCTGTATAACAGCTATTACTGATTAAAATCTTGTTGTCTGTTAATCTATCCAACACCATTTACAAGCTTACATGAGGCCAATTGCCTTAAGAGTATCCAGAGATGCCAGTGGAAAAGTTTTCTTTTTCAGGGAATGTATGAATCAAGAAAAAAGTGGGCTGCCAGATCTGATGCATTTTCTGTATTACCTTTTGGGGAAAAGGAGGAGATACCAGGGCATCCTATGGATGGAGGGGCTCCACAGACTTTCTCTACCTATTTTTTCACAAGAAGGCTTAATTCCTTCATGGCCCTAATGCAGGCTGCAGCATGAACATGGTGATGACAACCCCAGCATTACTCTGAAGCCTCTCTTGTCCATGCCTGTCAAGGATCTGGACATGGAATATCAGATAAGGATATTTGAGGCAAGATAGATTAACAGGCTTTTCATGATTCTTTCTGCTTAGTAACACAAATTTGTTTTGTTGTTTCAATCAAAGTAATTTGCTTTAGTTACATCATAGTTGAAAATACAGAAGTTGTGTTCTTTATTTGGCTTTCAGTGCATACCATTTCCAACGAATCTGACAGTGCAAACCAAGCACCAGTAAGCAACAGGACTCCATCTTTCCATGGGCAGATTAAGTCCCAGAAATTCACTATTGCAAGAAATATCATTTGACCAGTGGTACAACAGTTGAAGTGTAAGCACGTACCACTGCTTCCTTGACTCATGTTGATGATGACTTCTGTGTTAAAAATTACACCCCCAAGGACTGTGATAGCTCAAACATAGTCTAAATTTCGACTTCATAGAAGCAGTTTTTTTCTTTCTCTTTTTCTTTTTTTAAAAAAAAATAAAACCCCTCACAAAAGAAGCAAAAATCTGTTTTTTTCCTACTAAAACAATTTTCAGTGTAGTGAAAGATTCTTTACAATTTAGCACTGTAAATATCACATCAACGTGATACAGGAAATCAAGCTGATGGGAAATCAAGGATGATGGGAAATTTTCAGAAATTCGTTTTCCAAACTGAACATCTCAGAAGCTAGACAATAGAGCAAAGTAAGCTGTAGTTATAACATTTAATAAATATCCTTGTTCCAATCATACCTTCAATTACATGTAACCTAACACAGAAGTGATGTTATATATACATAAAAATAGTAAAATTATAATTTAGCAAGTCCATGCACAATGTGCTCTGCATGCTCAAACTTAAAACACAAGCTAAGAGCTAAAGACGGAATATAGCATCCAGTAGATGTCAAAATCAGGTCATTTATTTATACACACTTTTGTAGCCATTTAAAGTACCTAATTTCAGAAGATTTTGTTCCTCAATTTTTGTAGTAAAACATCGAAATAGCTAAAATACTTCTTTTCTTTGAAAGGATGCTATAACATGTTTATTATTACCATTGCATACACAGCACCTGAAAATTCACACAGACACGGCTACTTGCCTGTGCATATTGAGTAATCACTGTTCTATCTGCATTAACAACATCCATTTTAACTCAAAACCCCTTGGTTTTATTCATTGGTACAAATACCCTAGGCACTGCAATGTTATGCCTTTATTTTATTTTTTTCCCCTGTACTTCAGTGGTTTTGCTGGAAATAGCAATACGCTTAATTACAGAAGAGGCTTAAGAGGTGAATGATACAGAAGATTTGAGAATTTTAACAGCTTTCGTCTATTTAAAAAATACAGGTGAGATCACATTACTTAAGTAATCAAATTTTAAAAACCCCTAAAAGTTAAATAAATGGTTTCAGTTGATTTAGGTTATTTGCAAAGAGTAATGTAAAGTTGTAACAGAAATAATTTAGATATAGGTAAAGAACCTTCAAAATCAATAGTGCTGGAAGAAATGAAACTTATGCTGATGCAATCAAACAGAATTGAATTTCATATAAATGTTAACAAATCTATATCAGATTATCACTGCAAAAACTTCATTTTCATTGATTTATAATGTATTATTATTGTTTCCACTAAACTGCCATAGACAGCCATTTAAGCATCTGCCAAGTGCCTTAAGGGTAAATAAAGGGTGTCACTGATGATGCTGGGTTATAGAAGTCTAAGACACCAATAATTCACAAATGTGGCAAGGTGTGACATATTGTATATTCTTTAGTCTTTTATTTTAATTCAGTTGTCTAAATCTTTTATAGCTTTTCATGAGAGGAGGGTCAGTTGCAGGTTTCAAAGGGGAACCACAAAGGTTTAAGTGTGTTTTTGTTAGCCTGTTCCCCAGAGAGGCAGACAGAGCGCTTTCATTAAGCAATCAAATGATAGAAAAATACAGAAGGATGTTGGTGGACGATCCTGGGCTAGAGACACTCCAGTAGGTCTACTCCTCCAAAAAGGAGCTGGGGAATAGTCCTGAAATGCAGCCCAAGCTGTGGGTCAGTATATGTTCAATCAATGTACAACACCTAACCCCTGGAAGTTTTGATCATCTCCTACTGCCAGATAAGTAAGACAAATAGGGTTCACAGATGTTTGGTAGAACAGACTGGAGAGCACCCTGTTTTAACGTGTGATAATGCTACTGGTGTCACCAGGGCTATTTACTCTCAAGACTGGGAGAACATTTTTCCAACAATAGTTTATTTGCTTGGAGGTGCAGCAAATTCCCGGGGACTAAACTACTCCTAAAGTCAGAACAAGGTTTTAAAAAAAAGAAAGGGTGAGAAAAAAACCCAATCCTTTTTAGTACAATATTCTCAAGGTTCAATGATTTGATTTTCCACTTCCAAATGAATGCTTCATTGAAAAGAATTGCAAAAAAATCATTAAAGATAATGAAAAAAATAACCCAAAGTGAAATTTATCATGCCAAAGCAAATGTTCTTCTTTCAGATCAAATAGAACAGCAAAAAAAAATGTGAAGTCAACCAACAACAGCTATTCAAAGACTGAAAATTGATACAAAATCTTCTATACCAACTTTTGGTTCAGTTAGCCAATGGAAAAAGAAAATATTCTCTGTGGTCCTCTTACATCTATAGTTAGGAGTATGATTAAGCATCTTGCTGGACCAGGCTCTGTTTGGTGCTCAGAAACTGAATACATTAATTCTATACTCAGTTCATTTTCCATTGTTTCCTACATCTCATGTACTGGAAATAGAATTGTAGTGTTTTTTTAAAATATCAGGTGCAGCTTTAAATATCTAAGGTGTTTCTTTTCAAAACAGACTTGAGACTTTCTTGTTCACATTGGCAGATGTTAAACAAGTCACCCCTCCCCTCCTTTGCTTTGTCTATGATATCAGACAAGTCAAAATTGGGATTGCCTGGTGGATATGACAGGTTTTTGTCAAAGATGAGAAAGTGGTGGATTTGTTGTTTATTTTTTGTTGATGAGGAAGAAAAAGGAAATCTTGGGAAACAGCATCCCTTATTTAGCTAAATTTATAGTAGTGTAATATTTGTACTTGTGTTTATGTATAGTATGTCCTGGAAAAAGAGATGCTATTGGCAAGCTCCCATCCCAATACATGCCCAGAAGAGGTGCAGAAACCTGTTCAATAACTCAGGCAGTGATGACCTCAGAGGTATATGTGTCTGTTATCTGCTTTGGCTTCTGTAATGTGATTTTTGGCTGAAGAGAAAGCTTATGGTGAAAATCCTATGAAGTTGGCCAAGCCAATGTAAACACACGGACATAAATTTTGAAGTAATTTTTGGCCATTGAGATCATTCAATCCTTTCAATATTTAAAGGAGAAACAAGATTTTCCATGATCATAAACATTTTATTTACTTTTTTTCTCTGTTACAGCATGATTATTTTAAGTAATAAATTTAACCAACAAGTAGCTAAAGAACAATTATTGCATACTAACAGCATATGTTCACTGTCACAATAGCAGGGCTTTATACAAGCAAAACCTGACATGCAGGCTGAAAATCAACAAGAAATACAGCAGAGGGTGAATGTGGTGGTCTAAGTTCTCTTTGATGTAGATGCATGTTCTTTACCACAAACCATGTTATCTATCTCACCTGGTTCTTACTGGTCTTGCAGAACTGAAGGACCATCAGCAGAAGGCACCCTTTTAGACTTCCAGTTGGTGTTTTATGTACAGCTCTCACACAGCTAAACACAGGCTTGCATTACTGCCACTGCAAAGCACAGTGCTCCTTCTAGGACAAGTCTAGCATTTAAGAGTGCCAGTTGGTTGTATTTCAGTTCTCATGACTTCCAAATTCACTGCATTCCCTGCCAACCAAAACTCTTCCGCAGCAAAACAAACAATCTCCCTGTTTTCCCTGGTCCCAATCCAGCTTGGTGACTCTTCGGTAGGTGTATTTGCACTGGTGTTGATTCCCATTATTACTAGTGGACCAAAAGTCTATGCAGATTCCAACACAGCATGAAAGGCTATCGAAGCAACAAATCTGAATTATTGAGAAAATAAGCTCCCACAAATGGGAAAGAAACTATGAATCTGAAGGCTGATTTAGAAGACAGGACGTTAGAAGATGGACGTTAGGGAACCTGAGACACAACGTCTGCTTCGGACAATTCCTACATAATCTCTAGTGAATAACATAAGCTCAATGGTGTTTTAAATTCCAGTCTGTCAAATGAGACAAATATTTTTCTTCTCGACAGAGTTGAAATCTGTTAATGATACAGAGAGACTCAAGTAAGTGCTGCCATATTCAGGAAAAGGATACTGTAGGATTTGTGCTTTTGGAGAGTGAATGTGTAATTGGAATTCCAGCAAGAACCTGGGAAGGTTTATCCTGGCAAACTATATTTTTATATATATTTAATTTTGCAACAACATCTCATTACATAAAATGCTGAATGGGGCAAGGAAAGGCAAAGCCGTAAAAGATCCTTAGGGTACTTACCATAAGAATCATATTCAACAAGATTCAGGATGCGCACAATTTTGCTCATTAAAAATTATATTTATTGTTATAGACTGTGGATAGGAAGCAGTGCACACAGATAGGAACAAGTGCGTACACCAAAACAGTTGGTGCTGAGGACCTGATGTCTATTGTATATAAATTTTGTTTTCAACTTAAAGTAGCTTGCACAGTCTGAGTGTCCAATTGCGGCTGGTGCGCATTGTGTACTCCCAGACCACATATTTCAGTTTATAGTCCTCAGAAAAGAAACCACAGTGCTCCAAAATGCAAATGAGAGTGTACAAAGCATGGGCAACTGCTACTGGAGTGCACTGCTGAGCCAAATGAAAATACAGACCTGTCCAAACTGGTGTCAGTCTGGGACTCTAAGTCATTCAGCTTGGTAAGCAGAAAGCAGTCTCTAAACTTACATCCAGTTTTATACTCTATTAATTCATTAATGTATCTTTGAATACATTTCTATCAACCTTTAGAGATGTGTAGCTCACAGGTGTCAACTTTACTGTTTGATCAGGATTATGTGTTTCTAATATCTAGCCTCAGAAATTTGCCTGTAGTGTGGATTCATTGCAGCATTACAATGCTGAAGATTAACAACAGACAACTTAATAAGAGTTAAGAAAAATGGCAGATGAACTCAGTTTCTCTCCATCAGGTGTTTCACACATTTCAAAAGGTAGCACATCACAGCCACTCATATTTGATATGTAGAAATAAAATAACAAGAGCTGGAAAGAAAGATCTGTAACTACACAGGATAAATCAAATAGAAATGTTGTTTGATTACTTCAGACCTGGGATCTACCAGAGGAGAATTTGATTCCTAGTGGTGAGTTCATGGCGCCTTGTGAAGATGGGCTATTCTATATTTGCCAGGATTGCCTTACACAAGCATGAATCTAAACCAAAAAATCAGATCTTTGCTTTCTGCTATTATTGTGTTACTAACATTTATAGGCATTAACAGCAAAGCCAAGCAAAAGGCAATCCATGCACAGAGTACCATAAGTTTCCTTTAGCAAAACCAAGTGAGAGCATCCGGCTTTCCCCAAACTCCCATAAAGGGGAACACAAAACAGCTTTCTCTCTCTGTTAGAGAAATCAAAAAATATTGGTGCCAGATCAGTGAAAACGAGACTTAAAATTTCCCAGGTTTGGTTTATGTAACAATATCAGCAAAACCCACAGCTACTAAGCATCCTAGGGAAGAAGAATCCCTCCCTGTACCATTTACAGTGCTTTCAGTCATTTTTGTAACAGGATTTCTTGCCCCTCCTGCCACCTCTGTAAGAGCCCTTATTTCTTACCTGGTGTTTTCACCTTCCCAACAAACCTGATGACATCCACAGCCAACACCAAAATTTGAGGTTTTGTTTTAGGTTGTTTGTTTGGTTTTTTTCACTGCTGTTGGCACTGGACCCTCCCAAATCTGTCTGTTGGAGAGACGAAAGTGTCCTGGGTGCTGGGGTGGGTGGAAGAAATACTTAAAGGGAGAGACACTAAATCTGTTTTGAGGTGTGCGTGATGAAAAAAGAATAGAGAGGGTGAGCAAGGTGAAGCAAGCCAAGCCAAACCCATGTCTCTTGAAGTTGTTCCTCCACAACCTCTCTTTGTGGCTTGGGGATACCTTGGTGTTGCTGCTCCCTTCAACCCTGTCCACCAAAACTATGGTAGACTGAGAACTTTTACTTCAGGAAGAAGGGACCGGGAAAACAGTTTTTAATGGATTCTTATCAACTCTTAATCCCAACACAAGGTAGACACGATGAGGTTAAAGAAGGATGTTAAAGAACTACATGTGATCTAAGCTCTGTCCATTCATCTTCAGGGAAAAAAAGGATGAGAAAATTTGTGCTGATATTTTCACTCACATTTTATGTAAAGGAATCTCAAGGACATCTGTCCAACTGAAAATTCCAAATATGTATTCCTATGACTTTTTAATAAACCCTTAAGAGAAGGTCTCAAAACCTTAAGAGAAAGTAAAATAGTATTAATTGTGGAAGTATTTTATTATGAACTCATAATTTGGTCTTCTTACTATATATTGTATTCACTAGGAAGAAAATTTGTTAAAAGTGGTATCATTCATGAGCTGCTATGATATATTTCATGTCTTATTTTACATAAGGGGCAACTGAGGCAGTACTGGTCTTGGTAATAGACATTATATCGCATTCCAGGTTGAAGCCAATGGAACCCAAAAAGACCTGCAGAATGTCAGCTGTCCTCTGCTGCGGAGATGACTGCAGCATTGCTTGATTTTGGACTATTTTGGTCTGAAAAGTAATTTTTAAATAGACAACCTAATGCTGTAACTTTTATTCCCACAAATATCCTCATTGAAGTCACTGTAATATTTTCTTTAATAAAATAAGGTCATTATTGTTATGGACAAGATTTGGATTAAGAAAGAAAAAAATTTGCAATAAAGCTTCTACTGTACTCTACATCAGTTTTTATATATTTCTGCAGTATATAACCTATTATCAGATGTATGTGAGAGATCTGTTTGTACGTTACAGGAAGAAGATAGATAAAAATGTTTTTAAAATGGAATAGAGTATCATGAGACAATCAATTATGTTGGAACACTTTGACATAAAATATAGAATTTTCTGGACCCAGAGATTTAGCTGTCAAAGTAAGAACACCTTTAAGGTTTGATTGTCCTTTCTCCTTACATGAGCAGACCTCCCATTAATGTCAGTAGGAGTTATACACACAAAAGGAGAAGATAATAGACATAAGTAGTAAACAGAGTAGGAGAGTGGAAATAGACTCCAGTGAACCTAGAAAACGCATTGCCCCTTTTCTTTCCTCTGCAGAGCTTGCATTATTGTGTCTTTGTGCATTTCCAGGGAAACATAATTTTGAATTGTAGAAACATATTTTGACTAGTTCTCATCTTGAAGAAACGCCATGTGAAATGAAGGATAGATGGATGCTAGACTGACAGCTAACATATGATAAAAATAAAGCAGTTAACAAGCTCCACTGAGCACAGGTGGGTAGTGAATGAAAGTGTCTTAACCTATTAACCTATACAGTGTGGCTCCTGTGCGGTTTTTCAAAGACATCTTGCTTTTTTCATTACTGATGGAGTGAGAATTACTTTTCAGTATCTTTTTTTTTTTTTTTTTTTGGTTACTGAAAACCTTTATTATGTGTTCAGCAGAGAATAACTCTTGCAACTATACAAGTTCCATTCCTTTATCTATCACTGATACTATTGATAAATAGAAACAGTGGAGATAATAACATTTAAATAACACTGTGGGGTTTCTCATTAAACTTAATTCCCCTCTTAGTCAAACTTCTGTTTTCCTGATGGACATTCATTGACTTTGGTGTTACTCTTAAGTTGTCCTGGAAAGGAGAATCAAGCTTATTGGCCTTAACTTTCTGCAAGTAAATCAGTGTTCGTGTAATGGTTATTCCTGTGTTAGAGTCCTTTCACCTTAGCACAATACAAGCAACAATGGTTCAACAAATGGTCTCCTAACAGACAACCCCAGCCCATTTTTTCTTATCTTCAAAGGATTTTTTGCTGTCGACCAGATTGAACTGCAGATGACACTGCCTAGTTAAAGCTTAGCAGGCAATGCTTTGGCAGCCTCGCTGCTATTTTTCCTTTAATATATAAAAATCTATGCTTGAAAATAGCATCTGAATGTAACTTTGTGCAAGAAACTGAAGGATCTCAAGGGCTCAGGTTCATCAAAAGCAGCTAGTACTACCAGTATGCCTTAAGAGCATTTTGGAAATGAATGAGGCAAGCACAAGTACTGGCACAGTGCCTGAGCTCACCTCTTGTCTGTACAGTGGTAAACCCTGAGGTCTTAGACTCCTGAGCATCCACAAGGGGCAAGATTTTGGAGTATCCTCTGCTTCCTGAGCTGTCTGATTGGACGCTTAGTTTGATTTCTTTGAAAACCAGGATCATTGAGGGGAGTGTGTGATGTCTGCCTGAGATTTGCTCTAATAAGGACATGGCTAACACATGGGCATTGCTATTGAGCTGCTAGAACATCCCTGGGTTAAGCATAGTCTTGAGCACTATTTTCGTAGCAGTCTCCTAAGCCAGTCTGCCTAAAGTTCCACTTTGTAGGTCCATTAGTCCTTTTTTGTGATTTCTTTTTTTTTTTGTAGTTAAGTTTTGTAGTTATGTTTGTCTTATTTTCTTTTTTTTTTTTTTTAAATCACAGATGTCTCATAGTTTATTTCTTGTCTTATAGTGATTAAAATCCTAATAAAGCACAAATGGTCATGGAACTCCTACCATCAGAGAATGTTTTGTATTTTACTAAAGGACAGAGCTAAGGCAGCATTATTTAGACCTGCAGGCCATTGTTGATTATTCGGCATAATTCTACAGTCCCTCAGTACTTGACTACTGGAGGGAGAGAAAAGGTAATGGAAGATTTTCAGCTTCTTGATGAGCACTAAGAAAAGGAACAGTGTTGTCAATTGAAAACACAGATGAAGGTGAACTTGAGCAATGAAATTCAGCATCAGGGCCTCCATGTTGCTATCTATGTCCTATTTCTGGGACTGTAACATGCGTAGAAGTTGTGTTGTATACGTTTTTAGCTGAGACTGAGACAATCTGTAGATTGAACTACATCTGTTTATTTAATACAATAGCATTCTCAAAACCACTGAGCTTCTCAGGTAGTGTTGAAGTATTCCGCTAGAATTAGCGGGGAGGGAGAAAAGACTTGCATCACAACAACAGGTTCATCCAGCAGATTCCTCCATTGCACCAGGTGTGAATTTATCATCCCTCCAAACTACATTGCTTTCAGCTTTTTAACAGGAAGAAGTGAAGGCAGGTCAAGAGTACCTGCCCTACCAGTACCGCAAGGGTTGATATAGATATATTTCTATTTCTGTTTTCCTTTAGAATATGCTTTTATTTATATATAGGCACTTAAGCATTATTTGACTCCTTATGGGATAGCCGCTAAATTATGCACACATCATGGACTCTATTGCGATAGCTTTATTGTGTTTATTATGTGGACTAGAATTTCTGTATTTGAAAGTTCTCATGATTTGAAATATTTCTTGTGTATACTTCTCCTGGACACCCAACCAAAGGACGAAAAGAAGAGAAATTGATTCACTTATTGTAATTTGGTACATGTGGCAGACTCATAAATATCCTGCTATTCATGAGAAGCTGGGCAGTATGGTTAGGTAAAACCCTTGCAGACGGCCTGGCTCAGGCCGTCAGCTTGTTGTCATATTTGTGTTCCTTGGGTGTCTATTCTGCTGCTGCTGATTCTGCTGATCAGAGTACCTGATCTTGTGTCTTCTAAAATCATCATCAGTTTTGCAACAAGCTTCACTGAGATCAAGGACAAGCCCAAAGCTCATGGCAGAGGAGGCAATAGGTAGATAGGTATGATGCAGCTGAGATTTACACAACTTGTTTCAAGGATGACACAATAGTCTTTCTAATAGGGCTGCCATAATTTAGAGCTGTTGCTACAAGCAGTCAGCTGACACAGAGGCCTGTCATGTGTCACACAAACACTGTACCCTTGTCCTTCTTGAACAGGTAGTCTGCATCCCCAGCAGAAAACATTGCAGAAGTTGTACTATCTTTTTTTTTTTCATCTTCTTTTTAGCATGACTGTAGTAAACTAAAGAATCACACATGCTATAGTTTCTGGGCAGGCTCAGAGCAAACATTCCCATCATTCTCTACCTCACAGAGAAGACTTGATGTCCTGCTTATACCTGGATGCTGTGTAGTGCCTCATCCATCCCACAAGATTTCCCTCTCCATTTTCCAGGCTTCTTGAAAATCTTAGCCACCTGTTTTCTCCTCTTTTTCTATTTTCCATTCATGATGAAGGCTTTGCTCCATCCCTCCCCATGACTTCCCTTTTACAAGACAGTGTTCTCACTCTGGGTTAACAGCATACACATCCCAGTGTATTGCCCAAGATGCTCTATTTGCTTTCAGCTCTCTCATGCCCTATCATCCTCCAGCAGACAGAAATTCCTTGCATTCAGATTATGTTTCCCTATTCTTCACCCAATCATTCCTATTTCTTTCCTTTTTACTCAGGTCTCTGTCATCTCTCCTCTTTATCTCCCCTTATTGATACTCCTGTATCAACCACTAGTGAGACATATTTAAGATACTGGCATTTTTAAGATGTCATAGGAAGATGGACAGTTACTGAGATGTGATGTTTTTGTCATATTGGAAGATATTTATCAGCTGCTAACCCCAATTTTTATGTCTATATAAGTAATTTCAGGGCAGAATGAAGATTTTTGCTCATTTTGCCAGATACCTGGTTTTCAGTGCCTGTACTCACCCCTTAGGAAAATGCCTGTACTGGGAACTATGTGAGTCTGGGGATGGAAAGGTACGTATGGTGTGTGGTTCACCCATGACTTGGCACACAGTCTAGAAGTGTCCAAGGCATTCATCTAGACATGGGAGTGAAGGAGGAGGTCTATTATTTTTCCCTCTTCTCCTTGCTGACCTTTGCCCCCATGAAAAATGAAGTCTGTAACTTTCTCATACATTTAAAAGAGAATGGAAGGAGCTAACACAATGCTGAAACACTGCAGACAGGTTGACACATGTTGCCATTTTGGGATTAACACTTTGAATATTTAGTCATCAAGTACGAAAATGTTTCTACCCCAACACACAACAGTGTTGCAGAAACAGCTGTAAACAACCCAGCTGTGCTAAGTTTTTTAACATGACTCTACTGTGCTGCAACAGCAGATCCTAAATTTTTGCAAAGCCCTATGGAGGGACTGCATGTTCACATGCACATAGGCTAATCGGATTGGCTCAGATGAAGGATCTGTCTAGCCGACTATTCTGTTTATGAGTGTTTGTAAGAGGATGCTTAGGAGAGGGTAAGGACAGTACTGGTATACATATCCATTTGATGTGCCCATTGTTAATTTCAGCTCAGAAAATTTCCTCATCTTAGTGTTTGTCTGGCAGTCTTCAAAACCATTTTTTCCACATGCTTTTTCAATTTCCCCATTAAAACTACGAAGAGCTTTGGACTCCCAAATGTCCTTTGGCAAGGCATTTCCCAGATGTGTTACCTGCAACATGAAGAACGTTCTGCTTTCATTTGATCTGAACCTGGCTCCTCCTAGCTTCACTTAATGTCTCTGTTAGGGTCTGAAGTTTGAACCTCAGGTACTGGAAAACACAATCAACAGTCAATGCCTATCCACTGTCCTCATGTTACCAACTCAAATTGCTGCTTTTGCCTTGCTAAGCTTTATTAATAAAAAAGAAAAAGCTGTAACAGGCAGTGAATGTCCACTTGCTGTACATTTAATCTGTACTGATTTTGCAAAACTAAATTCTTGATAATGTCACCTTACTTTCCTCCCATAGTCCAAGCCAACGGGATGCTCTAATTCAAAATAGCCCTGCAGCAGCCTCCACCTTTGTGTTCATGTAAACTTTAACTATTAGCTTAGAGCAAAATAGGCTTACAGAAGTGATACCTTTGGTCTCATACATAGAGCCAGGGTGTTAAGCACTCCCTTTCTTCCTTAATTGTATAATTTAAATGTATTGCATTTCTTTTTTTGGCAGACATCCTTCTTTCACGTGTTGAGTGCAGGTTCTTAAGTCTGTCCCCCGGAGGCCATGGAGTCCTCCATATTGGCTGACCCTTCACAGCTATATTTTCAGAAGAGACTGAGGAATATATCTCAATTTGAAAGCATTCAGTCTAATATACCACAGAAGTACCTGATTTATCAGTCAGGATATACTGCTCACTGGTAAAGGATGAGGTTAATTGACAGCATCTCAGCCACAGACCCAAAATGGTCGCAATGTAGAATAATTAACAAAACAACCCCATCACCACAGGAAACCTTTCTTCAATAGAGGTCTCAAGATTCAGTCCATTACTAAAAATATTTAAGGATTATTTTTAATATTTGAATAACACATCAGATACTTTCAGAGGAAATTTAGTAAAACTTGATGGGTTCCTTCCACAGAAGAAGGCCGAATATGAAAGAATGAGTCTCGTTTTTAAACACTGATAGATAAAAGTGTTCAAGCCTTCTTTTGAATTTCAACCCAGATGGCTGGACTCACTTTTTTCCCATTTCCTAGGATTTATGCTATTATTTTTTTTTCTTTTTTTACTGAGTAGATCTTAGACTGTATATCCTTTTGTCTGTCTACTAGTTTTCACTCTTGACAAGCACCTCAAGCAGCTTTTTTCATGTGTGCTTCTTAGAAGATCAACTATAAGTCCTTTCAATGGGAATTCAATCTGATTTTATTCACCTAAACTAAGTAGGTGAGATTTAATTGCTTTAAATTTTATAAATCATTTCAGTCTGTATGAGGGCTGTCTGTGGGCCTTCACATAGTTTGGTGCCTGTAATTGTCAATGTCGTGTCTTTCATGAAACTCCTACAGACACACACAGTCTTCAAGGGGGGGAGGGGAAGAAATAAAAAGAGAAAACAACACTGTGTTTTGAGTTATAGCAGCAGCCAAATACCTCCTGAAACTGGTTATCTTACATGCATCTTGCATCTTCCTTAAGGTTAAGAAGAGCCACTTCATTTTAAAATAATGTAATAAAAACACTGCTGTCAGGCTGAGACCTTGTCTGCCAAGCCTAACCCTCAGATGAAGTTTTACAGCCAAGTTATAAATCCCTAAAAACTGGAGCTGGTAGTGGGGGTATTGACAGAACCTTATCTAAGGAGTCCTGTCCTGGTGGGGAGGAGGACTCAAACTGAGGATTTCAAAACGAAGACGGTCTGATAGCAGAGCCTCAGTCAGCTGCACAGATAGTTTGGCCATATGTGGTAAACATCATGTTAGTTTATTTATTTGTTTATGTGTGTGTATTAACCACCAGAGTTTGTATATCTCAACCGCCCTTTCATCCTTTTTAAAAAAAACCCCAAGAGTTCTGCCATTTGTAAACATTTCTGTGCTGACCATGCCTTTGGCTTAGTCAACATATGAAATCCATAAAGACTTATTTTTTGATAAAAGAAATGGCTAAAGACAATTGACGTTATCGTTTGAAGTTCATGGCATTTCATGCTAATTTAGCAATGTAGAAAAGGAACAGAGGCCTGGATTTGTGTAAAGAACTTGTCCAAGGTTGTAACCCTTAACATATTTTGTACATGCCTTCTCTTTCTGTTTTTGTCTCTTGTATAAGAAATTTAATATGATTTTGATCATATTTTGATCAACTGATGAGTTGAAATTTCTGTCAGTGCAACTCCAGTATAGGAGTTTTCTGTCACTGCTATATTTGGGCAGTGATTTAGAACGACTGCTCTATTTGCTTTATTTTTCAAATAATAAAAGATTGTATTTAGAAATATCACAGAAAGATAAAATATTACTACTGTGCACCTAAAATTGTGTTGATCTATGCATAATATTTTCAGAACGTTCTGGACCAAAATAGCTTCAATACTGAGTCAAAGAAGAGCATTCAAGATGTCTAAATCCCCTTCTTGATTCTGACAAACTGCCACCAACTTACAACACAACTTCATCCGAGTAACTTAACCTTTCTGTAGTTCACATTGTCTCATCAGCTGTAAAATGAGGTCTGAAATACTGACTTTACTATGGATAAGATTGGGTTGTTTTTTGGTATAAGCACATACACTCATTCAATGAGTTGGAGCAAGGTCTGCATACCAATGTAATACTACAAGCTAAGGCAAAATAAGCATCTTAGAGTGACAGACTTGGGGCAGCTTCTACCTTTATATTGAGGGGGCCAAGGTCTCCACACAAATAGGGTCATAACCTTGGGCCAGTTAAGGATAATAATGGTCACATTTGTCATTCACGTAACTAGGAGCAATGAAGACGTTCCCATATGTTGATGTGAAGGACAGATCCACTCTCTCAGACAAAGCAGGACTCGGGCACTTTTGACAGGTGAGATATGTATGTGTTTATGAAACTGTTCTAAAAGCTGTGTTCTGCAGTGATCGAAAAATTGTTAAATGCAACAGTTCAGGACTCCAAGCAAGAAACCGAACAGCTACATTTATTTTAAAAGTCTACATTTCAGGAGTTACTCACACAAATAGGAATGGGGAGCTACAGATTGGGAATTGTCAACATGAAGTCCAGACTTGCTGGAGCTTGGGACTCCCAGAATCCCTTGATGGCAGCAGCAATGCCCTCTTGTATGTTGAAATGGAATTAAGTGCTGACCAGTTGTAGCAAAATGGATACCCATGCATAGCCATCAGCCTGAGAACAGAGCCTTGGCTCTGTCTGACCCTTAGCTCTGTACCATTGTCAGGTGTCAGTCCAAAGGATGTTCAAATTTCAAATATTATGATTAAGTTTTCCACATTGGGACTTAGTAAACAGGAACCCTTGCTGATCTAGTGAAAATGCTGCCATATGGGGAACTTCAGTCACAGAACCTCTCATTCCCTCTAGTATCTTCATTTAATACAATGAATATGAGTAAGTTTGCTTCCATTCTGTGTGTCTGGTAGTTCCTAGGACTTCTGACTGAGCATGGGTCAGCGATAATACCACAGTAACATCCTACTGTGTTTAGAACGTACACCCAGCTGTGTTTGTAATTTTTAGAGCTGAAACACAAGCTGCAGTATCCCATGGAATAACAGGGGAAACAAAACAATGCGGCAAGCCAGCATCCATCATGTGCTCTTTCTGTTGCTTCCCAGGGTTTATATTTAATTTCTCAGTGAAAACTTCTCTGTTCTGTCTATTAATAGAAATTCAACCAACTGTTGGAACGGTAAATCCAAGATGGCTAGCACAAGAAGAAATTCTGCTAATAGGACAGTGAAGTAAGCCCTGAAAGCTCTATCGAAAATCTACTTGCTAAATCCTGTTCAGAATGTGCTGCGCTACAAGATGTTTCTGCAGCCTCCTAGCTAGGGAATATAATTTTTGCCTTGCTTTAAGTTGTAAAGCTTAGTTCACAGTTTTTGTCCTCATGCTTCCTTAAAGATCAGAACCAGTGCCTGTTACTGAATTGTCCCATAGCAAAGCTCCATCTAGCTCAGTATCCTGTCTTCAACATGGGTAAGAAATCACAGAATGGTAGCGGTTGGAAGGGACCTCTGGAGATCTCCTAGTCCAAATGAGTTACTAGACAGGAGTTTAGGAACAGGGTTTGTCACTGCCTCCTTAAACTGTTTTCCCATATTTCTCATAAACTGTGCCTCAGAAACGTCCTAAAACCAGAATTTCTGTTTTTGTGCTCTGTTTCTCTGGTTGAACGTGTGTGGAGAGGGAGATGTTTTTCTGCAATTAGAAAGGAGACCTCTTCTCTATCAGATGCAGAACAGATGTAGTTCTTGTTTTGGTTAGTTGCCTCAGGTATTAACTGTAGCAAGGCTGAAGTAGTGCAGAAGTCCAGCCTCAACTGGATAAGCCTGTCTGGGATGCTGGCAAGTAATTGCAATGGATGCTATATTCATGCCTCTTCTATAGTCTATAATCTTTGAAGGCTAGAATAGTGACTGCTGGATTTATAGCTTCAGCACTAAAGAGGAGATACATGCATTTTAGTCCTTTTTATGAAATCATATTCAAGCATAGGACACTAAAGTTAGGCTCTGGAATCCATAAATCAAATATTCTGCTTTGTGAAAATGCAGAATGTGGACCTATGCAGGTGAACGGTGAAGTGGTCAGGCCTACAGTATTGCCAAAGGAATTTTCTGCTTTGGACATGGAAGCTCTTGGTTGTCTACACTGCTGGCACTTTTCATGAGGAGTTTGAATGGGGGAAAATGTTAAGTGTGGGATAGGGAGAGGAGTGTGTTTTGTCTAAGCCAACTGTTCTCGCCCTTTTCCCCCACTCTCCTTGTTCAAACACAGTAATTGAAAATACATTTGTCTTGTTTACCAAATACCTGAGAAAAAACTGTCATTGAAATGAATGGTTTGCTGTGTTATACAAATGTAGAAACAAATACATACACCTAGAGAAATGAATAAGGGCTGATATGTAGATCACAAACTGTGTTGAAGAAGCTGCCTCACAATGTTAACCAGACTCACAATGTTAACTTGCATGGGGAACTGCTTAAATCAGAGATCTTAAACATGTTACTCAAGAACTGTGGAAGAGAATATATCTGTATATGAAAAATTAAAACTCAGATCTTGGGGGCCACCTTTCAAGATCAATGAAGATCCACATAGTTTTGGGTAAAGGCAATCAGATGCAAGATTTTTCGGAGTGTTTTTTTTTTTCTTTTAATACTTTACTGCAGGTTTAATTGAAGCAATATTTCAATGCCAAAGAGAGTAATTTGCAGCTTGAATACAGCATTAGATCTGCAATACCCGACATTTTAAAACCTCAGTATAAAAATGAGCATTTGATACTAGTACCACAAGAATTCTCATTTCCTGTTCAACTTTCAAAGAAATTGAAGTGAAATGTCTATATTAACGTTTATAAAATTTTAGGAGTGATTCCCTTATTACATAATTAGCTTAAGCACTCTGCATATCTGCCGATTAGAGACATTACTCAGAGCTTGCCCTGGAACAGCTGCATTCCTAGACAGAAAAAGATACTAATGTGGCCCTGGGGGAAAGTTCTCCATTTTGACAGAATAAAACATTCTTGGAATACCGTTATTACAATTCATAATTGTTCACTTTAGGGGGAAAAAAAAACCCAGTGAAAAAAGTATCTTGTTAATAAAACAAAGATTTCTAATAGCTTTAAATTCATATTTCAAAATACTTTGCAGCTGAGGATGCAGGTAGCTGGGGGGTGGTTCTCCATATTGTGTATAACGAGGAAGTAGAAGCAGAAACTCTGACTACATATGGCTACCTAAATCTGATCAGATAGTGATAATAAGGGTAAAAAAAATAGGGGTAAGTATTAGAGACTAGCACTGTGATTCAGCTGACTAAACCTGAGCCCAAACTGCATGAATTTAGAAGCAGCAAAGTATGTAAGTCCATTTGGCTGCGTCTGTGATGATGTTACCAGGTGATGAGATTTCACCAAAAGAAACATATAAAAGGGGAAATAAGGTAGAAATTAATGCTCTCTGGAGTTATCACAGCAATTAATGACTCCTTAGCAGACCTGATGAAGAACTGCTACAGTATTTAAAAAAATCTGTACAAATTGTTACCACTGTTCCTACAGCAGTGTGAGAGAGACAGCTATCGTGATGTCTAAACTGTTTCTTGCCTCAGTCTTCACTGGCAACCACTCTCCTCACCCCTCCAGGGTCAAGGAACAACAAGATGGGCATCAGAGGGACAGAGTCCCTTGCACTGTAGGGGAAGACCGTGTTCGTGACCATCTGAGGAGCCTGAACATATAAAAGTCTATGGGGCCTGATGAGATGCATCCCAGAGTCCAGAGGGAACTGGCTGATGTGGTTGCCAGGCCACTCTCAGTAATATTTGAAAAGTCATGGCAGTTAGGGGAAGTCCCTCGTGGCTGGAAAAAGGGCAACATGGTGCCCATTTTTAAAACGGGTTCAAAGGAGGACCCTGGGAGCTACCAACCTGTCAGCCTCACCTCTGTGCCTGGGAAGATCATGGAACAGATCTTCCTAGAAGCCATGCTAAAGCACATAGAGGACAGGGAGGTGATTCGAGACAGCCAACATGGCCTCTCCAAGGGAAAGTCCTGTCTGACCAAACTAGTGGCTTTCTACAATGGAGTGACAGCATCAGTAGACATGGGAGAAGCAACAAACGTAGTTCATCTGGACTTCTGCAAAGCCTTTGACACAGTCCTCCACAACATCTTTCTCTCTAAATTGGAGGGATATGGATTTGATGGGTGGACTGTTCGGTGGATAAGGAATTGGTTGGAAGGTCACTACCACAGGGCAGTGGTCAATGGCTCGATGTCCAGATGGAGACCTGTGATGAGGGGTGTCCTTCAGGGGTCTGTACTGGGACCAGTGTTGTTTAATATTTTCATTAATGAAAATTAATGACAGTGGGATTGAGTGCACCCTCAGCAAGTTTGCAAATGACACCAAGCTGAGTGGGGCAGTGGGCACGTCAAAAGGATGGGATGTCATCCAGAGGGACTTGGACAAGCTGGAGAAGTGGGCATATGTGAACATCGTGAGGTTCAACAAGGCCAAATGCAAGGTCCTACACCTGGGTCGGGACAACACTTGGTACAGAATGGGGGATGATGTGATCAAGAGGAGCCCTGCAGAGAAGGACTTAGGGGTGCTGACTGATGAAAAGCTGGACATGTGCTGGCAATGTGTTCTTGCAGCCCAAAGGGCCAGCTCGCCAACTGTGTCCTGGGCTGCATCAAAAGAAGCATTGTCAGCAGGTCAAGGGAGGTGATTTTTCCCCTCTGCTCCGCTCTTATGAGACTCTACCTGAAGTATTGTGTCCAGTTCTGGAATCCGCAACTTAAGAAGGATATGGAACTGTATGAGCAGGTCCAGAGGAGGCTATGAAGATGATCAAAGGGCTGGAGCACCTCTGCTATGAGGACAGGCTGAGAAAGTTGGTGTTGTTCAGCCTGCAGAAGAGGAAGCTCCGTAAGGAACTCATAGTGGCCTTCCAGTACCTGAAGGGACTACAGGAAAGCTGGGAGGGACTTTTTACAAGGGCAAGTAGTGACAGGATTAGGGGGAATGGCTTTAAACTGGAAGGGGGAAGATTTAGATGAGACATTAGGAAGAAAATCTTCACCATGAGGGTGGTGAGGCCCTGGCACAAGTTGCCCAGGGAAGCTGTGGTTTCCCCCTCCCTGAAGGTGTTCGAGGCCAGCTTGGATGGGGCCTTGAGCAGCCTGGTCTGGTGGGAGGTGTCCCTGCCCATGGCAGAGGGGTTGGAACTAAATTATCTTTAGGGTCCCTTCTAACCGGAACCATTCTATGTTTCTGTGATTCTATGATTCTAAACTGTTTAGGTCAAGTGGGTTAAAGCACATGGGATCCAACAATGAAGTCTAACAAAGCACAGTCGTGTGGTCCCCAAGAGGAGCTGAACCAGGATTGCAATGAATGTATCCTGCTGCAGAGATCTCTTCTGCCTGGAAGTCTAGAAAAATGGTGGCCTCTTCTGCAGTGGAACTGTTGGTTCTTCTGTATTATTTCTGACTCTTGGGGGAAAAAATCACCCACCTTACAAGTGAAATGAGTTCACATTTAATTGAAAGAAACATAAAATTTTTTTCCAGAGAGTCCAATGTCTTTTTTTCCAACTTCAGACTCACTTGAGAAGAGGCAAGATAATTGTAGCTTTCAGTATACTTTAAAACAATTCTGAATATCTGTGTCCCATCTGGGCGACCTTTAACAAAGCAATTATCACTCCTGTTTGTGAGAACAGTACTCCTGTTTCCTGATAGAAACTATGGAGAAAACTTAATAAATCTTTGTCACTTAGAACTCCTTTTCTTAGTCAGATGTAAAAGACCCTTCCAAAACCATCACACTTTCATACCCTTCGAAGGGATATCAAGTGTTTAGCACGTTGCCAAAGTGAAAGAGAGTAAAAGCAATGCAGCTCACTAGAAGTCAGGGCCACCTGTCCTGCTGAGGCACTGGAGAGAGCAATCATAGTGCTAAATGAGGCCTATATCATGCTGTAGGTGCCTAATTTGAGCAGTTCTTTCCACTGTGTTCAGACATGAACTAAAGGAGCTTTGGAGACCTGAATTGCTCATTCCTCTTTTGACTCTGAGTACTACAAGAAGTCAAAGACTCAATTAGACAATCTGAAACTATTCTGGTCTGCCATCTTCAACACTAGCACTATTTTTTTCCCCTCCAACTGGGAAATCAGGGTTGTGAATGTAGATCTGTCTTTAAAAACTAATTTATTTGCATTCATGTAGTGGTGATAAGACCCTTACATAATTCATCATTAGTTATTATTGGAGTTAAGAAACAAGAAACTAGTTTCATTTAGTTTAAAACCTACTCTGACTCTGTAGCTTTCAAAGTCTAACCTGAAACTCCATGATTTAGTATTCAGCTGAAACCTTGTCTAAGAAGTAGGAGAGATTAAAACAATCCATGCAAAAAATAGGATGGAGTCAGGAACGACTATACAGAAATGAAAAGTGAAGACTGCAAAAGAAAAAGAAGAAAGAAATTCAGAAAAGTATGAGTCTTCACACTAGAAAACACAAAGGCAATAGTACTATATTGATGGACTGGTCTGAAAACATCCACAGTTATATTCTTTCCTATTATAAACTGTAAGTGCTGCTGGGACTGATCTTTCTGTGTACTGCATGTGTACATAAAAATATGTATATATGTATGTATATATGCATTCACGAAAGAGATATTGTATTTTGTTCGTGTGGCTGCTAAGCGTTCCAGCATTGAGATCCTTACCGATATCCATTGCTTCTGTTTTCTGGTTACCTTAGTGGAGGTCCCTAAAAGTGAAGGTGAAAACCCCTGATTTTTGGTCGGTGCATGAACAGAGGAGGGTTTAACAAAGAGTAGTTTGCACTCTACCTAGTAAACTTAATCGCAGCATGTTCCATTTTCCTTCTTTCTAACATTTAGGTTGGGTATCTTTCAACATTCATAGACTATTTTTGTCCTGCCCTACTTACCAATCTTTTATTATTTTCTTGGAAGGAAGTTAGAAATCTTAAGATGTCTTTTCCGATTGCATATAAGCTGAACTGGATTCATTGTTTACTGCAGACGGAGATTGAGACATATATTTTTCTCTTTTAAATCAGGTGTAGCTTTTCCGTAGAATATACAGTCAATGGTTCGGGAACTACAAACAGAAAAATAAACAGTGGGGTTTTCAGAATGATTGGTGGTTTCTGGAAATAGTTTTCACATAAGGAAGAGGACTTGCAGTCTTCAGAAGCACACTGTGGGACAAAGTATTTTGCTATGATGCTTAGCAGCACTAGATGTAGAGAGCCTAGATGTCCAGCGGCACAGTTATGGATCCCTACTGATTGAGCTGATAGCTCTGAGAAGAGGAGCTGAACGTTGCAGGATCTGCTCTGGTTGCCTACATAGGCCATTTCGTAGTGTGGTAACTGTTAGGTGTATATTGCTCAGACTCAAAACTTACTAGACTTTTACTAAAAACTTGACATGTGGGTGATGGCAAGAAATATATTATGATATTTACACAGTGCATTGGTAATTTTGCTGCAATATTAATAAAATTTTGCTTAGATACAGAAAGCATGGAGGTAAGGTCTTGGTAGTTTTGTAATTTTCAGTAAACAGAAAATTGACAACCCAAGATATAAAGCTCTGGCTGTTACAAGCTGAATTAGCAGATATTAAGGAATGAATATGAGTTATGAAGATTGAATTTATGTATTGTATGGTAAGTTGAATAGCATACATCATTCACAACAATCAAGAAAGTGGGAATGGTGAGATAAGATTTGGAGTAGGGTTCTCAAAGCCTTTAGGAATCTTCGCCCTTGTTGCAAATTAATTGGAATTTCCAACTTCTGGCAAATTTTCTAGCAGACAGCCTGCAGGATATGATCTGTAAGATTATTAGCTGAGACCAAGTAAGCTTTGTAAATGAATGACTATGACCAGAGAATTACAATGAAAATACTGAATATTATCTAAAAAGCTAGTGGCATGCAGGAAACCTGGCAGCCTATGCAACCAACGATAAAAAGACCTTTGACAAAATAAACTTGAAGTTTCCTATATACACATAAGGAGCAAAGTGAGATATTTATAAGCTGGTAAGAACTTTTATTTGAGGCCCCCTGAATAAAAGATTTTTTAAAAATTACCTCTGGAAGGAAGATTTTTCAGTGGAGGATGGTGCAAGTCAGGTGGACATCAGGGTTCTTTTTGTTTTCTAAGGTGTTATTTTCTAATGGCACTGATACCTATATATTAAAGTTTCTTGAATGCAATAAATATACCATGACAATATTAAACGTTTGACAAATTTTTAGAAATGCACAGCTGAGAGATAATGGAAATTCCAATAAATAAGAGACAATATTTGATTTATAATAAAAAATATTTGATTTCTATCTAAAAAATAAAGAAGCCTGGCTTACCTGTTCCTCATTTCTAGTAATTCAAGTGCTTCTGGCAAAAGAAGTGCTTCTGGCAAAAGAAAGGTACTTAAGCTGTGCCCCTGATAGTCAGTCAAATTACCACATACAACTTGATTCCAGAGTCTGTTTTTTGCTGTAAACCAGTCTCTGGCAATCTTATTTCACAATAGCCAGTATTTCCTTTATTAGGATAAGGTAAATGATGCTTCCAGATGATCTTAACCTGAAAATAATATCTCCTTATATGTAAAGTCCTTAGTACCACTAACATGATAATGCCATAAGTACTGAAAGACATTCAACCTGAAATTACACAAAAGAAATAAGGATCAAGTTGCTCCTCAACAGATTTACTATCACTGTCACTTGCGATAAATGAATATGACCTGCTGATATGATACCTAGGAAGGATGGGAAGAAGGAACAAAGTTGTACTGTGCATCCTGTGATCACTCTTCCAGGCTCATCACAGAGGCTCAGGAAGGGAAAACGTTTCTCCAATCTGAGATCATACAGGAAACCATGCATAGAAGTCCTGTCTCTATAAAGGTGGACACCATTCCAGCAGTAGTTACAGAAAGCATCGTTCCATGCCTTTGCAGAGTAAGAATGAAGCTGAGCATGAAGAGAAATGGCAGTAGTGAAAAAGATTTAGTCAGATTCCAATTAGAAATTGGAGATCCATTTTTATCTGCTACTTTTTTTAGTCATTGAAACAATTTGACAGTTGCCCCTCACCTGAAGGCTTTAAATCAAAGACGAGAGTGACAACCTTCTTGTGCAACTTCAGGTGTCTTCTGCATGGATCTCTGCTGATGAGCAGGTCATTCGGTTGTCCTTCAGCTTTAATGGAGAGACATAAGTATATGGAAACAGTTCTTGGTTCATCCAGTCTGCTTTAGAAAGGTCTAAAAATAACTTTTTTTCATAACAGCTGATCAAAATTACTATTTCCTTTCCTTTTTCATTCCATTTTTATGAAGAATCTCCAGGACTACCTGACAGGTAGACACGTCATATTAATCTCTCTCTGCATGACTTTAAAGTCATATGCTGGATAGCAACTGAAAGAAGTGGAACTTAAATAGAAAAAAAAACCCTAGATGATATCTGAAGACCAGTATTACACAGGAGATAAGAGAGTGCTCTTAAAGACGTCTCTCAGGCCACAAAATTTTAATTTGAGGAAACAATGTCTGGTTAGGAGTAAAAGAACCAAGACTGAAGTTATACCAAAAGGTGAAGATACTGTGGTGATAGTTAAAATTAAGGCTAGTTACCTAGTGTGAATTGAAAAGTCAAGTAATACTGGCAGTAGAGAACACAATGGATGATACTGGAAAACTTAAAGTCTGCTGGAACAGCTGAAAGGAGTAGATGAAAATGGAAAAGGTGCACAAATGTGGCTTTTGAAAAGAACAGTGACAAAACCAGAATTGGCAGAATCTTACATGCCAAAATTATCACTTAAGTCTGGTTGTTTATCCCCATCACTCCAATCTTCAAAAAGGGCAAGAAGGAGGATCTGGGAAAATACAGGCCAGTCAGCCTCATCTCCATGCCTGGCAAAATGATGGAAGAGCTCATCCTGGATATCATTGCCATGCAACTGGAAGAAAAGAAGGCTATCGAGGCTGGTCAAACTGGGTGAAATCATGCTTAACCAATCTGATAGCCCTCTATGATGACCTGACTGGCTGGATAGACGAGGGGAGAGGGATGGATGTTGTCTACCTTAGCTGTAGCAAGGCTTTTGACACCATCTGCCACAACTTCTTCATTGGTGAGCTTAGGAAATGTGGGTTAGATGAGTGGACAGTGAGGTGAATTGAGAACTGGCTGGATGGCAGAGATCAGAGAGTTGTGACCAGTGGTGTAGAGTCTATTTGGAAGCGTGTGGCCAGCAGTGTTCCCCAGGGGTCAATACTGGGCCCAGTCTTGTTCAACATATTCATCAATGACCCGGATGAGGGGACAGAGTGTACCCTTGGCAAGTTTGCTGATGATACAAAACTGGGAGGAGTGGCTGATACACTGGAAGACTATGTTGCCATTCCACAAGACCTGGACAGACGGGAAAGCTGCATGGAAAGGAGCCCAATGAGGTTCAACAAAGGCAAGAGGTTCAACAAAGGCAAGAGGTTCGACAAAGGTTCTGCACCTCAGGAGGAATAACCCTCTGCACCACTGGAAAGCAGCTCTGCAAAGAACGACCAGGTAGTCCTAGTAGCAACAAGTTAATCATGAGCCAGCAATGTGCCTTCATGGCCAAGAAGGCCAATGGTATCCTGGGGTGCATCAAGAAAAGTGTGGCCAGCAGGTTGAGAGAGGTTATCCTACTCTGCTCTAGTGAGGCTACATCTGGAGTATTGTGTCCAGTTCTGGTTTCTTCAGTGCAAGAAAGACAAGGATCTACAGGAGAAAGTCTAGTGGAGGTCCACAAAGATGGTCAGAGGACTGGAGAATCTCTCTTATGAGGAGAAGCTGAGTGAGCTGGGTCTGTTTAGCCTGGAAAAGAGAATACTTGGAGGGGATCTTATTGATGCCTATAAATACCTTAAGAGGCAAATGTCAAGAGGCTGGAGCCAGTCTCTTTTCAACAGTGCCCAGTGACAAGGTGAGGGACAATGAGTGCAAACTGGAAGATTCACCTCAACATGAGGAAAAATTTCTTTACTGTGAGGCTGACAGAGCACTGGAACAGGCTGCCCAGAGAAGCTGTGGAGTCTCCTTCTCTGGAGATATTCAAACCCCACCTGGACATGTTCCTGTGCAACCTGCTGTTGGTGAACTTGCTTTAGTAGGGTCTTGGACTAGATGACCTCCATGGTTCTCTTCCAACCCCTACCATTCTGTCTTTCTGTGATTTTTTTGTTTATGCCTGTTAACAGGTACAAATGAAAAAAGGGAAATAACTTCAATGGAAAATAGTATATATATGTATGTTGTGCTACAGAGCTCTTAGGAAGACATAGCTTTCAGGCTCTCTCCAAATGATGCTGACTTCTCCTGCCACATGGATGTTTATCCGTTATTAGGCATGAAATTTGAATGTGGGAATGACCATTGCAGCATTAGCCCTTTCCCATCCTCTTTATTCAGAGCATCATACACTCTGCATCATGTTAGCGGGGTGACTGTTCAGTTCTCATATGCTGATATATCATCCTTCCCATTTTTTAAAGATTTTTTTACTCTATTATTCTTTACTTTTGCTAGTCAGACACATACTCATTACGTAAAAAATATGGCCTGTATATTTTACTTCCATGATCAAATACAAAGTTTTCCAATGAATGAGCACACACTGCTTATGTGTCTTTTATATCGCAGTGTTTCACAACACTGTTGACAAGTCACATCATTTCCAAGGTTCTTAAAAGCAGTTAAAATAATGTTCATACTAGCAATAATTAGCAAGCAGACTATATGAATAATCACAGTCATTCCCACAAAGATTTCTTGTTTTCACAGAACAATCCATTACCTGCTTCAATGAACCGTCTTGTTGTTAATTTGCAGGGCTTTCACCCCTAGGTGATGGAAATACCTGCCCTCTTCCCAGTCTCCCATTAAGTATGGTTTTCAGTAATATGTATAATTCATGAGAAAAATTTGTTTGTCAAGCATTCCAGACAGGTCACTTAAATCCTAGATCAATTGATAATGTTCACACCAACATGGCGTGGAATGAAAATAACCCTTACACTGACTTCAGTATTTCCTTTAAACTACTGAGCTGGGCTTCAACTTTTAAAGATGCATAAGAATCATTATTATTTTAAATAAATATTAGCAACAGACCTTTTTTTAAAAAATAAGACTGCTACTCTGAATGCAATTCTTACAATGCTAGCAACAAATACAATGCACTGTCAAAAATACATTCTGGCTTTCTTGCAGCAGTATCATGTGAGAAGCGAACAAGAAAGACATTTCAGAGAGCTTTTAGCTTCTAACACATCAGGGTAGAATCTATCTGGAACTGTGAAGTTGTCATTGAACACCCTGTCATAATTAATAGGCAAGTGCTTGAGCTAGGTTAGTCACTCAAGCTCCCTCTCTCATAAATGGAAATGACAGGCACCCCCGATAGAGGTCTCCTGTCTTCTTAATCCACTGTCTTCTCAGAAAAAAAGGTCTAGGCACGTGGGATGAATTATAGTGAGGAAGTGCTCATCCATTTACCTCATGGGCAGATGAGAAACCTAGCATCAACTTGGTACTGAATTTTTTGTTGTTTAACTTAAAGGTTTAGATGAAGTGAATCCTGCTCCAAGACTTTAATTTCCCTCCTCCTTCATGCTTTTTGTTTATATTTAATGAATATCACTTTAAGGTGGCAGATTGCTCTTTTCCTGTTTCGTAGAGTTACTGCATGTGTAGATCCATGTGTGTGCTACACATTAATATGGGGGTGAGCAAGCTAAACTGTGTGGTCTGACTCACTGGGATTGTCACACGAGATGATTTCTTCTAGCTTTTAAGTCCATCAGGCAAGGGAACTTCACTGTTATGCTCCAGCAGTGTGTTGGCCCAGCATTTATAAACCGGCAAATCATAATGATAAAGTAACAAAATGTTCAAGTGAGGGACAGAGAGATGACTGCTTTACCCTCTTATTCCAGTAAGATCTCCACAAATACATGACATAGATAAGGTCCTGTATCTGTGTGGCTTCTCGGATGCAAGAATGATGAGCACGTAGTTATTACTTTCAGTGGTACAGAAAAAAGAATAAACTGACATGAGCTGTGTTTTTGACCATACTTTGAGAAACTAACAGCCTTTATCTTCCAAACCAACTAAGCTCTGAAATGCTCACATCACCATATTCCCATCTATCTGACTTTAACTCCACATACATGCTTATGTTTAACACAGTTGTCTTACCTAAGGGAGCAGTTTCATGAAATGCTGTCTTTGGTTGTGAAGTTCTTTTAAGAAATTCATGAAGTTGGTGTCCTCAGCCGTGCCCCTAAACTGGAAACCATCTCATTGGCTACATAAAACAGGTAGTGATTTAAGCAAGGATATGCTTATGGTCCTGCCTGGAAATCCCTGAAAAGCTTTGGCTTCTGTTGCCCCCAAGGGGCATGTGGCTCAGCAGCTGTTACTGGTGGAACATGCCCCAGGACTGCCTCACCCCAACAGCAGCAGCAGCAAACCTGGCTTTCCCAGGGCTTTTTCTGCCAGCAACTCTGCATCTTGGATCCACTTCACCCCACATCTGCCCCTTCCTACAACTGCAGTCCTGAATTCTTAATCTCATGGTGACAGATCCCCATTCTGTGTGTGCTGCAAAGAAGTCTTGAGCCAGCTTTGCCAGGAAATGATTGCAAAGGTAAAAAATTAAAGAGTTTGGTAGGGTGAATGATCAAACATTTGGGGCAACAAGAATATCATAGAGAGATAAAAATTGCAAAAAACATGTTCATTTCTGTGCTGGATACACAAAATCTGTATTTGCATGAGACAATTAAGATGCTTGTATGTCATGGATGAGGCAGGTATTTAGAAGTATCTTCTTCATCTGGTGTAAATTGGTATAGCTACCTCCTTTTTAATGAACTGATGCCTGGTTCTTGTAGGTGGCCTTGATTTACTTATATTTTAAATCTTATGTTGTACTGTTCATTGAGAATATTGAAAACGTTAGCTTGTTTCTGTCTTGGCTTTTTGAATTCACTAATCTTCTAGCTAAATGACCATTTCATTGCTAAGACCTCAGATCACTCAGTCACTTAGGGAGGGGAAATGTGTGAACTTGGTACTCTGTTTGTTTCCTGGTATCTAAACAAATCTAAGCTGTCTATTTGTGTATGAAAGAACCACCTCCTTATTACCAGGAGAGGTAAGTTCCGCAGGGCAGGAGCTATCTTTCTCTTCTGTTTGCCCAGTGGCTGGGCAAATTCTTTTTATTGTGTTTTGGTTGTGCCTAGAGGCTAGGTCATGGATCAGGGCCTCCCTGTGCCAGACACTATACAGAGGCTTGACAAACAAACGGTTTTTGCCCTCAAAGCCTGCTGATTTATATAACTCTCCAGTTACATAAATAACAGTTTGGCTATCAAGGTGTCCTTGTTCCACAGGGATGCTGTTTATGTCAAATGTTGTATTTAATTGTCCCTATGCTCAGAGGAGCACATGCAGTGCAAAATGTGCAAAATGGACCTGCCTGGTCCCATAACTTAGTCCCTCCTGCTCCTGCCCCGTCTGTGTCAGGGAGCTGAGGGAAGAAGTATGACTGTGTCTGTTAGCAAGTGGTGCAGCACTGTAGAGTGGCTGAGTGGAGTGATATGGCTGGTGCTCAGCACCCAGCATCCATACCATGTGTGTTTTTGGGGAAGTTTCTCTCAGAATAGCTCTGATGCACCCTAGCAGTGGAAGTGCAGCTTCTGGTAAAGTTTCATCTGAAAGGAGTCCAGTTTATGTCTCTGAGATTGCTCCTCAATCTTAGAGAGTGGTACATGGTGTTGATCGCAAGATTTGCTTCAGAAGTGCATTCTTGACTCTTTTTTAAAGGCTAATTAGATGGTCTTGCAGGTTCTGCCCAGCTAAGAATGAAAGCAGGACTCAGCTGGAGATGATACAGTGTCATTTCCACAATCTTTAACTGCACTCTGAACAAAAATGTAGGGAGAAAATCACATCAAAATGGTCAATTGCATATGACAGAGAAAGACATTTATTTCCTTGAATCTGAAATGGGCAAGGCAGAAAATAATGTTTTATTTTACTACAAGCATGCATGTGTGTTTCTTCTAGAAAAGACTTTCCTTCAGCACAACAAGGAGAAAAAAGCAGGCCTGACCCAACTAAGGTCAAGCTGCGCTTCTCCAACAGACATGATGTCCCGCAAGTTTTACATAGAGATGCCTTTCATCATTCTGATCTGAAATACACATGAAATAATTGTGTGTGGTGTTAACACTGGCAAAAGATCATTGTCAATCTTCAGAGTTTAATCTGACAATAAGATGCTCAAGTTAATTCCTAAATGGATTTAACTGATTAGCTGCACGTTTTTTTCCCCCAGGAAACTGTTTCATCTGAAACCATGACATCATTGAAGATTAGGTGCAATGCCATATAAATCTGTAGCAACCCTATCTTTTAAATCTTAGTATTTCTAAAGTTTTTTTAGTATAAAAAATAGCATATGTGTAACAAGGTAAAAATTAGCTTTAAGTAATGAAAATGCTAAATGCAGCACGTTCAAGTATATTTTCTCTTTCAGTTATCAGCAAAGGAAATCAGTCCCAGGTTGCATCAGTGTCATATGGGGATAAAACACATTCTCTAACAAGAAGAAGAGCTGTTTTTCGCAGAAACGTGTCTGCATTTAGAGACATGGTGTCTAAAGAAAAACAAGCAACCAAAAAAGTCCCATTGACTTACAACATCTCACACTAAACATTATTCTGTCATCTTTCAGTGTCTTGACCATGCAATGGTCAATTTTGGGGTATTCTGCTTTGCTAGTGCTTTTTTGAGATATGACCAAATGTACAGCAACTCAGGAGAGTCGTCTCTAGGCATAGATTTAGGTTTACATGTATCTCTACAATTGTATGAGGAGTCAGTGAATTAGATTTCAGCTACAGGCGCTTTATTTGGAGAGAAGTATGTTAAAAATCAGCAGGTGGCAAAATGACAGCCGTGGAAAGATGAGCCACAAAACTGTTCACAAAAAAAATAACTCGATTCCCTATTTTTCTCTCATTTTTCAACCCTTTGACCTCTTAGTATTCCAATAGGCCATCAGAGACCCTTAATGGGATAGATACCAGATATCCTAGGAAGCAGTGGGGCATAGTCTCTGTATTTACTACTTCTTTGAAATACTGTGCTCTATGCCCAGAAGGTCCTCAGAGGGCCATCAGGAATCTGAAGAATTCCTATATTGCCTGGTTAACAGGCACCTGGAGATAGAAACGACACATACACTGTGAACAGTTTTAGCTTTTCTTTCTAGTTTATTGCCAGAAGAACTAAATTCTAGTTCTTTGTCAGATATGGTTCTGAGAAATTTTTTTATGTAAAAGTTTATTAGCTTTGTTAAGAGGGCTGTTTCCTACATTAACAAGAAATTAAAAGGTAAAAGGGGTCCAGATATCCCACTCAGCATAGAGTTTATAATGTCTTAATATTCCTGGCTCCCTCAAAGCTTAACTCTTTCCACCATTATGGTTTTCTAGGCTAAAATCATAAGGAAACCGTAGACTGATATTTGGACACTCCTTAGGCATTATCCAGTCTCTTGGGTGAGAGGCAATCCTGTGGAAGTGTCAATAGCAACAAATAACCCAGTGCAGTATCACAGAGAAACAATTGTGAAGAAACACAAGGCAGGTAGGAAAATAATGCTTCTAACATTGTTCATTCTGTTCTACTGTATCAGCCCAGCTAGGTCTCTCTTCTGTTCTTCCTCACCTGTGCCCGTTTTTGGAGGTAGGATGTGTTACCATCGGTCCATAGTAGAGTAAGGCTCATACAAATAATTCATGTTATTATCTCCATTGCTGTGGAGTTCACTTGGATTCTTGCATGTTGTGTAAAACACATTAATATTACACTTCCTTATCTTTGTTATGCATATTAAGGGCCAGTCCTGTTTATGCCATATGAAATTGTCTAGCTTTGCTAATCTTATATCACTTGTCCTTGTGTGGTCTTGGTCAAGGGTGGAATAAAGAGGTAGTGGGGTGGAACATAACTAAGTAAAATTCCTTTATGGACTTATTTTCATTCAGTATATCATATCTTGACACAGAAAGTTGCACATTAACCAGACTCATGACTACTTGCTGCTTTAATTGTTCTTATTTTGTGCTCTGTATAGCCGGAGGCTTTTTCTATGTATTAATAAACATTACATTAATTTTCCATTGTTCCTGGCCTTGAGATATCACAGGTCAAACTGGAGCCTCATGGATCCCCCTGGAAAACAAGACCAAACAAAAATGTCACGTTGCATCAGGAAGTGATGTCAGTAGCTGGAGTTTTGCTTCCAAACTTCTGTGTTTTACTTGACTTGCAAAGCTGTTTTCCTGTGCAAACCCATATGCTTAATACTTGTGGGAATGACTGAGGACAAACGTCTTGCAGTTTTACTGACTATCAATGCATCATTCTTTGACACACTATTAACAATCTGTTGACCTACGTAAAAATTGGAGTTTCAGGGAAAAAGAAAGCGTCCCATGTCTGCTTATCGATAAAATGCTCACGCTGCATAGATACATGAGTATATTGGATTGAGCTGCTCGTAGTTAACACATTCAAGATCCTACTTATTGTCAATATCTGACCCAAAACCAATGATTCATGTTCCAAAGAAAATGCTGCTTTTATATTTTTCCACCAGTCCAGTCTCTCACCACAGACCCAAGCTATTCCCCCAACTACTGCTCTACATCTGGGTGACATGAGAGATAATTGCAGGACGCTTACAGTCCTGATAAACTATGGTTTCCCTTGCTCTGCAGCCCTTTGAAGTTGCAGACAGTTTCATGATAATTGATAATCTAATCTCTTTCCAGCCTGTTTTTTTTAAAAGGCTGCTCTGAAACAGCAAGAAGGGGAAATATTACAGCATAAGTATTGATTGCTGCATGCAGAGGTCACTGTGTGGGGATTACACTTTTATCACAAAGTTCTTGTGAAAGGTGAAGTTTTGGCAAGATCCTAATAACAACTGTGGAGTGCTAGTTAAATACAAGGGTCAGGGGGAGGAAAATGATTTTTTATTCTTAGTACCTCAGGGCTATACATGGCAATTACTATTGCGGAGGCAATAAAGAAGTTGTTAATTACAGGTTTTATACCCTTCTAGCCCAAAGTAAGAATGAAAGGACTAAAGGTTACAAGTGGTACTGAAGGAAGAAAGGACAGAAGAGTTGGTGGAGATTTTTTTTCATGTACAGTGAAAAGAGTTACTTAAATTTCAGTTTGATCAGGATAAACACTTAAAATATTACTTAGTGTGTAATTTGCTTTTGTATTTTTGCTGTGATTACATATTAAAAACTTCAGATTGGCTGCTATCAGGAGCAAAGCCACTGCATGAGTACAATGTGAAAGGCGTGTTAGTGTGTCTCCATTCTAAATAAGTTCTGGAGTTATTTTAATGTCTGAAATTCTTGACAGTGGTTTTGTCAGGGACTCTCTCCAGAAAAACAGCAGAAGTGGCAAGTGAAACAGCTTTACTTTACAAGCATAATACAAAAAGACTAGATGCTAAATATCTGTTTATTTAGTAAGGCAATTTGTTTGAAAATGAGAAAAGTTTCCATTCCATTCCATTGGATGAATTTATCCTTTGTGATAAGTGATATGCATGAGAATTTCTAGTACTGTACAATATGTTAACCAGGGGCATGTAATTTTCTGAATGGTGACAGGGATAAATATATGCGCCTGCACACACACAAAACTCACACATACTTAATGAGAGCAAAATTAAAGTCTTCTGAAACAAGGCTGATTGATTAAAACTCAACAGACCTACACAAATATAAGCACTAATACACATGGCTCATAAAGTGCTTTCAGACCACATCTTTAAAGGGGCAATGAAAACATTAATTTCTCACCAGACTAAAACCTCAACAGTGTCCCAAGAGAAATGGGATAACTGGTGAGTCAAAGGGATAGCTGACTCCAGAAACATTTCCTCCCTCCTTTGCTTTTTCTTCCCTAATAGTACACCATTGCAAATCAGAGCTCTTTAACTTTGAGTCAGACTATATTTCCACATTACTGGACATGGCAGTATGCTCTGACCATATCTGTCCTCACCTGCTGGCTGTTGTAGAGCCACTGGTTTTACGCCTTCTGAGAATTCATCCATTCTCTTACACTGGGCATCGTTGTTTGTAAAATTGGAATTAGGCAGTGATTTATTTGCAAAAAATCAATGTAGTTGAATTTGACAAGTGATAGGTCTTATAAGGCAGATGAAATTTGATAAAGTGGGAAATACTGTAATACTCCAGCATTTTTGTTTTTAATCCTTCTTTATGCTCTCTCGTTTCTCTGATCTTTTAGATGTGTGGTAGTGCCTTACTTGTGGGTACTTGATAATATAGACATTACTGCTGCTCTTTTTACTTCACCATCACCTCTTCCGATCATAATAATTGCTGCCATTGTGAAGAGATCCTGATTTCCAGCAGGTGATATTTCTTCACTCATTCTTCACCTCAGCTTCATTACTTACTTCCGTTGTGCTCCTTCTTATGGTTTCTGCAGATTTCCTCAGTCCACCAGTTGTATGAGTTTCTGAAAACTCTTTCAAAAGAAAATCATAAGAAGGATTTGGTCTCTTGCACTGTAGTTTGGTGAAAAGAGTAGTTCCTTGGGTGCCTCTGGACACCTGCAAATTCAATGTCTGAGCATTGTGCATGCACAATCTACCATGAGTTTAGTGTCCTGGATATCTCTAGTACACGGGCACATGAAAGTTGGACTCCAGCAGTGTTGCAGATCTGAGAACCTGTAATTCTCGGACTCACTGCACAAGATTCCTGTGGCTCACTGACCATACCTCTTTCCAGGAAGTCCTGAACATACATATGAATCCCTGCTATTTTTATACTTTCTCCAGTCCCTGTGTTATGATATTACCTTAATTTTTTTTTGACCTCCTGCTCTCTGTGCTTCCATATGGTTTTATTTCTGCATCTGTGCTCACCTCCTAACTCTAGGCATTTGATATCGCTCTCATCCCAGAGCGATGCAAGGAGACTCCTGAGTGTAGTAGGCCTCCCACATTTTATACAGAAGAGAATAATAAACAAAAGAAAAAACCTCAAGAAATCCACTTAGCCTAGGCATGCAAAATAATTTTTTTTTTTGACTTTCAGATCAGCATCCCTGTTTTCGACTCTCTTGCACCTATAATTTTTCTTCCAATGTTCATCATTTTCTCAGTTTGCCTTTTCTCTTTGTCTGGATTCTTGATTCTCGACTCTCCATATTTCCACCTCCTACCCCACTCTCCCTTTCCGTTTTCCCCATTCTGTTACAGATCATAGACGTAGTCTGAATTTTCTGAAGGATAGCAACAAGGGCAACTAAATGTATGCTTGCTGATTGACCCTAATTAGCCATTCTGAAGAAAACACATGCCTTCCATGTCATTTATCTCGAAGATAAGAATTGCTATAGAAAATTATTAGCTACCATTCTGGCCCGTGTAAGTCAGGTAAGAAAGAACATTGCAGCTTTATGTAGATAAAAACTTCCAGCATGTCTAATTTTCTGTTGTCTTGTTTCTGTCCAGAGTTCCATTTTTTTGCTAGGAATTCTATAAAGCAGTAATGTTAACATACAGCTTTGCCTATGACTGAGTTTTTGTGTTTACTTATTTTAAATACGTAACCTTTAAGAAGGTGGTATGGGACAGTGGGAAGGAAATGCTGCACTTTGCCTATTAAGGCACCAAATACACACTAAACAAAAGACAGAAGCATGACATTTTTTTCCTCCACCACGAGAGAAGTTCTGGGTATGTTTATGGTACTAAAAATTTTCTTCGGATTTTGTTAGGTAGGTTGATCCTAGTTTTTTGGCCTGATATAGTGTCCTTTATTTGTCATTTATTAAAGATTCCTTTTTAGCTCATTTGTTTTCTCTAGCAATGTCCTTATGTATGTTAATAACATCCTTTCTAATGGGTGTTATTTCTTTTGTGACATCTGCTCTATGACAGGGCTTTCTTTGATGCAAGTTCAGGTACATATTTGAGTGGTGAGGAAAAGTACTTTCAAATTTTTCTTTCTTTACTGGAGAGCTTCTATACAGTTTTCTTCTCTGTATATTTCCTTAATATCTTCAGCAGATTTCACAACCCATGCAGTTGTATTGTTTCTGTTACGTTAAGACCTACATCCTTCTTTCAAGTTAAAAATTAGATCCAAGTTTTACACTTACCCTTGGTGCCTGCAAAGGAGTTACATGAGATTTGTTAACACTGAATAATCTGAGTTGTGTCTGCCCATCACAGAAAAATATAAGCAGTGTTTGTTTTGTATCTATACCTGAATGGAGGACTCAAAAAAAAGAAATCAATAAACTTTTTGTAGGTACAAAGCACAACTTTCAGTCATAAAGTATAGGAGGCAGAGTTATACACGTTTTAAATAAGCATTAAATATTTCTAGTTTAGTCTATTTTAAAACAACTTAAGGAAAACAATATGAAAATTCTAGCCTGAATTCAAAAAACAAGAAAGAGGTTTTGTAGTCCAGTCTGTCACCCTGTTCATTACTAATCCTTTTGTGTAGGTATTACAACTCATATGGTGTGTAGGATCTAAGACCACAGAAACAGTTAGACTCGCAGAAAGAGCTGCTGCAGCAAGCGACTGACTGTAGGCTCTTATGCTGCCCTTCTTTCTGCTTTGTTAAGCCCTGTGGACAAAATGACATTGTTACTCACCTGTGTTTCCAGAGCATGCTACATCCATGCATTGAAGGGAAGAATGTGATCCTGAATGTTAATGTTGCTCTTGCTGTATCTTTGTAAATTCAGAGTACACGCTTAAGAAAGTGCCTTACTGCAATCATCTGCCTAGCTCCAGCAAACGTGTAATTGAAAGACTTCAGCTTCTCTTCACATAATTCCAAACTTTATAATTTCCTGTAACAAAAATGTCATAAATATCAATCTGTAGCTCTTTCGGGCAGCAAAGGCAACATTTTACTTTCATGAACTATGAATTGATGATTATGTGGGCTAAATTTTTGAACAATGCAAGTGTGCAGTTGCAAGGTTAGTTAAGATTTGCTCATGCAAATATGAGATGACTTTTGACAAGTACTGTTAGCCTTTACATCTGCAACTGAAATAAATACACGGCCAAACGGTTGGGCATTTTATAATCTACTGTATGCACAGTATCTAGATGATACGAGTGTTTCATGTTTATAACTGAAACAAGAGTGTTTATGAATTTGCTTAGCAGACTAGGATTTCAGATCATTTTCCTGTATTCCTTATGAAGGATTTGATGTGTGTCTTTCCTGTGTAGTTGCACTGGAGACACTATAAGCAGAGAAAACTTTTGCATGCTAAGATGAAATTGAGATGGAGGATTATGGAGGATTTTATTACTATGGATAAGATTTCTTCTTTCCTAGGAACTCTTGTTTATGTTCTTCAGGAACTGCAGTGGTAGCAGATACTTTAGGATGATCACAAAAGAGAATTTTGCCGTTACATTGTAAGCAGACAAATAAAATCTATAGAAAGCTTAAATGAAGAGTAACAAAGAATTTGCCAATAAATAACTGATTTATAGCTCAACCCCCCTGTTTTTTAGAAATAAAAAACATTTGAGACTTCATACATCATTCATATTTCTGTGGACAACATGGGCCACCTAGTCACAGCATACTCATGGTAATGCTTTTTGCAGTATTCCATATAGAAATGTAGCTGGGAAGAAAGCTGTGTATTTTACTCATGTCTGTTACTCTCTATTTCGTGTAGCAGCATGAGAAGTTTCTACCTCTTTTGAGTGTTTACTTCACACTACCTTCACTTTGTCTCCCTTCCCTTTGGTCTTTTTTCTCACACCTGATTCCACCCTTCATGCATGTCCATCAGGAAAGGAGCTTCTTTAGACTGAGTATCCATATTCTGATCTGTAACAAGGGACTAGGATGTCTGTGAATGGCATGAGATGCACAGAGGAACTATTGTTTTCAGAGATGCTTCCCTACAGCAGCAGATACTCTGTGGGGAATAAGCTCAGGTTGGCTGTCCTAAACTATTACTCTAATACTAAATTCCTTTTAGTTTATCCTGCATCTTAAATAGGTAGGTAGAATTGAAGTCATTTAATAGCCAGGATATTCACAGGAATGACCTACATTTAGAGGACAGAGTCTGTAAACAAAATTGCATTTTGTTCATTAGCTACAGTATAAATCAATTCAGGGTAACAGAGACATCTTACTAAGACATTTTTTTTGCTGCTTCTATGATCAAGGTGAACCTTAAAATAGTTGTGTAATATACACATATAACAATAAATTATTAACCATAAAGATATAAACTGGATCTATGCAGAAAAAAATCCAACTGCTGCTTATAAAAGAGATGTTCTGAGGATTATGAAGAAGTCACATATTTAAAATTGCATTACTATACTAGTGGATAGATGAAAAAGATCCGCTTACGCCTTCTTCACTGAGGTTATTCCTAACTGCACTCTGTGCAACCTACAGGAAGGGTACACCCTTGTATTTTGTAGGCTTGGAAACATGAATGTCCAAGAGGATTACACCTAGGTTTTCTGTAATTTATTTTCCTCTCAGACAATGATTGGCATGTATTTTTAAGTAAGTGTTAAATGTGAAAAATTTGTAAGCTAGATTCCAAGTGAGTTTGCTACGTGAAGGCAACCGAACAGCAGCTAATGCTTTGGGTGTATTTGTACCAGCTCTGCATGAACCAACAATATGTTAAACAGCGTAAAAGCAGCAAAGCAAGTTGTAGTGTTCACTACAAAAATATGCAGTCTGTAGTCTGAGACAGGTCAGACAGCAATGCATCTAGAGATTAGCAATGTAGAATCCCTCAGATAGATCAATGAGACTATCTAATATTGATGTGGGTTAGAGGAGGCAGCCTAGAAGAAAAGGGAAAATTTCAGGAGTGATATAAACAAAAAAAGGTTCAGGAAACTCTGGCAGAATAAGGAGACAACACACATCTGGGCAAGGCAGTCAAGATCTAATGGCTCAATATGGGAATCAGGAAAGGAAGAGTTTACAGGAAAATGTTATGTGTAGTAGAATATGAAATGTGTGTATTACAGGTTTTGAAATGAAAGGCTTACACAGACATACAAGAAATTGCATTGTGCAGTCTTCCCTTTCAAAAAATAACTGGAAAAGTTGAATATCCTCAGAACCCAACATACTACTAGTTTTAGAAAACAGATAAATTACAGCTGATAAAAAGCAGTAAGGTAGGGTGAGTATTGGTGTGTTTACCTATTTTTTACTGACGGTATTTATTATTCAGAGTCATAACTTTTTTGTATTGGAAGAGAGATGATCCAGAGGCCTTAGATGGGCTACAGAAACTTCCACTTCTTGGTCACAGTTTGAGTCTAGCCTGGGTTTTCTGAAGCACATGCGAAGAGGCAAATAGTTCCGCTCTTGCATAATGCAGCTGTACAGTTTTTACTCTCTGCCCCCTGGGCAGTCCCACCCCAGATGGACCTTGTTCCTGAAACCCTCCTTTTCCTTCATGTGCTGCACCTGTAGCCTGCTCTTGTGCAGGCCACTTCACAGTAACTCACAAGTTGGACCACTTCTAATTGGAAGTGAAATAAAAGAATTCTGAACTCAACCACAAGCATTAAAGAAATAACAAGCATTTGTAATCATAGCTTAGTGAGAGAGAGATTGCAGTCTCTGAGAGGAACAATGAACTAAACAAATAGACAGTTTGCTATCAAATAGCCCAAAAAGGAAGCATTGCTTACGGGGCATCAACTCATCTTTATGTCAGCAGTGAAAACACAAGAAGGCTTGCCCTTTTGAAATGTAAACAGAAAATTATGCCTCCAACACAAACCCAAGCCATTAAAAAGGCAGCTTTTATTCCTTCTCATAATGTTCAGGAACATAAGGCAGTAGCACTGATGTGGCTCCACAGCTGTTGCCAGGGGAAAGTAGGAATGTAGCCTGCCACATCTGGGGTGACATCTTTGAAGAGGTACTTAATCTGCAGTGCAGAGGTATGCTAAGCCTCTTTGCTTTTCTTTACCAGTTCTCAAGCTAATACTACTCCTGGAGAGCAATGCTGATTTCAAGTCAATAGGCAAGATGAAAGAACAATTAAGGACAGTGATGCTTTATGCATTGTGGCAAATACAAAGACAAGGACAATAGCATAATTCCTTGATCACTCTGGCAGAAGATTTACTTTGCCACACTTTAAACTTGTAGGTTCCCTGCTTCTAAAACAAAAATGACAGGAATTTTTAATCACTGAGTGTGTGTTTTGTGGATTGAAGGGGGAATTGAAAGACTGGAAAATAAAAGGTATCTGCTGCTATTACACTTATGTGTTCCTATTGGATCAAAGCCTTTTCTTCGCTGTAGCTCTTCAGAAACAATCTGCTAGTATTGCTAGGCAAGCATTACACAAAGAAAGACATCAGGTAAAGAAACATAAGAGAAGCTTTAATAAGTAAGAATGCCTTTATGGCACTATTCCCATTTTCTAATAATTGAAAAACTCAGATGCCAGATTTTTTTGATGGCTGCATTAAAGAAAAGGAAAAAAAAAAAGGAAAAAAAAGGAAAAAAAAAGGAAAAAAAAAGGAGGAGGACGATGACAGAGAAAGAGATGACAGAAGTTCTCATCTCAAATATCTACTCCAAACTTTCCTCCAGTTTGGGAAGGGTAGTATTTAATCAAAAGCAGAATACAAGGCTAAGTCTTATAATATGATAGCTGGACATTCCAGTATTCAAATTGCTCTGCTACATTCAAGTCTGCATTGAGCTAAATGCTTGAGTATAGAATTAGGATATCATAACTTAGAACTGAGCCCTACACTTTAAATAAATGTTTTCTTTAGTATTGAAATGAATACTTTTTATTCCATCTTAAATGATGAAATGACTTTAACTTTGATTTTTTTATCGTTTTATCAATTTTACATCTGGGCGTGTGACACCTAGATATCACTAATCAAGTTATGAATCTAACTTTATATACAGATGCCTGTGTATGTATATTCATATAAAAATATATATCCACTTACACACGAATACATACTTACACACAGCTTAGTGTTTTTCCAGTATAAAATTTTGCATGAGTCAAGTATGTCAGAGCATAGTGTTTGCAAATAACATTGGGAAAACACGTTGGTCGGTCCAAAAAAAATAAATCACATCAAACCAGGAGAACTGAGAATAATCCCAGACTACCACTATGGCCTAAAACTCAGGCGGATATTCAATGGTGGACCAAAATTCGTGGCTCAGCCCAGGCTTTTTACTAAAGAAATATACAAAAGTAACAAAAAGCCTGTTCCTGCTTACAGTGCTCAAAAGTTACTCTGTTCAAAGCAGACATTTCAGGCCAGAAATTTCAGAAATTTCTGAGACCTGAATCTGATTTGAAAAGGAAGATAACTCCTGAAAGTCAGAGTAGTAAGTAATTTTTTCATTTATGAAAAGGTGTCATTGAAAATGGGTAGTACAGGCCAGGGCCTATGGCAAACCCTCAAGAGAGTTTTTAAGCATGCTGTCATCCAGTCAGGTTCACTGGAAAAAGTAATTTGGATTGCAGTCTCCTGTTTCTCTTCTGTCTCTGATGGGCTGTGTGACTGTGGACAGGTCATTCAGGGTTTGATCCAAAACTCATTAATGTCAAGAGAAAGACTTCCAATGACTTCAGTGATCCTTAGATTGGGATCTATGTTTCTGCTTCTTACCTGAAGGCTAGTAACTTACGTTGTGTCTGTTTGAAAACCGGAGTCTTTCTGTGCTTCAGTATTCTCATCTCTAAAGGATCTGTGAAGAAACAGCCTAATTAGTATTTTTCTATAACATTTTAATACATAATCTTATTCGGAGATCTAAAAAAATAAATAATAAAACCCTATATGAAAAATTTACTAGGAGGTGTGAGGAAAAACAAATAAGAAAAAAAAAATCTTATTTATATCTGAAAAGCTGCCAAAGATCTTCCTAGGCTTAAGGGGTAAATGCCAGTCATTTTTTTTTCTGTGGTTGTGGTAAGGTTTGTGCATTTAAACTGCTGTTGCTCTGTGGCTGAGGCATGGTGCAGGAGAATGGCGAAGGGGATCAATGATGCAGAAACCATGTCAGTACTTCAAGTTTTTGGGATGTGCATCAGCTTTGCTGGACTGGTGCCCAGTGTCCCTTTCTCCATAGACCTTTTAATTATTTTTTTTTCTGTACAGTTTTCTACTGATAGTGTGAGGCCTAGTTCAGTATGGAATTCACAAGAGCAATTTGTCTCATTACGTGATCTTTAGGACATTTTTCTTTCTCTTCTTTTTATGCTTTAGCATTCTCCCCTGCTATCTAGCTGGTCATGGGGCCAACTCCATTCCCTGAGATTGCAGTACCTTCTGCTTATGATGCCAGTTTAAGACAGTGGCCCTGATGGGAACCATGTACCTAAAATTTGTAGCAAGTCTTGGCTCTTATCCAAGATTTTTCTCACTATAACACATGCTCAGTTTCAGCACTATACAAGGTTGCTAGGAATTTGTTAACCATGTCCAGGAGATCACCTTTATATTATAAGCTGACTTATGTTTCCAGCTTTCACAGAAAGCAGAGATTTCCATTTTCAACTGTTTTTAACAAAACGGTAAGAAGGAATTGAGTCACCTGGGTCACCTCAGATGTTCACCACAGTTAGCAATGAAATAAAAGATGAATCTGCAGAATAGATGGAACATCTACGAAATGCTAGGAACTAATAAAGCTTTTATATCTGATATATTTTGATTTTTCTAGATATTTGTAAAAAATAAAATAATCTTTTAAAACTTAAAGATGTAATCAATACTATTTTACCAAACTGAAATTAACAGTTTATGGGACAACTGTACATTTTAAGAATCGCAGAACTTCGCATGTTACTAAATCCAATGGTAGGTATATTCTCCAGACATTGAAGTATGGGTATGCAATAAGAATAAATCTTACTGTCTTTACACAAGATCTGGAGGAAATTCTATTTTTTCGTGACAAAGACTTGGCTCAGGAGTACCTAGCAGAGAAATAAATTAGAAAGATGCCCATCTATTCTAGTGCTATTTGATGACAGACTTCCAAGGACTTGTAGGGCTGGGCATTTATGTAAAATCTGTTCATTCTTAAAAATCTGTAGCATTGAATTTAGCTGTGAAACACCTAGATCTGCTTGGATTTCACTGGTTGGGAAAGAATTGATGTTCTCATGGTGTTCAATGTTCCACCCAAAATCAGAAACAGCAGAGATGTATTCAAAGAATCGTAAAGCCAAGTCAAGTCAAGCTTTACAGTGAAAAGATACTTCAGAAAAAGCTGATGCCTATGTGGGTTACATAAAAAGGGTAAGCTGTAGACCTTCATGTGGAAATTCTTTTGTTTGATCACCTTTGTACTCTCTAAGTTTCCCAATGAAATCTGTTCTAGTGATAGCTAACGACACAGATCTAACAATCAGGACACTTAGGAAAACTGAAGGAAAACAGTTTTGACCGTGCCTCCTGCATCCTTGTGTCTCTTACATCAAGATGTCTTTCAGAACCACCAGCATTTTGGCTGGGCAAATTACAGTCTTTTTCTTCTTCTTCCCTACATTTGGAGGCCTTCTTTTGTGGGAAAGGTAAAAGCTACCTTCTTTTTCGCATTGCCAGTAATCAGTAGGTCTTGGGGTTTGTTATTCTGTTTTGTTTTTTAAGTGAACAGCTGAAAGAAGTAAAAAGATCTGAAATTACTGTTCACTGGATATGTAAAATAAAGTAGATAGGTGAAGGGAACAGCAGAGCAGGGATAGACAGGAACTGGGAAAGACTGCTTTAGAAAATGAAATGTTTTTGGCTCTGGAAGAGCCACATCTGAGTGCTGGTCCCAGCCTGCCTGTATAGCTGGCAGTGAGCATGGAACACTTCCACTTTAAAAATCTATTTACAGGTGCTGTGTCTGTGTGGACAAATTATTTACTATAATTACTTGTATTCTTTTAAAGAAAAGATCCCCAGGAGTCCTTCAGATGACAAAGCAGTAGAACAACTGAGCTGCACAACGCAGCATCTCCCCCCTAGAAGCAGCCATTGAGGTGAGGTGAACTGAAGCTGCCCCAGCCCCAGCAGGTAGCTCAGAACACGCGCTTGCCTGAAGTGTAGATGTCTGAATGGGTATCATTCACCTCCCCCCTTCAAACTATCACACTATCCCATCACTCTGCGTGTGCTAGTTTACCCAGCTATACCCTCTTATGCCACTTATAGATACATGTGCAAAGCTTTGTACAGTAAACATTAGTTCTGCCTCTAAATTATGCACACGCTCATGAAAATATAGAGAGTCACAAATCCTGGAACTGGGAGCCCATGTGGATAAGCTGTTGGGCTTCAAGCAAACTTGGGGATTACACAAGCAGAACCAGAACAAACCCTAAACCGTCACCTTCAGAAAGACATGGCTTGCATTCAAGCATAACAGGCCAGAGCATTCCTCTTTCCACACATCTTCTCTCAAGGCAATTGGAGTTCCTCTTCACTTTACATTGCTGTGACTGAGAATAAAAAAGACTAGACTGTCATCCTTTGCTTTTAGATGCTCTTACCCAGTGCCTGTAGCTTACAGCATGTGCACACATGTGCATACAGCTCTCTCTTTGATGTTCAAGGTTTTGAATTTTATTAGTCTATGTAGCAGTTATAACAAATAAACACTTTGGTTCTTCAGGTTCTGCACTTTGGACATAACAACCCCATGCAGAGCTGTAGGCTGGGGACAGAGTGGCTGGAGAACAGTCAGGCAGAAAGGGACTTGGGAGTGCTGGTGGACAGGAAACTCAACATGAGCCAGCAGTGTGCCCAAGTGGCCAAGAAGGCCAATGGTATCTTGGCCTGCATCAGGAATAGTGTGGCCAGCAGGACTAGAGAAGTTATCATTCCCTTCTACTTGGCACTGGTCAGGCCACACCTTGAGTGCTGTGTCCAGTTCTGGGCCCCTCAGTTTCAGAAAGATGTCGAGATGCTGGAGTGTGTCCAGAGAAGAGCGACGAGGATGGTGAAGGGGCTGGGGCACAAGCCCTATGAGGAGCGACTGAGGGAGCTGGGGTTGTTTAGCCTGGAGAAGAGGAGGCTCAGGGGAGACCTTATTGCTCTCTACAACTACCTAAAGGGAGGTTGTAGTGAGGCAGGAGTTGGACTCTTCTCTCAGGCGACCAGTGACAGAACGAGAGGACACGGTCTCAAGCTTCACCAGGGGAGGTTTAGGATTGACATTAGGAAGAAGTTCTTCAGTGAAAGCGTGACTGCTCTCTGGAATGCACTGCCCGGGGGGGTGGTGGAGTCACCATCCCTGGAGGTGTTTAAAGGGGGATTGGATGAGGCACTTAGTGACATGGTGTAGTTGACGAGTAGGTGTAGGTGTTGGGTCATAGGCTGGACTCGATGATCTCAAAGGTCTTTTCCAGCCTTGCGATACTGTGATACTGTAACACAGTAAATCAATAAATAGCGATGTTGAATAAGAACAGACTAAGTCAGTCTAATATTTAATGCCTTTCCACAGAGGCAAATAAGCCTGGAAATGATTCTAAAAGTGCAAGTTTAATCATGAATCTGGCTTTGAATAGTCACAGAATTTGTAAATAGCTTCTTAATAATCTTTGTCACTCCTGTGCCTTCATCATGAGACAATTACACAACTCCAGTATTACTAAGTGCATGGTACTCTGAAACAAGGTCTCGGATGGTGTCCACTATATAACTTCCTTTTCTCCTCTTATATTAGGAGATAAGGGAAATACTGCAACTTAGTGGGTCAAAATATTTTTGGTAACCTGTATAAATATTTTTATTTTTTTCTAGCCTAATACTCTAAAATGCCACCATATGAGACTTGGAGTCTTACATGAATGAATGCCCATGAGGTCCTGCAAGAAAATGGAAACCTACATATACAGACATACGAAGCTACCCTCTAATTATTATAATTGTAATGTCAACATATATTATTATGTGGTAGTAGAGTGAACTAGAGTACTTGGACATTACCCCACATTTGAGACCATGAGGTCCCATCAAATCAAAACTCTTCACCCTGTGTGGAGAAAACAGCTTAAACATTGAAATGAGCGGTAGAAAGCAATTGCTCTGCTCTGCACGTTGCAGAGTGCTATGCAAATACCCTAACAGACATAAAATGAACTGATTCAGGGACCAGGAGCTGGACAGATATGCAGATTGGTACGAGCTAAGGCAGTATTGCATACTATCTTAGGCAGGAAAGTTTTGTGATCCAACATAATTTACTTAAAGCTAGCTGGGCTATCACGATGCTCAACTGCAGAAAGCTAGGGAGATTTCATTTCTCACAGCTCAGATGAGTATACATACTAATGTATACTACTTAAGTATACAAGACATTTATGGACAGAAATAAACGTTCTGAAGAGGTCAATTACCCAATTTCTTTTAAATGAGAGAAATCTCACCCTTTTGTCTCCACTGAATGTTGAGGACTTAGGTGTCTAACTCTGAGATAAACATCTACATATCAAGGGAGATAAATTTCCATCTCCACCTTTTCAGACAGCTAGAAAAAACCATTCATTTCTCTCAGTGCTGAGCTAATTCTGAATCCTAAAGCCTCAAGAGAAATGTGCATAGCTCATTTGTTGTTGTGACTTTGTCTCCCTCTGATGATTTGACCATGTGAGCCTATGGGAGTATGTAATCTCAATAATATACAAGACATTTAGATCCAGATGTCTCTGGGTGCATTGCTGAGGAATCATGTAGAAATCCCACATAACACTACCATACTAGCCTAATAAATGATAAAAGCCACTGCATGTCAGGAAACAGTATTCATTTGTTAAATATCTCAGTCTTTGTGATCTTTATACAGCCAGTGACAGAATAATCTAAAAAATGAACTAACTTTTCCCCAGTTTTTAAATTCAATCCCCTATTTTGCTCGCTGTAGAAGAAAGGGAAGAAACATTTGCCACAGCAAAGATGTTCAATTACATGAACAGTGATCGAGTTCTGAACTCAAAAGCACGTCTAGCACTGGACCTCATTTTGTCCTGCACTAGTCCGTTAGGATGGGACACCATTCCACTTTGGCTGTCTCTTTGGTAATCCTACCAAAACCACATGTGGAAGGTGTGTGCGATTTCCAAATTAAGTATTGTAGTCCAAAGCTGCAGAACTCCATATAATAGTGCCACATCCTGAGATTAAAAATCCTAAACAACTTGTTAATGTAGTCCCTGATATTATTTCTAAAGCCTAGAAAAGAGCATTCATTAATCAAATAAAGACTGTCATCCTCCAATGACAAGGCTTAAAAGGCCAAATCTATTTGCAGATGTTCAGAAGATGATAAACTGTTAGCAGGCAGGAAAGAAGGCTGCTATCTTCCCCAGATCATGGCTCAAATTTCAGTCAGCAATAAATAAGGTACTGTGAGCTATTTGCTTTTAACAAAAAGTAAACTCTAAATTGCAGGTTAACAAACCTTACAGTGAGATGAGGGTCTAAACCAGGCATAATTCAGGAAGAAGGGGTTGCCCAATACAACAAAAATGAAGATAGATACTTTAAAGTAAATCGGTACCCAGAAGCTAGTGAAACCAGTTAGAAGAAGTTTAGATACCTAGTATAATGTGTAGATTTCTCTCTCCATAGCGTGTACTACACCTGTGTCTCTTTCAGTGAACTAGTTTGAATCCCTTTCTAATCTCCCAGCCAGTGAATCTTTCAAATTCTATAAAGAAACTACATCTTCATTCAGCATTTGAATTTTTAGTACTTCCATTAGGTAGCATAGGAGAGAGGAGCCTGGCCTTATGTCTGTTAAAAACCAAGATGTACTTCGGACTTGGAATTGTATCATTAACTTCTCATTTTCACCAGTTTGTGTGGTGGTGACTTGGGGCTTTTCAGCATTTGGGTCGGTATCAATGCAGAAGAAAAGTGAGTCTGTGTACAAGAAGTGAAAAGAGTGCATCTGGCCTGTGTTACACAAAAGTTAGTAAAACACTTCAAAAATGTTCCCAGTAAAACATTGTATGTTTTGTACAGTAGCCCACTGTGTATTGGTAAGATCTGAATTTTTCAGGAAAAAGTATCGTCAGAGGGCTGGAGCACCTCCCATGCGAGGACAGACTGAGAGAGATGGGGCTGTTCACCCTATAGAAAAGAAGGCTCCGCAGGTGGACTAGCGGGTACTGGTGGGTGAAAAGCTGGACATTAGCCAGCAATGTGTGCTTGCAATCCAGAAGGCCAACCATATCCTGGGCTACATCAAAAGAAGTGCAACAAGAAATGTCAAGGGAGATGGTTCTGCCCCTCTCCTCTCTTGAGGTCTGGAGTACTGGAGTACTGCATTCAGGTCTAGAGTCCTCAGCATAGGAAAGACAGGGATGTGTTGGAGCAGGTCCAGAGGAGGCCAAAAAAATTTATCAGAGGGAAGGAACATCTCTTCTATGAAAAAAAGCTTGAGAGAGTTAGGGTTGCTCAACCTTGAGAAGAGAACTCTGGGGACACCTTATTGAAGTGTTTCAGTACTTAAAGGGGGCTATAAGAATCATGGGGACAAACTTTTTAGCAAGGCTTGTTGCGATAGGACAAGAGGTAATGGTTTTAAATTATAAAAGGGTAGATTTAGACTACCTATAAGAAAAAAAATTTTTACAGTGAGGGTGGAGAAAGACTGGAGAGCATTGCCCAGAGTAGTGGTAGAAGCCCCATCCCTGAGAACACTCAAGGTCAGGCTGGGTGGGACTCTGAGCAACCTGATTTAGTTATGTCCCTGCTTATTGCAGGGAGATTAGACTAGATGACCTTTAAAGGTCTCTTCCAACACAGGTAGTTCTATGGTTCTGTTTCATGAAAACTGGTTCTATCTTGCTGCCTGCTATTCTGCTCTGAAGGACACAGTGTATTTAGAGTTGCTTGAATTCAAGCATTATACTGCCTTTGAGTAGTGTATCATAGCACCTTCTGTGTTTGCTCACATATATGAAGTTTTCTTCTCTGGTCTTTTATGTGTATTCCTGAAGGGGAATTAAGGGGAAAAGATGTTATTAGTGAGTGTATAAATCTGTATAATCCTCTATAGCTCAAGATGCAGAATTTCATTCATTAACTCCAGCATATAGTTTCAAATTCAATGAACATTTATTTTCAAGTGATGGAAAAGCCACCACGACTGTAGGTAACCTGGCTTGGTCATTTGTCATCCATCATGGTGAAAAATATTGCTGTATTTTCAGTCTAAGTGTGTTGAGCTGCAGAGTCCAAGCTTGGAATGTTGCCTTATTTTGACGGTAGGTTATTTTTCTACAAAGTCACCCTGCTTTTGCCAGTTAATCAGATCGCACCATTCCCCTATCCAACCTTTTTTTTCTCCTTCTTACTTTGTGTCTTTGCTCACCTCTTGGATTCATGTACTGTATCCATTTGTCTGCTATGCACACCACCACCTACATTCAACATCTCAAATTCACCTCTTTTTTTGATGTGAACACAGTGCATGAGTCAAACTCACTGTTGCAGTGGAGTAAATATCCAATTGATCCTCCATCAACTACTCCCCGCTGCCTGCAGTTCCAGGTTTTTTGCAAGGTCCCAGACATTGTCCAGAGGCAGCCTGTTGTCTGCTATATTGGGAGCTGCAGAAGACTCCTGCAAAGGAGGGTTGGGCCAGTGCTTAGATTATACCACAAGACACTTGCGAGGGAGAATTACTATCAGAGAAATGGTAGTTCCTGAGCACCATGTGCTCCACCATTGGGTTGTTTTCTGAATAAACCAACCCATCAAAGTTTTTTTTCTAAGCAGTGCTGCAATGTTGCAACCTACCAACCATCTACACAGTCCTAAAGGTTTTTGTCTCCACCCATGAATTTTTGTTGTGTGAAATGTAGGTCTTTGAATGTGGGGCAAAAAAATTCATTGAGTTTTCAGGCTTCTCTGCTCTCCCTTTTACAGAAACTAAAGTAGTTTCTTGCTTGCTTCAAGATCCAGAGACCACGAAAGTGGCCTAAAACCATATCCCCTCTAATCCTCTTTGGTACTGTGCTGATTGTGGCTTAGTATTTACAGACAGGGTTTCAACTGCTGAGCATTCAGGATGTGAGAGACTGAAAAGTTGAATCAGGCCAGACAGGGAAGAATGAGAAGTTTGAAAAAGCATAGAAAGCAGTGGAAGTCAAATGACATTCTTTCTCCCTCTCCTCCTCCCTTCATGCACTCACACAGATTTTGCCTTCTTAAGCACTTTTCCATTGACCTTTTTTTTTTTTGCTTTCCCCTTTTTATTTCTCTCTGTATATACTGAGGGGGGAAAAAGGTACACAGCCATTTTTACGAGAATGTTGACTAAGGGTGGTCACCATCTGTGCAAACTGTCTGAGACTGTTACTTCCTCTTTGCTGCCTTCTTTGTCAGAGGGAAAACCTCACTTCTTAGATAATCTGGGGAATATTATTATCCATTACCCTCTCCACCATCCTTCCCCTCACTGCCCCCCTTCACATGATTGGTGTTTTCCAGTCAAAACATGCTTTTCTCTTGCCTTAAAGGGCTTCTTTAATAAAAGAGACATCCTGTTTAACATTTGACGAGGTGACTAGTTAGTAACAGAAGCTCTGATGTGATTATTTGCATATTGGAACAGAGAGGCCTAGCATGGTTGTTTAATTAGCACAGCAAATAATTAAATTTACCAGTTATGTACCGTATAAAGAATTTGCCATTCTGTTTCCTTCCTCTCTCTTCTTCCACTGTTGCATGTTAGACCCTTAGAAATCTAGAGGATGACATCTAGGCCCACAGTGTTTTAGTTTAGTATAGAGATATATATATATTAAATTTGCCCAACTAATCCTCTGATGTTTATCTCTTAATACTAAGGCTTTTCCAGGTACAACTTGAAGACAGCACTGCCCCAGGTGCTGTTATTCTTCACTAGCTGGAGGTTACAATGCGTTTGTATGGGTGCTTCCTAATACACTTGAGGAAAATCAATGGCTTGATCTCAGCCCCCATGGTTACCACTAACCTAGCAGACTTTACCTGAAGGGGGATTCGAAGCTCTGCCAGCACAGATGAGCTGATGGTGGTCTCTGCCAGAGAGGTGCAATAAGGGCACTGAACAGTGGAAAAGGACATTATAATTATCTGCACAGCCGCTTGTGAAATGGACTTGGGCCTATAGTCTTAAATATATTCTAGGTCTATCTTTACCTACTGAGAACAGTCACTACCCTCCCCAACATCCTGTTTCTGTCCATGTGAGATCTGTCAAAGGAGCCAGAAGAACTTTAGAAGAGTGCTCTGCCACCTTTTCTTTCTGAAACAAGGCAAAATCTGGCAACCCTGAGCAGAAGAGGAACAGGGAAGACCACCTGTTCAGCTTGTATTGATTACTGACAGAATTGGGACCGTGGTCAACTGATTTAGCTGTGTTTAGATTAGGGGTTTGCAATAGTTCACCTGTTTGCTTATGCAGGCAAATTCCCATAATGCATGCTGAGTTTGGAGATCTCTACCACTGAAAATTATCCTGATCTTTAATATGCTTAAAAATGGTTCTTAAACTTATTTTCAGGCTTCTGTAATTTATCATCGCCACTATTTTTACATGTTTTTATCACACCAGTGCTAACAATGTCATTGCCCTTCACACTTCCTGTGGTAACTTCTGTGAGCAATTTTATATGTTTTTTCACCACTATACAGCTTCTTGGCTTCTCAAAATGCTGTGGGAGTAGGGCACTGTGGTTCTGGATCTTGATGTGAGATAGGAGAATAGCCCTGTAAGAGAACAGGTGTTGGAGTTGTAACTTCTGATCAAAGAAAAGTTCTTTGGAGGACAAAGCTGCAAAGACAAAAGGGAGCCTGGTTGAATTGTGGGCATTAGGTTTACTATGTGATCCTTTTTCCGGCATCCTTTCTAAACCGGTCAGATATGTACAAAGCAGCCACAGTACCTTGAGGAACTCCCTGCAAAATCAGAAATGAACATTTGAGATTATATTTTTGAAGCATGCTTTTTCCATTTTTTTTTTTTGGTCAAGATTTCTTCTCAGGGGATTTTCCTCAGAGAAAAGCTATTTTTTTCTTCGAGGTTCTTAATTTTTCTACTTAATTTTGCATCCTTGGGAAGTGGCAATGGCTAATTTAGCAAAGCAATTTGAGGTCTGTTACTTGAAAGAACTAGACAAAGATGATTTTCAGTGTAGCATTTTTAAAATAAAAGCTTATTTTAGGTCTTGAACCTCATGAGATCTCTCTGTTCGATTGCAGGTTGCCATGAAGGAGGTGGGATTACAGCTGGAGAGTATGATGACTGGTAGATGTTTCTTAACAACACCAGAATGTCACAGGCTCTCCCTGACCGCATGACCTCCTGTACCTCGGTCAGTTAGTCAGTCAGGCATGCAAATAATTTTCCAAAATAAGGGATCTGATTTTATTGCGTTAATAGTGCAGAAGAGGGACAGAGAGGCAAATGCATGATGAAGGGAAATTGCAAGATCTTCTCTTTAAAACACAATGAGTCTGAAAATTTTGAACCATGCGATTTAGCATTTGTTACAGGTGGGTAGTGTGTCATCTGCTGTTCAGCAGTGCATTTTTTTGAACCAACATACTTTTCTTCCCATCACTTTTTCACTTTTCCTCTAGGAAGAGCCATCACTGTGAATCCTCTCACCTAGCTTGTGAAGCGCAGATGCATTCTCATTAGAGTAAATCAGCATCACTTAGCAGCATAAGTGAAGCTTGTAAAAACAATGGCCTTGTTTTGCTTATCCTGCTGTAAATCAGGATCAAGCTGACTGACAGCAACAGATTTATACTGATGGAAAACTGAGGTAAGATCAGAATCAGACCAACTGACTTAAAGTATATTCTCCTTTGTTGAGGTCTACTGATGATGAGGTTTACTTTTCATCTGAATTAATCTTTAACTGCTTGCTTGCTTGCTACACAACCAAAACAAACAGAACAACGCAGAATTGCTTAGATTGGAGAAGGCCTTTAAAATCATCTAGTCATTAGTCTTTTAATCTCAGCAAAATATGACACTAGCTTGACCTTAAATGGTGTACTGTAGCATTTTACATATGTAAAGTTAAAACACCCTACCCAACACTGAAGCTGTTTAAACAATTTCTCCACTATATTTCAAGGGGGACCAACACAGAGGAGTGAGGACTTGCTGAATATTTGCAGTGTATGAAGAAGAGGAATCTGTTAAAATTGCAGTGGACACAGCTGCATTTTCTACTCAGAAAAATATATCTTGAAAAATGGTAGAGTATTTGTCACTTGTATACTTCCCTGCTGCACTGCTTTTAAGAGATATGATTGGTATCTCAAAGTTCTCAGTTACATACCATCCTGAAATCACATTGTTATCTTCTACAGAAACAAACAAACAATTTAACCTGACCTATAGTTTAATGTGTTAAAAAAAAACCAGGAAGAGAGATGGTCAATGGCTAGTGCCCCACTGTAGTAATAAAATGTCTAGACAGCAATTAACATCCATTTCCCTTAAGAATGCACTGTGTCATCAGCAAATCTTTACTACTTTGCAAGGGACCAATCTAAATATGTTTAATCATTAATCAGTTTCCAAAATCTGAACAGCATTTGGTTTTCATGGGCTTTTTCTTCAGAAGTGTGGTCACTGTGTGAGAAAAAATACCAAAACCAACCACCAACAAATAAATCTAAGGGGGGATTATTTTGGCTACAGTCCAGCGGGTGAGCTGGTTTAGAAGATCACTGGTGCTATGTTTCGTTTGGGAACATTGCACTCTTTCTGCATATGTTAGCACTTTCAGTTTCCTTGATTCTTTTTTATTTCCTCTTTGTCTGTGTGTATTCATAGCAATCAGCAAAGCCCTGGGCAGGCTTCTATGCATAGACTGATCCTGTAATAGCTGGCAACTGTATATGTCTTGTGAGCTGGCTTTGAGAGATACCTCTCTCTCCTCCCTTTTTGAGTGGCACTTCTCTTCCCCCAGAATTATTCTGCCAGCCAATGGTGAAGTCTTCTACAGGTCACTGACTGCTGCACTTGCATAGGTTCGCACTAAACTTCCTGTCAAGTACAGGGAGCAGGAAATTACTCTTTAGCTTCCTACAATTAGACAAAAGAATCACTGTGCTCCCACCACACACAACTACCAAAAAGTTTTTAAGACCATCAGGAATATAATATTATATGTACCACAAACAGGGAGGGAATCTAACCTGCAGAGCCATGATCGGTATGGTAAACACAAACTACTTTAAGTCCACGGTGGATTTACCCTGACTTACAGTATCATAACTGAGCTCAGCCTCAGGCTCTGGTGTGTTCACTGAATATATCAAAGAACTCCTAGAAGAGGAAAATGGCACGAGCTGGTGTCTTTTGGTAACTTCTCCATTTTTCTCACTTTGAGAACTGAAAACTTCTCCTTTTAGCTTATACTGTGCTTCAGAATTCATTGTTCTTGCCAAATGAGTAAGAAATGTGAAGATTACCGCACTGGAGAGACGGCATTTATGGAACACAGTGTTGTTTCACAAGGCAAAATATTTCCTGCTCCACATAGGCAACACTAAGCTTTGTTTACAGGTTTTATGAAGTTATTAATGAAGAAAACAATTTTGACAGACCACTAGTTTCCCACACATAATACAAGCTCCATAAAAAAAAAATGTCATAACTGTTTAGAAAAGGACACATTGCCTTGGTTTATCTACAGTATTTGGGTAACTGGATTGGACATGGGAGTGCTAAAGGAACCTGGAAAGAGGGATGTTGACCTCTGGACATCTTCCAAGGTAGTAAGGAGGTCTTTAAGCAGGGATTGTTTGAAACCTGTGCATTTGTGAAATGACAGTAGCCCAAGATCCTCCTCCTTCAGAAACCGTCATTCTGATGGACATGTCACAGGATGCAGGTTCCAAATGGAGAAACAAACCATTGCAACAGGCTGTACTGTCTGGCACTGCACACAGCAGCTGTGCTTGAGGAGAAGTAAGGGAGGGCAGAGGAGGTAGAAATCAGACGAATCCAAACAGTATAACAGCTACGGGCCAAACATGCCTTCTTCTCTACGCTGCTGGGTTTCCTTCTTGCAGTTACCAAGGTACCTGGAGGCGAAGGCAGTTTTGGGAGGGGCCAGAGATGTGTGGGTTGTCTTCTGTATCTTGCCTTGGTTTGGGATTGAGATGTGGCAAGTATTTATATATGGAACCAAGAGCCTGGAAGCACTGGCAAACCCTCAGAAAATGTAGTTTTCATAGTATGGTGGAGAGATAAATGGCATTTCACCCTGAACTGATCTGCAATTTACCTTTAGAAATCTCAGTGCAATGATACTGCAAAATTTATGCTCCCCAGAGTACAATGTTTCATATCTGACTTTGCCATTAATGAGTGTTCATAAAAAAAAGGTCTAAAAAATTTTGTTCAGAAAATACATTTGGACAGAGAAAAAAATGTCCATCAGTTCTTCTGAATGTTGATATCCTCTCTTTGCATCTCATGTTTAATTGCTAGAAGAGTGGGGTTTTTTTTTTTTGTGTGCAAAAGATGTCACGTTCTTAAAGATCTTCGAAAAATTCACGTAATTGTCCATTATCTTAGACCCTTATTCTCTGCCTTTCAATAGCTACTCCTCCTAACATTTCACAATACATCAATCTCTGATCCTTGGCACTATTACAATTCATTTTCCACAAGATGTTATTGAGATTGTAAATAAATGCCACAGCATCAAGGAGCAGACAAGACGGAGCCTGTCAGATCTGGAAGTCGGCAGCAAAGTTATAATTACAGCAGAGTGGTGCGAGGTGAGTTCTTTGCTTCCGTAGATTTAATTGTCATCAGCTTCTGGGGAAGTAATGCATGGGGAAAAGAAGATGGAGAGTGAGGGGGTAAAGAATGTTACCAAATATGTCCTAGATTGTTTTTGCAGTTCCCATTACTTAGCTCATAAGCCATCAGCAGAACAGCAAGAGTCCCTGTGCTTAAATGGTAGTTTTGCTGCAAAGATGACCTTTTATGCTGAAAGTATTCTAATTGCAAAAATTCTGAAAAATTATATTCTTGTGAGCTGACGTGGAGTGAAAGAAAAACTAATTTTCAGAGAGGTGGGGCCACGCCCACAGACTGCTTACGTGTGTGACGCTTCAGTTACTGTTAACACAGCATTCTGAAGGCAGGACTAAACTAGGTTTGCTTAGGCTGAGAAGTCAAAAAATGCTGTGGAAACATGGTTAAACACCTTGTTGTGCTGAAAGTAATCTGTTCTGCAAACTATTGCACATGTATATTTCCTCTCACCATTTCCAAAGCGCTATTTTCTGAAAATATTATAGGACTCATTTTTACCCCCTTATACTGGACAGAGTGCATATTTGCATCACTGCTTCAGTGGAAATGTTACTTATTAAGAGTCCAAGCATCAGAATCTGGCCTGGTAGGATGTGAATATCAGTTTCGTCAGTAATATTGTTTATGTGCACAAAAATGCTGGAACAGAGCTCGTAATGCTGTGGTTATCTGATGTTTTTGCTGTGAGATTTCGTTATCTTGGAGTCAAAGATGAAAGTGACTTGCAGAACTTTTCTTCAATTGAGTTAGAAGTCTGAGACTTTGAATGTGAAGACAGTCCAAACTATATTAGGCTTAGGGCTTAATATATGAGGCTAAGAAAGACCCCCTATCGGGACATAGACCAATTATTTTTTATAGACATTTTTTTTATATTAGAGTCTCAAATAAGTTTTCAGTGCTAATGAATATGTATGTCACCAGGTACACAGGTGGCTAGAAAATGTCTATCAAATGATACCTGGAATGAGAAGAAATAAAATGGAAGATTTTGGTAGTGTGTTTTGTGTTCATTTGTTGTTTTCCAAGATGTTCTACCATTTTTCAGGGGATTTAATTTTACTCACCTGGAGGATTTCTAGCACAAATTCATGAGTGTCTCTGCGGTCAAAAAAAACTAGAGTCAATGTGACCTCCCTCTCAGATGGCACTGCTCAGTAAGAACTTTGCCTATCTCAAATACTTCTGAGCGGTGAAAATTGGTACTCGGTATCATTATCAGTTTGTCATGAAATGGGTAGAATTGGAAATGAAAAGGACTTGCTAGGTCTTATAGCCCCTCAAATAGGATGTAGAGGGTTATTTCTTTTATAATCCCTGTGTATTTTTTAGAAAATATTTTAGAAGTTAACATTTTAGAGGCCACAAAACGCAGGATTGCAACTCAAGTCCTCAGTCCTTTCTGAAAGTTCAAGGTTTGTCTTATTTTGTGTTGCATAAAAAAAAATCTTTATAAGCGTTCCTAGAAAGTAGAACTATGTCAAAATACCTATTTTTAAATGGAAACCTCTGCCTGCGAAATAAACAAAATCTCATCCCAGAGTCCTCTGAATTAAGCCGACTGCAGATTTGAGAACAGATATTCAGGAAACTGTCTTCATCTGCTGGACTGTTCAGAACAATTACACTCATTCTCTTCCAGATTAAAACTTTTCTGAAATTGTATTTGCATAATATCTGAGTTCCAATTATCTTTACAAATGCACTTCCTATTCCTATCCCTAAACCCGTTTTTATTTGTGAGGTATTTGATAAGATACAGTGATGGATGGTTTACCTAAGGAAAAAAGTCTTCAATGGAACCATCTGAAGGATTTACTTTTGCTTAGACACCTGTCTGAAAATCAAATAAATACATCTTGCAGTGATAGGACAAGGGGGGATGGCTTTGAATAGGAAGGGGGAAGATTTAGATTAGACATTAAGAAGAAATTCTTCACCATGAGGGTGGTGAGGCACTGGCACAGGTTTCTCAGGAAGCTGTGGCTGCCCCGTCCCTGAAGGTGTTCAAAGCCAGGTTGGATGGGGCCTTAAGCAGCCTGGTCTGGTGGGAGGTGTCTCTGCCCGTGACAGGGGGTTGGAACTGGATGATCTTTGTTTCCTTCCCACCCAACCCATTCTATGATTCTATGATTCTATGATTCTATGATTCTATGATTCTATGATCTTATTGATAAGTATTATATTTAATATTCCTGAGGTCTTCTATGCAAGACGTTCAAATTGCATTATGCAGTGCCAAAAGAAAACTTAATAAATGGCTAGGGTACAACTGTGAATGTTGCCATTGAATATTACATGTATTTTAAATAAATGATTGACAGTATCAAAAGTGACCTACAAAAATTCTCACAGTCACATAGCAAACCACAATTTTTCAAGTCAGAGACAATACTATGTCCTTGTGAGCTTCATAATTTGTTCTTTCAATTTTGTATATGGCAAATGGAAAAGGAAATGTGGTGTTTTAACCACACTTAACCACATACCACAAAGGAAATGTGGTATTACAAGCCTCGCTGCAGACCCTAAAGCAGAGTTCAGCTTCTTGGCAATAGATACACATAACCTATCAACCAACCATAAGAAAACACATGCTTATATGAAGCTTGCAGGCTCTTAAGTAAAGTTTTTTGCCTAAGGTATTTAGAAAATACTGTGTTTACAAGAAAGTATTGAGGAAAAAGAGAAAAGAAATATTTTAAGAGAAGTTTGAAAATGAATTTGCAGTTTGTTTTTGATTCCACTAAATTTATCCTCACATTAATAGAATGTGTTTAGGAATTGCTGTTGTAACTTTACAAAATTTACCATACTATCACTGGAAAAGCAATCAACTTCTCCTGTTGTAATTTAATTTTTCTGCAAGTACAGTCTTATGTTCTCTGCTTGTAGGCATGAAGAGGACAGAATTTATGCAACTATTTTTTTTGAGAAATATATCTGTAACAGATAAGTCAAGAAATTTTGCTATAAGAAATCAATCTAATGGGATAAAATCATGCTAGAAACTTGGCACAATTTTCTAGGAACTACAGATAAGCACTACCTATAGTAACTTAGTACTGGAGAAATCAAAGTCTGTTGTTGAAGGTCTATGGAACAAAAAGTGCTGGAAATCATTACATGCTTTTTTAAATGCAGTACCCTTTCTTTAGACCATTTTTGAAAAATCTTCTAGCATTTGACAGACAGAACCCATAAAGTATGTGGCTAACCAATGAGATGTCCAATTTGCTACAATTCTAAATTTAGCTCTATACTTTTTAGAGAAATGAGAAGACATTCTATACTAATCAATAATGAACAGTATTCTAGTCATACAATTGCAGGTTACATAATTGTATGTTACTTAAAGTATTTGAAGGGATTTTTTTTTTCATTATTAACTGAATGCTTTAAGACTTTTTCATAAGGGAAGTGTTGCATGACTGAAGAGGCAGACAATAGACATCAGCAGTGTTGAATGAAGACATCTTTAATGCTTTCCATCCAACTCCTTAATTTAAGAGGTGTTAGGACACATTTAAAGACTGACTTCATCCTCTTTTATTTTCCTGCTAATGACAAAAGAAAAATGGACTCATGTCTAATGCAAGGTTTTGTTGAATAGGTTCATAACTTAGATGGAAGACATGTGCCCAACAAGCAAATTTCAAGTTTCACAGCTCACTCTTGGAGAGTAATACTCAACTTGTTTCTCTTGGGTTCACAAAAATCCTTTTTTTATGATTTAGGTCAAATTTATGATCTCTTTTGCCAGCAGAGCACACCAGCTATGCAAGTCCTGTGCCTATTCAGGAGAAAAATTTCCTTCATGTAGGTTATGTAGCAACTAGACTTTCCAATAGATGGAGGTTATAAAGGAGGTATTTGGATATGGTGCATCTAGTTTGCTCAGTCTCAGAGGGACATTCTTATAGCAAGATAGATGACTCACTTACTGCACCTCAAACCTTAGAAATGAAATAACGAATCTTGCTGACTTCTTCATTTTTAAAACTTAAAATTTTCTATTAGAATTTTCAAGTGTGCGCCATTAAGCTTCCAAAGATTTTAATTTACACTTTCCCAATCTAGATGCAGAACTCTTCAGACATAATCCATTTTAGCCGTGGATCCTTAGATCCTTAGTATAGTGCTTCTGTCCAACAGCTGATTACCCATGAATAGCATAGAGACAAAGTGTGCAAAGTAATATGGGAAACAGCTATTAATAGAGGAAGGTTGTATCTGACTGGAGCTTAGAGTTAACGCAACACTAGGGAGACAGTCATTCCCTACCGTGTAACAGAGAGGAAATAATGGGAGAGGGACCGTCATTCCAACAAAATGTGTTACAGGAAACTGGTGGCAGAGCCTGGAAGATTTAATGAACTTTTGCTGAGAAGTCTGTACCCAAAGTGAGATACTGGCTTTATATACATACCGCACTATTTGGGGACCTTGGGCTTAGAATTGTGGTAATGGGTTGCTCTCCATTGAGCAGACGGTGGGCATACAGAGCAAATGAGGAAGTGGCAAACACTGTTTGAGTACATCTTTCCTTCAGGGATTAAAGCAAAGGCTATAATCCTCTTGGTGCCACCAGCCAAACAAGCTTCTGTCACTTGGAGAAATTAATAAAATCTGGCGAGGCTGGTGTCAAAAGTATCATGGGAAAACACCAATAACAAGCTACAGTGTGACACAACTTGATGGTGTATGATTCCCTGGCTCCCTTTGGCTGAGCACAAGTCAGGCAAGCCAGGCAGCTGTTAAGATACAGGTTAGGCCAGGAGGCAGCTGGCACCTCTGACTCCCCTCCTTGCAAACATTCTCTCCATGCAGTTCTCTCCCCAGATCGCTCTGGTAGAACATTTTGTCTGCTTCCTATCCTATCTGTTGCATGACAGAAAGCTGATTTTTTCCTTGGTGAATCTCCAGGTTTCCCCTGTCTTGGCAGCCTGATTGTGCTGAGATTTAAGCAGTGCCTTTGTGGGATATTTTCAGAATTTTTGGTAGAAAGAACAAGGATTGATTCCAAAATCTTCACATCTTTCATCACAGCAGTGGAAGATAGGATAAATTCTTTTTATGGAAGCAGCAAAACACTTAAATTGAAAGTGAAATTAGCACTTGATTGGAAAATGTACAGCATGATTTAGTTGAAAACATGCTACATTCACCTGAAACATACACTCCACACATGCTTCTCGCTTTACATATATGATTCAGTCTGCTGAGTGGAATATCTGAAATCCTTACTGTTCATGGCTGTGTTATATTGGTGCTATTCAATCAAAAATCAAGACAGAAACAGTTAAACAAAAAGGCAACTGCATTTTCAGTCTCTCTGTAAATGTGTCACAGAGCTGTGATGTTGTAGTATTAGTGACTTAGCTAGAAGTGATGCTTTTTCTATGTACCAGTACCCGGACTGGTTTGTTAATTCCATTACTGAAATTCTTTACCTACTTTCAATCTGATAGTCCTGATTCTGGAGGGTCTCACAGTTCACTGAACCAGTTCAGTCTAGATCTAAATCTAAATAAACAAGAGGCTATCTTGTCTCTTATGCAATTCTCATGCACGAATTTCCCAATAAAACATGTAGTATCTATTTAAGTAACTGCTATCTTCAGCAGCAGAAAATACAACCAAGTACTGAGAAAGCTCAAACAACAAACTTGCAAAACACACACACACACAAAAGTATCAAAAAATCATTAGGCACTTCCTGAAGAGTCCTGTCTACCTTGGCCACCCATGATCTCTTTGCCTATTATTCAAGACAGCTGGCCTAAAAAGGAGTTCTGGCTTCTGCTTATATTTATTAAATCTGCAGGAAGGGCTCATCAATCACAACAATGGGTTTTAAGTGTTTGCTGGGTGAGAGAGTCCCATAAGCATTCTTTGAAGTGTCTTTTGCTGAAGGTAAACATCTGAAGAACATAAATAGCTGCTCTTCTTTCCAATGAGTAACCTTGTCAAAGTGGGTAGCATGGAGAGACGGGGGAGGGGTGCCATCATGAAAAGGAAAAGCAATAAAAGATTCCTTATGACAGCAATTTGCACATTTACTGCTCTTTGATATGTTAACTAGATTTTGCAAAATGGAATTCTTTGTCTTTTAGAGGTCCTTGGGCAGTGATAGCTCACAGTCAGAACAATGTTTTGCAATAGGCATAATGCATCTTCTAATTAATAAGGTAACTTGGGCAACCTCTGTAAATCAGTGACATTATCATTATAACAGGACACAAGTGAATAGCTGTTTATAAGGAAGGAAAGATGCTCATAACAGCAGTATCATTATTTACTGAGCTCATTGACTAAAGTGAATTGGATTGAATACAAGGGGATCAATAGGTTATGGGCCCTGTTCACTAAACTTTTACAAGCCATTTATGAACCTTTGATTCTAGAAAATAGCATTTATCCATTCAGAAAATCAGGAATGTAGCACTGAGAGTGTTCAGTTTTCATCCTCAGCACAGGCTAAGACTATGTGATGTAAATTCTCCAGCTGCATATGGAACAAACAGGTAAGTCAGCAAGGTCTCTCAAAGGAACAATGAAACATTTTTCAAGAATAAAATATAAAAGCATGGATGCATATGAGCACCATGGAAAGCAAATAGCTAATAAGCTAGCCTACAGAAAGAAAAAATAAGGACATTTTATTCAGAAATACATTACAGTAGGAAAACAAGGCAACCTCATCAGCAGACAAAACTTGTTGGACTCTGAAATGTTGCACTTACAATTCTTTATTTGAAATAAATACACTTGTTATATTGCAAACTACATCATGGTGAGTGAACATTTTCACTTGCTTGTGTATAAGCAAAGGAAGACGCATTTCAGCAGTAAATGAAGTGTTTTAAATAGATTAGGCAGAACTATTTAGGGATGGTATATGTATTTAGAAAGTATTTTAGTAACTACCTAATATAGATCAGTAAGAGTACTTAGCTCCTTCAAAATAGAGTGCTGCCCCTTGTTTTAGTAGGTATACCTCCTAGTGTTCAGCGAAGGCATTATAAGATTTTTCTGCACTTGACAACAGCCATAGATGAGATTAGTGTTTATGGGGTCCTTTCTTGAACCACACATCAACAACCCTTGCCAAGATTAAGTTTTCTTATTGTCTTTTCAGCCAGCCATTTTCAACTAGCTCTCTGCGGTCAGGTCTCTGCCGGACAACTCTCCATGAACAAATCTCCATGGGGACAACTCTACATGGGGAACCCCAAACTCCAACCCTAACTGTAGCTATAAATGTTACCTTAACCCTAACCCTAATCCTAGCCCTAACCCTAACCTTCTCTGTGTATAGCTATCCCTACACGAGTCAGATGTGTAGAGATGTCCTGCAGAGAGTTGTCCTGTGGAGAGTTGTCTATCATGGAAGATATATTGTGGAGAGTTGTTTCTTTCCATGCTGGAGCTCCTCCTTCAGTCTAGTGATTGTACTGGGTAATGCTGAGGCTGTGTGAGGTCAGGTGACAGCAAAAGCCTGCCTTTTCCTTCATCAGTCCTGCATGGTCTGCTTGTGCTCGTGCTCAAGTAACGAGCAGTCCTTGTTCTGATGGAAAAAGGAGACTTAGCTGTAGATGATATTACAAGGAAGGGAAACGTTTTCACCTACCAAGAGCTGGAAATGTAAATGATACCCAGAGAAGTAGACAAAGGTCTACTCACACGAAGATACTGTAACTGGCCCTCAGCATCCCATTTAGCTACATAAGTCACAGATCAGCGATAGAGCCAGAGAAGTTCTTGGTTTTCTTAATTCCTCCTCTCCATTTATTAAGGATTTATCCTTGACTTGTTTCTTGAAATTAGTCTGGAGACTTTTTTCCTTTCCATGTTCTGGACACTTATCCAACATGACATGGGCTTGTGTCAGTCAGTCTCTAAAGAATAGTCTGTTGTCTCTCTCTTAGTATTATTTCTTTCCACGAGTTTCTCGCTGTGAAAAATATTGTGTGGATCTTTTTCCTTTCTTTACTCTAGCTCTGCCTGTACTAAGCATCTTTGCCAGCAAATGCAAGGTCTAAGAAATATATTCCTTGTTCTGGGAGAAAGATTAGATTATCACTAGAACAGAGAAGCACATAGCCAGCAGCTCAGTATCTGTAGGTAGCTGAGCAAAGATGATGGGTCAGAGTACCCTTTCCCAGGAGGTTTCATCTGCCTCTGAATGTTGTGCCTCTGGCCTAATCCATACCATTAAAGGCAAAACCACGTAAAACTCCTCATTGTCTATGATTAAACAATATAATCATCAGGTAAGTGTCTGCATTCTAGTTAGAGGTATCATTCCACTGAAGTCAGATTTACACCAATATCAGTGAGATCAAAATTAGGTTTCCCCTATAGTCACTGTTAACTTTTATCAGCATCACTCAGTAGTACTGGGATGGTAGCATTAGCAGATAGAAACCAAGACTGATCTTCAATAACCATTCTTACATTTACTTTTTGCTGATTTATTGCTTCACTAATGACACGATAGATTTTCCCATTAGTTTATTATTATTATTTATTATTGGTATTAGCATTATTCTGAAAGAAAGTGAAAATGGAGAACTGACCTCATCTTAGCACAACGTATTATTTTCAGGAATTCAGAAACACTGAGCAGAATGGACAGTTTCCATTTCACCAATGTTCAGTCACTGGCATTTGTCTTTTGTATCCCAGAGCAATTGCATAACTTTAATATTGACCTTAACCAGAGCCCTTTGTTTCCCACCCTAACAGCCAAAAGCATTAAAAATGCGTGTTTACTTAATTTGTCCTGGCATGCAGTGTAATTACAAGCAGTTTGTTTTCTCTGTTGTAAAATACGGGCTAGAGAAGGAATAAAGTAATGTGGAAAATTAACATTGTGATGTACTGTATAGTGGAATAACACTAAAAACACTTAGCTGTGTTAGTACTGGAGGTGCTATTTGTGTTGTGTGCAAGAGCAATAAAGAATTAAATGCCTCTTTCTAAGCTATATTTGCATGATTTTCAACTGCAATAAAATTAATCTGAGCTGCCTCCAACTACGGAAGAAAAAAATCAAAGTGCAAATAGAACTGAGCAGCACTCATGCAGCTTTTAAAGTTCTACTTTTCTGTTTTGTTAATTCCAGCACAATGTTTACTAACGTCTGTGATTCTTACAGAACTGGACCAGGCAAATATATTTAAAGATTCCTGTGCTGTGACTAACACTCACCAATGCTGTGCCTTTGGTATGGTTATGGCCGAGTCAGCAAGACCTTTCTGATGTGACAGCGGGCCTGGATATGGAGGAGGCTAAAGTGGAAAGGTAGTTTGTTGGGCTATTTTCCTTATTTGTGTCTCTAGAGTAAATATTGCGTGCAAAACTACCATTACTCCACATCTATGCTAATTACTACAAGGAAAGATTCACTGCGTCTCCCCTTGCTCCTTCACAAGTCTCCCCTTTTCTTAGTCGAGCACTAAATGCGGTCATAATTATAGAAGTATAAATATCAATTAAAGCTGTTAGAGTTATGAAGTATTACTTATTTGTACCAAAACAGCCAAGAGCAAAGAAAACCCTTCTCTCTCAAATTTTTTGCTATTCTTTTTTTTCCTCTGCCTCGTCTGTCATAATTTCTGTGGAAAAGTGAAATATGAGATTAATTTTCCACCATTTATGTACATGTGAAATGTCAAAATTTAAAATAACAGGGAAAAAATCATACCAAATCACTCTGATATGACTGTAAGAGGATTTCTTTCTCTGTTTTTCCTCAATAAATGGATTGTCAGTCTCCTTGTTTTTACCTTTGTGCAAAAGAGTTTATCTACTTTGTCATCCAAATAATTTACATTTTTTAAATAACAAGTTGGGATGAACCTGTAAAATATAGGAACTTTTAACAGCAGTTGAGAAGAAATGCAGTTTTAACTTGCTACACACTGGAGCTGGGAAAATCATTAGATAAACCCCTTTTGACAGGTCAGCCTCAGCAAATATTCTTAAAAACAACTCTTCTAGTAATTTATGACCTTTGGGGAACATAATCAATAGTGTTAAGAGGAGAGGCAGCCAGACAGCACTTCCTGGTAGGAGAAAGTTTCTTGTCTTTGTAATGTTTGCATTCTGTCTGCTTGTATGTGGTAACACTGACTTGCCAGTAATATCATACCCCTTTTATTCCATCAGTTTTGGAGACATAAATTTTTATTGCTAATTTACCATCTTCTCTGTTATTTCATACAGTAATTCCAACAACAACCAATGTACAAATGTGGTTACAAAGGAGAAAATGCACGGTTCAATTTCTTCCACATTCTCTCCTCTTTGGATCATTTGAGGGAGAAAGGTCCTCTACCCAAGGATGTCATAAGGCAAAGTCTTAAACACACACTTCATTTAATGCACAATAAGCTACTCATAGTGCTTAATTAAGCGCATTCTTATATCCCTCTAAGATAAGGGCCTAGGGAATTTTGTGGTCTGTCTCTGCATTTTGTTTTGTGAGACTGGGTAAACTATGCAAAATTCGAATATGCAAGCGGCAACAATATTTCTGTATTCGTTAGTCATTGTAATGCATTTTATCACTGGTGAGATTTCATCTAGGTTTTTATATATTAAAGAGCACTGCCCTGGTTATTCAAACATAGAGCTATTTCTTCAGGGCTCAGTATTGAAGTCCCATTTTCTGAAACTGGAGACCCTCAGGAGGATACATTGATTACAGTGGGGCCTCACATTCACTGGCTGTATGTGCATGCTCTAGCCACGCGGACCTGCCCGAGGCAGGACTACTGACCGTCTTTCCCTGCAGAGACTTCTAGGGACATAGAAAAGGATACAGTACGTGATTGTAATATGATACTGCATTTATTTTGACACGACTCAGACAATTACTGGATGTTGGATTTTCCAATGTCCTTGAAATGAAAGAACAGTTCGGAAACTCAAAAGAATAAAAGTAATTTAGAAAGGAAATTATGCTTTCGTTCACGGTTTCTGGCAGAAGCTTTAATACACACTACTTCAGGTTAGCTCTGAGCATCTAATGTTAACAGCTATAGCTGAGAGAAGATGCTATCTTTTCTTCAGAGCTCTGGTGAAACTGAAAAGGAATTTTTTCCACCTGCTTTCCACCTTCATTGCCAAGTTGAATGGGAAATCTGGACACAACAAAAGTGACTGCAGAGCTCTGGAGGGCACGGAGGCCCAGCTGGTTTTCTCCTCAGTCCTGCCTGTGAGGGGAAGTTGTGTGAGGCCCTGGAGGGAAGAGGGACCCCAAAGTCCTGGTTATTTATTCACAGATCATCTGCATGAAGCTTAAGAGTGGTGCATCCCAATGAATAGGAAGTTAGACAAAAATGTCAGGACACCTGTGTGGAGGAACAAGGAGCTCCTGGCCAGACTGAAACACAAAGAGAAAACATGGAGTAAGCATGGGTAACCTGTGAGCAATGCAGAGACATCGTCCGAAAGTACAGGGATGAAGTTGGGAAAGCTATAACCCAAATGGAATTGAATCTGCTCAGGGATGTCAAGGATAAGAATGTTTTTTGTAAATACATAGGCAACTAAAAGAAGACTAGGGATAATGTTCTTGTTAGGGACACTGGGACTAGGGACGTCGCTCTACAAAATGGGGGTCCTGGTTACACATGACATGGAAAAGCCTGAAGTTAAACACTTGGCCCAATAAAACACTTCACCCAATAATTCCTGTATCACACTATTGAAGAACAGTTAATCCATGACTGAAATTTCTTTGCCTGGAGTAGATTATAAAATAAATCTGCTCACTTTGAAGAAACAGTGAGAAAAAGAATAAATGAAAAACTATTTTAGAAAGGCATAAGTTTTACTTACTACATTATAGTAACCCCCCCCAAACAAACAACAAAACAACAAATAAACCTGAAATTAATTTTCATTTTGTAGTTGTATTTAATGGAGTAAACCCAAATAATTTAGCTAATAATTTAACTTGTCATCTGTGGCCCACGTGGCTTCTGGGAAGACTTCAAAATCAGTTTACACCAAGGATGCAATAGTTCCTGTCAATTACTACTGCAGTATGCTTATGAGGACTGAAGCAACTCATAAGCAATTAGAAGAAGTAAACAAAGAGGCACAGAAATGCTATCTTGCTCCCTGTGTAGATGTAGGGTGCAATTAAATTTTATTATCCTTTGAGAGGGATTATAGAAGTCAGTTGTGACTTCAGATGTAGTTATATCATCACCCTAAAAACGTGGCAACAAAAAAGAAAACCCGTGACATCTACTGTCTTCTGTAGCCCAAATAGCATTTTCTCTCTTTTTTTAGTAAATTATGAGGCTAATATTTCACTTGTATTCCAATCCTATATATTTCCACATGTGAAATTCCTGTTTTCTTTTGTGGAATATTTGCAAGAGTAAATCCTATAAAACATTAACTTAGCAGGGAGGAAGTGACTATCATTAAAATTTGTTTTGCACTTCTTCAAACTTTGGACATTTCCCCCCCCTATTTTTGACACAAAAATCATCAAATCTTTATGCCCACTTTAAAAAAAAATCTCATCTTTTACAGTCTGTAGTCAACATAAGATTATCATTTTTATCTGACTGTGTGCATCATGTTTTCATATTCTTACATAGAATTTGTCAGATATAACACTGACCAATATAACAAAGGGTATCCTCTTCTTTCAAGTCAAGCTGATTACTTAGGCCAGCAAGTAATGGTTGTGCTTTAGAAAGCTGATAAAACAAGAGTATATTCCAACTCTCAGCGTCTTTATGAGCATTCTTTCTCTTCTTCATGCATATGTAGATGAATATATGCCATTTGAAGTTCCTTTCCCATGCTTATATTTATAATATTGAAATAGCAGCAGTTGTTAGAAAATTAGAATGCAACTCATTTGATTTTTATAAATGCCCACTTTGGCATCTCTGGCAACCAAAGTATTATTCACTTCTGAGGAAAGTCAGCATGACTTCTCCCATCAAGTAGATGTGCTCCCACACTGTCATTCAGCACTGAACTTCCTGTGTTCACTGATAGTGTTTTCTTTCCTGCCCAAAGAAATTCAAACCAGTCAGATCAGAAGTTGCTGGAATTCAAAGGTTGTGTCTACAAGAAGACACCTCTGTCTAATGAAGACTCTCACAACTGAAGATAAATGACGGTGGGTGGACAGTGTGTGATGTTAGGCTAGAAGAAGTAAATCTGTGCAATGCTATTGTCTTGGGAAAGCTCCTCCTCCCCCTCACTCCCCACTTTTTATTTTTTCTACCTCAGTTTTAGCTCTAGAGAGACTATTATATGTTGAAAAGAGGCAGCAGTTATTGATACTTATAACTTTTTTTTTCAGGATACTTCTCCCTTCTCAGCACGTTCTTGAATGCGTGGGGCAATCCTTCCAGTTTATATTGAAATGAAGCATTTATTCCTGCAAAGTTTGACAATACATGAACCATTTGATTTTAATGTCTTACTTTGAAAATAACTTGGAGGCACTTAATAGATCTACTTTTCTTGTAAGCATTTGATTCACGGCTGCTAAAAAAGGTTTCATTGCTTATGAAACTTTGGGCATCTGCTTTGTCGTGTCAGAATGACAATTGGATATGATGCCAGGATGACATGGAATAACATGAAACAATCTATCCAGCTGCATGGAAATTGTTTAAGTGTTTCTCTTGTGTGCATAATAGTATCCATTGGAAAGAGAAAAATCTGTGCAGACCATGAAACAGATGTTATCTAATTCTTCTTCTATGGCTGCCCATAGGTGCAAAAAGCCTGTGGCTCTTTAGATTCTACAAACGCTTGTATGGCAGCATTTCCAAAAGGAGAAAAAACTCTGCCACGACCAGCTGGAGTTTCTGTTGTTCTCCACTGAGAGCAAGTGGAAAATAGGGGCAGAGTTTATAGCTTTTCTTTTCTCCTTATAAGACTATAGGTTATTTTACGATACTTACTTTGCAGGGTCTTTGCAGGTCTCTTCCATTTTTGTGCTCATAAAATAACAATTCTTTCCATTTCATAAATCAATCTTGAAGAATTTTCGAGTGTTATATCAATATAAGCATAGATTTTGTGCATGAGAGCATTATTAACTAAGGCTGAAGAAACAGGGCAAAGAGTAGGCTATAAATGCTTGGATTACTTAAGAAGAATAGCTTCAAAGTTTTGAAGACTGATTTGAACACCTGAGATAACTTGAATTTGTTTCATGTCATTCAAGTAAATACCAAGTTCTGTACAGGCACATGCTTTGGCAATGTAACCAAAGTATGTAATGTGGAAGAGACATTCTTCAGTCCAGTTGTTCACTAACAGAAGTTACATGTGCAAGTTGAAAGAACAGAATGGATAATCACACAGTATCACAGTATCACAGTATCGTAAGGTTGGAAAAGACCTTTGAGATCATCGAGTCCAACCTATGACCCAACACCTACACCTACTCCTACTTGTCAACTACACCATGTCACTAAGTGCCTCATCCAAATTCTCTTTGAACACCTCCAGGGATGGTGACTCGACCACCTCCCTAGGCAGCGCATTCCAATGAACAATTACCCTCTCAGTGAAGAATTTCTTCCTAATGTCAGTCCTAAACCTCCCCTGGTGAAGCTTGAGACCGTGTCCTCTCATTCTGTCACTGGTTGCCTGAGAGAAGAGTCCAACTCCTGCCTCACTACAACCTCCCTTTAGGTAGTTGTAGAGAGCAATAAGGTCTCCCCTGAGCCTCCTCTTCTCCAGGCTAAACAAGCCCAGCTCCCTCAGTCGCTCCTCATAGGGCTTGTGCTCCAGCCCCTTCACCATCCTCGTTGCCCTCCTCTGGACACACTCCAGCATCTCAACATCCTTCTTAAACTGAGGGGCCCAGAACTGGACACAGCACTCAAGGTGTGGCCTGACCAGTGCCGAGTAGAAGGGGATGATGACCTCTCTAGTCCTGCTGGCCACACTATTCCTGATGCAGGCCAAGATACCTTTGGCCTTCTTGGCCTCTTGAGCGCACTGCTGGCTCATGTTGAGTTTCCTGTCCACCAGCACTCCCAAGTCCCTTTCTGCCTGACTACTCTCCAGCCACTCTGTCCCCAGTCTATAGCTCTGCATGGGGTTGTTGTGTCCAAAGTGTAGGACCCGGCATTTGGACTTGTTAAACCTCATGCTATTAGAATCAGCCCATCTCTCCAGCCTGTCAAGGTCCCTCTGTAGGGCCCTCCTACCTTCTAGCAGATCGACACTTCCTCCCAGCTTGGTGTCATCTGCGAACTTGCTGATGAAGGACTCGATCCCCTCATCCAGATCATCAATAAAGATATTAAACAGGACCAGGCCCAGAACTGAACCCTGGGGGATGCCACTAGTGACCGGCCGCCAGCTGGGTGGGACACCATTCACTACCACCCTTTGGGCTCGGCCATCCAACCAGTTCCTAACCCAGCACAGTACATTGCCATCCATGCCACGGGCTGCCAGCTTGTCCAGTAGTCTACTATGGGAGACAGTGTCAAAGGCCTTGCTGAAGTCCAGGTACACCACATCCACAGCCTTCCTCTCATCCACCAGGTGAGTCACACGGTTGTAAAAAGAAATCAGGTTGGTCAGGCAGGACCTGCGTCTCCTAAAACCATGCTGGCTGGACCTCATCTCTCCCTCATTCTGCAGGTGCCGCATGATCACACCCAGGATTATCCGTTCCGTAATTTTGCCTGGGACCGAGGTCAGGCTGACAGGTCTGTAGTTACCTGGATCATCGCTACGGCCCTTCTTGTGGATGGGCCAACTACCAGTCTTCTGGGACCTCTCCAGTGAGCCAGGACTGCTGATAAATGATGGAAAGTGGCTTAGCAAGCTCATCTGCCAGCTCTCTCATCACCCCAGGATGGATCCCATCTGGCCCCATAGACTTATGAGGATCCAAGTGGCTCAGCAGGTCTCTAACTTCTTCCTCCTGGATGACAGGGGGGCTGTATTGCACCCCGCCCCTATCCACCGGTTCAGTAGACCAGTTGTCCAGAGAGCATTCTGCCTTACTGTTGAAAACCGAGGTGAAGAAGGCATTAAGCACCTCAGCCTTTTCCTCATCTTTAGTTACTATATTTCCCTCAGTGATTGATAAGGATTGAAGGTTGTCGCTGCCCTTTTTTCTGCCGTTAATATATTTGAAAAAGCTCTTCTTGTTGTCCTTAACACAAGTGGCCAATTTAAGCTCCAGCTGGGCTTTTGCCTCCCTAATTTTCTTCGTACACGACTTGACAATATTTTTGAACACAACCTGACTCACCTGTCCTTCTTTCCAAAGGCGATACACCCTCTTTTTTTCACTGAGCTCCTTCAAAAGCTCCCTACTCATCCAGGCCGGCCGTCTGCCCTGCAGGTCATCTTAGAGCACATCGGGATAGCCTGCTCCTGCGCCTTGAAGACTTCATTCTTAAAGTACGTCCAGCCTTCCTGGACCCCCTTGCTTTTAAGAACTATCTCCCAGGGTACTCTCCTTACTAGTTCCTTATATAATCTGAAATCAGCTCATCGAAAGTCCAACATGGTCGTCCTGTTTTTGCTCTTCCTTGTTCCATTGTTAATGGAAAACTCAATTATCTCATGGTCACTGCAGTGCCTGTTAGTGTCTGATGACAAATTAATGTCATGTTTCCATTGTATGAGCATTAAGCACCTTATGACAATTGTGTTGGGAAAATATTTGTCTTGGTTACTGCTGATAAACTCTGTTTTAATCAAGCAGTTCTGTGGCAGCCTTTAGTCTGTTTGGTTGCCAATTTACACTCAGGATATAGGTAGATTTCAGACATCCTTTGTTGTTAGCCTAAGATCTTTTGAATACTTTCACTTAAAATTTCTAGACACAAAGTTAAGTAGCTCACTTTTCATTTGCTGAAATTCATTGTTTACAAGGGAAATTCATTGTTTACAAGGGAATTGATACGTAATAGCACTTATAGAATATGCATATTACTAAAAAAATGAACTTGCAGTTGTGTTCTTAGGGCCTGCTTTTCAAAATAGACATATCAATCACTTGATAACTTACAGACAAATCATGAGTCATTCTGAAATAAAAACAAGATCTCAAGTCTGTCAAGTCATCAGCAGCATGGAGGTATGCTGCAGACTATGATATTCATATGCTTAAGAGTATTAGACATGTGAAGTGATTCATTTCCCAACCACCTTATGAAGCGCAGAAGAGATGTCATCTAAATTTTATAGAAGGTAAATTGAGATAGATGTGGTTTGAATGACTGGCTCTGGGCCACACTGCAGTGCATGGCAGGACAAGATGCTGAACACTGTTCTGTCACGGCCTTCCTGTCTCAGGGATTACTCCTCCAATCCTTGTTTTGATGATGCTTTTTGATAGTTCTACATGCCTAAATTAACTAGCACAAAGCTTGGAGACATCAGGAGCTTTCTGGTTTGCTCCTTCAGAGAACATTTGACAGGCATGGTAAGCTGCTGTTCTTTTCATAGAGCTTCAGTTGTTTCTCTGCTGTTTGACAGCGGCTCACAGAGCCAACACAGAGTGCTAGTCTTGACTCAGGTTTAAATTAGGTAAAGAGAAAGTTTTTTTCTTATACTTTCTATCCAGAATTACAAAAAAATCCACTTGTAATGTTCTGATTTTTCCCAGAAGTGTTTCATGGAGCTTGCTCACAGTCTCTTTCTTCTATCTTTGTATAGAAAAAATGTAGACATAGCACAGACTGATACATTTGTGCTAAGCATCAACATATTTTAGACCAAACTGATTGCTACTCGGCAGACCTACTATTTCTTACATGTTTGAAAACCACCTTTTTAAGTAGCTCTTCCTCTCTTTGCTCAATTTGTTCCAAACCACCAGCTATTTCCTATAACACAGCTCTTCCAAAGCTACTTGCCCGGACAGGTTCCTTTGTTACACATCTATAGTTCTCAATATGTTATATGGATTTATATTACAAGTCCTGAAGTGAATGTCCCTGTAGCAAAGTAAATTATAATGGTATGTGACTTATTTCAATGGTGAGGTGGACTGTTACAGGTAAGAATTAAGATATACTTTCAGAGTTCAACAAGAAAGACAGAATAACTCATTCCTCAGGTATGTCTGCCATCAATCTGAAATAGTTGGTCTCAAAAAGAGACCTTTAAGAGACTAAGTTCAGCCATTCTGTGGTTCTTTCAACTGCAGTGGCATATTCTACCCATGGGCTAAGGATATTCCTCTTAGCAAAAATCCTTCTCAATTAGCATGTATACTTGTTAAACTCTGACACTGAATAATGTATGCACATCAAAAGATTTCTGAACACTGAAATCCTTTATTTATTTTTCTTCTTTCTGTCATGCGATATCTATTTCTTTACGTGACAGAGGCTAGCCACGTGAGACCCAATGGGACCTCACAGAACACTTATAATTGAAGTAATTTTCCTTTCTAGTTGATTAATAGAAATGTTATTGGTTCTCTTTTGTCCATTATGGTGTCTTGTTATATACCCCAGGTTTGCATTTTTTCATAATCAATTCTTAATAGATTTCTTTGTTGAACTGATTTTTCTGTAAATATTGCTCATTTAGGAAAAAAATGCATCATCTTGCTCTTAACTATTTTAGATTTGCAGTATTTAGTAGGTAGCATGGATTTAAATTGAAGATTACAGCCTGCCCAGAGAAGTGGGTGAGTCATCATCCTTGGAGGTATTTAAAAGACATGTAGATGTGGCACTTAGGGACATGGTTTAGTGGTAGACTTGGCAGTGTTAGGTTTATGTTTGGACTCAATTATCTGAAAGGTCTTTTCCAACCTAAATTATTCCATGATTCTACGATTATGAAAACTGATGGTATTATTGGACTATTACCATTACGCAGAGATATCCAGCTCAAAGTGGTGTTCTAGAAAAAAGAAAATAAGGTTTGGGGTTTTTTTTGTAGAAGTACTACAGAATATCTATAGTAAAAATAAAGTTTTTAATTATTTATACAGTTGCAGAGGACAGGAACTGGTAAATATACCGTTATTTTCTAATAATCACCCCTTTTATTTCATAGAACATGGGAACAGATAAAGTCATGATCCAAAGTATTTACAACTCCACAAATGTCATCGCATATTGTTAGACTTCTGCTAAGTTTATACCTTAGCCTTTTGTTCGGTAAAATACAAAAGCATTTAAAAACATCTTTATTCATCTCTGCAGCTGAAATGCAATTCCTTCTAGGTTTAACTGGAAAAAAATAGTTGATAAGATTTGCACAAAGATAGAATGGACAGGAGTTTTGTAGAATCAATTTTATAGAAAATTTTGGTTAAATTTTATCTTAAATTTGGTCAGAACAGAATAGTGGGCTAAGATTTCTCCTGGGTTTTTGTATATGTGATGCATATATCACAGCTAGCTGCATATACATGCCTACAAGTACTGATGTAATGCTCTGCAGCTGCGAAGTAGGTTTGCTTTTTTTTGAAGTGTATACATGGCTGAGATGAACTTCAGTTTTTCATTTCAAGATATTTAAGATCTCTGGATGTGCACTATCTTTTCCTGTGAAGTATTTACTTGTGTAAAGGCATAAAAATAATGCAGGTTGTGTCCAAAGAAAATTATTTCATGGAATAATTGTGTTACAAAATGCTTCCTCTCTAGGTGATTTGCCAGAGATAATCCACAGAATCCATGTGTACTCAAGTCCATGCTTGCTCCAGGACTTCTGAAATGGCAGAAGTCTGATCCTCTGATACGCTGCTTGCTGTAACGTGGTATCAACTCCTAAATGTTTAGACCAAATGACTGAGAATAGTTGAGATATATCTTAACAATACATGGAAATTTCTGCAAGAGTAGCCATAGTGCAATGTTCTCAACTTGTAGACTTGCTGAAAAAGGAATATAAAAACATGCAAAACACTTTGGGAGAAAATCCTCCTGTCAAAAGTTCAGGTTTACATTTCAAGTCCACCTCAGAGAGGGGACTTATTCATGGCATGGTAATAACTTCAGAACAATTTGTTTATGCTGTCGTGGCTTTTTTGCTGAATTTCTTAGATTTCTGCAGCTGAAGAAACTCTGCCCAATTGCTTCATTCACTATGAGTGAACATGTGTTCAAATATAGATGTTTTCTTACTCTCAGTCAGAAAATGTCAGTATGCAAGAGTGAACAAGTTAACATCAAATTTCTCACGAAACTGAAGAGATTTTCAACCGAAACTTTCAGTTATTGACTGAGGATTATGGTGAAGAGGTCCCAAGGATCAAAAGATAGTAGAATATGTGAAAGTAAAATCACAGGGATCCTCATTGGCTTTTCAGAAAATGATCTGCAGAATTGCTTTGAAGGTTGGCAGCATCATATGCAGCTGTCTGTCAACTCATAAGGGAAATATTTTGAAGATGATCATAGTTGATTTCCTGAATTTTTAGATAAAAAGAGTTACAGAGAGACACCATCTCTGCTTTCTTGTACTGGACTCGGTATATTCTATCATTACTGAAGCTAGTGCAGAGAATACTTGAGAAGTGAAAAATGACACTGATATGAAACGTTTAATTTAATGACTACTGACTTTTTATTTTATCATAAACATAATTCTTGATATTTGAGGTTGTCTATGATCTAGTGGGTAAAAAAAAAGCTGAGAACATTCAATAACACTTCAAGAAAGAATACACATAATTTACATTAGCAACAAGCCTCAGTGACATAAAATTTAATATAGTCTGAGGAACAGCTATGGATCACTTAGCATGTAGATCACCTAGCATGGCTTTGCATTCAAAATTTTAAATTCAAAACCTGGTTTTCATTTTCTATTACATTTCTCAAGCTCTTTATAGTGAAATATCCCACTGTTGATTTGTCGATGTCTCCATCTTCACATTCAAGAAAATCACAATCTGTGTATGAGCACTTTTGAAAATTTTGGCCTACAGACTTTAAAAGGTGCTATGAAAGATGTCTGTCCAATTACATTAGGACCGAGGCTTTACTAAAACCAGGTGAAAAATCCATCAGCTATGCAGAACACTGAATACCCCAAAAGTATTCAGAATTGAGTTAAATGTACTGTTATTTTCTCAATCAGTCTGCAGAAATAAAAACAAGCTGAAAATCATTTTGAAAGGAAAACCACTTGATGACTGCAGACTTTCACTATGCAAACCTGATTATTCAAGAAAAAAGTGGGTACATTAGAATTTTCTTCACTGCCAAATATTACATTAAACTAGGGGAGAAGTTGCACTTGCCATCACAAGTGGAAGGGGCATATAACTGATGTCTCAACGTCCCAAGCAAAGTTTTCTTTTAAACTTTTGAAACTAACTGCCAGAATTGAACAGGCAGGTAAAAAGAGAATCCACAATTAGTAACATTGGAAAGTTGACATTAAAATAGCACTTGAAAAGCAGTTCTTTGAAAAGATCCATAGATCTTAGAACATCTAAGGAAACAATCTCAGCAGAGTCCGTTGCACTGTTCCTTGGCTATACAAGTACTTCAGGATCCTGCTTCACTGTGTGACTTGCTTAGCTGAAAATGAAATCCTTTCTCTAAGCTAGTGTCATATTTATAGGAATCTTCAGTGTCAAGAGTTAAAAAGAGAATTATTTTCTGTTCTTGATCAATGAATACAATACAAGTAGAAGGGTAAATACTGTAAATTCAGAACTATGACAATTGCTTAAGTATAAGAGATCAAATGAAAGAAGTAGTATCAAATGTAACTCAGTAAGAAAAAACAAAATGCATCCTGTGAATGTAAACAGATATGATTGATCAATCATTTATGGTGCCGCTTGGTCTTCCTGAGGTTGTGGTTCTAGCAAGGTCAACAACTAGATCCAAGGGCCCTGATTATGAATCCTAGGTATCCCATTTCATTGCAGTACATCCAATGTGGATTGTAAAACATCTTGTTCTAACCATATGTTTGATTTAGAAATGGGTAGGGCTATATGGAAGGCAGTTTCCATCATTTTTCTTTTATAGGATTCTCCACTGGGCACTGAGATGAGTAAAATACATCTAGACTTTACTTACTTGGCATCTTACTGTTGGAAATGCTATTTACACTATTTAATTTTGTAACTCTGTTTTTATATCCCCAGTACACATCAAAGTTTCTGCTTTGGATGAAAAGACAATATACACTTCCTTACTCAACAAAAGCACTCACAGATTGTTTTCAGCTGGAGTTTTGCTGAAAGGAATATGAATATAACTCAAATGAATATAAATTGAAGAACTGTAATGAGCACTGTGCTATATGGCAGATTTGAATAAATTGTCATCTGTATGTTTAAGTTTGTCTAACTATATTATAAGGTAGGTCTGTGGAAACCAGAATGGAATATTTACATTTAAACATTTTTAGAAGTAACTTCCTATTTCTATTTCACGCATTTTATTTTTTTTTTTGTATGCAATAACATTAATAAAATTAAAGATTTTAGAGACTATATTTTGAATATGGAATTGGAAAGAAACTTGGAAAGAAACTTGAATGCACTATATCAGTGCACTAAACATGTAATCTGCATGCACTCTCTCAGTAAAATGTGTTTTCTAGAATATGGCTAGGTAAAACTATCCAAACATTAAGGAAAGTGTCAAGCTTAGAAAATAAAGAAATCTCACTTGTCTTCCAGCTTTAGTCCAAGTTTCTCATTAAGAATAAGCTTAATTTGAGAAACTGTAGGCTGTCATTGTCACAAAACAGTCCTCTCAATCAGAAAACAAAGCTCTTTAAAACAAAATTGAATTACCAAAAAAAAAAAAAGGGAGAAGATTTTCAAGTAGTAGATTTTTTTTCCTGAAAAAAAAAAAAGCACAAGAAAGAACTCAGGGTAAAATTATTAAAATTATCATACAAAAATTAATGAGAAAGTTTCCATAACTTATGTCAAATTCTGTTAATCTGTTTTCTATCAAAAATCACACATACTCAAGTTGAAGACTGAATTCTGTATTTCTGGTTGTCTAGGCAAGTGAAAGTGATCTTGGAGACATCGCCCCAAGGACCATGGACAGTTCCATGGCTGGAGTGACCCTGGGAGCGCTTGTGCTACTGGAGGATGCCGAGTCTCCACCTTACAGAGCAGGACATGTATCCCTGCAGGACACAGCTCTTATTCATGTCCACAGACTATTCATGTGGGGTTTATTTCATTACTATACAGTGTATATTTTGTATCCAATAGCCAACCAAAAATGATTTCTGTCTTGTAACTTCCTTTTGTTAGATTCTAATTTGTTTTCCAGTTTTTCACTATCTACTCTCATTTTACTTAAAAAAACCCCCAAACTCAAACCAAAACCACAACAAACCACGGTAAGTTTCTGATATCTTGGAGTACATAATCCTTTTCTTTTCAATTCTTTGACATCTTCCTATTTCTATATTCTCCTCTTGATAGTTATTCAATGTTGGGTTCTTACCTGTCCTGATAATCCTCCCAGCCACTGTGTTCTCCAACTGTCCATCAGCAGGCTCAAAACTCCACATGCAATACTCTCAAAAAAATCTCTCATTGCATTCCCTCCACCACTTTGTAATTTTTTAATTTTATAAGCTCAAATACAGCTATTACTGTTACCACAGAGTCTCTGCTGCAGAAAGGGAAATAATAGACATCAAGTTGGCTTACTTATTGGAAGTGGTGAAAGAAGTCTGAAAGCATTTCAAAGTACAGTGTTGTGAGAAATGAGAAAAAATTGTTGTGGGTGTGGAATTCCGTTTCTAGGCAGTTTCAGCTGTCCTAAATAAGATATTAAAAAAAATGAACCAAACCCAAAGCTAGTCGATGGGCCTCATTTCAAGGTCTTCTGCATGGTCTGATGGTGCACTGAAGGCAGAATAACACATAAGGGGACAAGTGAGAGACAAATATGGAACTAAACCATATTAACAGAAGGAAAAGAGAGTATTTAGCCTCACAGAATTGTTAAGACAGCTTTGTGAAATTCTGTAGAGTCTATCACCTTTTTACAACTACCCAGCTTTTCAGGAAACACTGGACAGAGAGAAAAATTCTACATGCTGGGTATATGCTTATATCCCATACAGTTGAATGTATATTAATGAGAGAAGTGAGATGTCCTCCACTAGCTCATGTTAGAACTTACTTCTTATGGAATTCAAATTCTGAATTTCTCCACACTGCAGCAGGTGGGGTGGGAGTTAAATAAATATGACTACATCTGTCAGTATTACCAAATTCAGCCTTGTACTTAAGCACACACTTAAAAAGCAGCGTGCGTTAGGACCTACACAAGATTACAGATTTTTAAAGTCACCTATTTATGCAGTTTGAAAAAGAACATCAAAATGAAAGAGGTAGCAGAGGATTTAACTGTCTCTTATAATCTGTATTGCACAGATGGTGAAGGGAGTGTTGCCCTGCAAGTAGTGGCAAACAGGAGCATAACAAACTACGAGATGGGCCATGTTTCAGATCACGTTCAGAAAGTCTTTGAAGGTAAAACCAGTGGAAACAGTCAACTTCCTTTTCTTGTAAGTGATACCTGTGTTTTTATTTCAAAAATAAATGGTAAAGTAAATAAGTTATTTTAAATAGGACACATTTTGTGGCTGACATTTGTTTTTCCGTATGGGAAAGGTTTACTTTGAAATTGAAATTTTCATTTTTTCCTGGGAATTCAATTCAATTTAATTTACTGTGTGACTACATCCATTTAACAGTACTTTTGGCTACAAAAATGTCATTATTTTTTAGGGACATTTATTGAAAACCATAGAATCATAGAATCCTAAGGTTGGAATAGACCTCTGAGATCACCAAGTCCAACCGTGCCTGTCTTCCCACTAAACCGTGTCCCTAAGGAACTCATCTACCCATCTTTTAAACACCTCCAGGGATGGCGACTCCACCACCTCCCTGGGCAGCTGTGCCAGTCCCTGACCACCCTTTCAGAGAAGAAATTCTTCCTAATGTCCAGTCTAAACCTCCCCTGGCGCAACCTGCAGCCATTTCCTCTCATCCTTTCACTCGTCACTTGTGAAAAGAGACCATATACTGTAGATATTTTTTAAAGGTTGATTGTGATCACAATCATGTATCATACAAGTAGTTTTTAAAATCAATTTTAAAGTAAGAGGTGTCGTAAACACAGATTACCAGAGCTATCCTGTGGCTGGAGATAGAGTGACTATTTTCCTTTCTGAAGCACAGGAAGAAATCCATCAATTTAGAGGGGGTGACGAGAGGTTAGAAAAGTTTGGTTTTCTCCATATAAGATGTAACTGATGGCAACAAGCTGAAGTCAGGTCAGAAGCAGCTCTTACAGAAAATGTGTACATTGCTCCAGGTTAACATTATTTCAGGCTTTCAGTAGTATTTTGCTGACAAAACAAAGCTCAGCCAGCCTACATGCCAGATGGGTTCTCCAAAACATGTTCTGAAGCACAAGGGAGAGATAAACACTGGGATGTTTACATTCATTTTGTAAAAAGAGAGAAATAATTACGACTGAGGGCCAAATTTTCAATCTTAGGGACAAGTAATTTTTCATTTAGTCTGGGAAACAGGTAGGATGCTGGAAAAGGCCATGATCTCTTTCTTCCAAAGTACATCTGTATATAGAAGTTGAGATATAAGCACTCTTCAACAAATCCAGGTGAAACTGTCTGGACGTAGGCACCTCTGAACACTGTCTGAAACCAGCAAAGCCGTTCACATTCAGCAACACAGCTGGTGAAGGTAAGACTGCAAGCCAGGCTGCTTGAAGAGAGGTGGAGAACGGAGTCAGACCCAAGAAAGGTCAGTTCATGGACTGTTCTCCTAAACTTCTACAGTCCTTAGCATGTATATTCATAAATGGAATTGACAGAAGGGTTCACCTAAAGAAATGGATGTTCCTACTGATGTCTGGTTACCTCCGGTAGTGTTCAGAAGTCTCAATGGGATATACTTGATTAACAGTACACATACACTTTGGGGAGTGCAGCAGTTCATGCACCTCTTCTGTCATTTGTAGTGTGTCTTACAAAAATAATCGTGACTTTCCTAAATCCCACTAATAAGAAGAAACATGACAAAGTTTGCAGTACTGAATATGTCAACAATGGCAATTTTCTATTTTTTTTAGATACTATTTTATAACAGTGTCAGCTCTCAGAACTCCCCATGGTCTGTTACTTTCTTGTGTGATATTTTTTTTTTTTAGCTGAAAATGTTGAACATGGCTATGGGTAATCACTGACCCATGCTGCATCACCGAGTATAACTCCTCTTGTATCCAGACTTTGGGTACATGTGGTCAGACTTCCTGTTCAGTTTGGTTTTTTTCATGGAAAAAATCTGCTTTCCACACACTGTCTCTCCATTTCTTTTGTATTACAAAACATCTTCCAAAATTAAATATCCTAAGCAAAAGCAAAATGCAGAATCTAAAATAAGGGCTAACTATTAAAAAAATAAAATGCAAAACTTAAATTCTCAGCTACCTTAAAATCAAACTTTGATAGCAAATGCTCTTTTCAGTTCTTTTTTTAGTAGTCTTTATAAATGGCAGCGATATTGAAGCATTCTCATTAACATTTTTACCAATCATGTTTTCGTAGGTCTGACCTATTATAAACACTAAAACCAAAGGCATTCTTTCTTGCCTTTTTCACTGGATATCATGGAAAACGTGGAAGCTAAGCTTTTAGGCCTTCCTCCCCCCTTTTTGATATTCACTGAAAGTAACAGTGTTTTATTTGATGCTTATGATTGTTCATACTTTTCTAGAATTGAATTTGAACTTTCTGGAAAGCACTATCTTAAACAGTAAAGAGAGCAAAGAAAATGAGGTACCTGTACATAAAAAGAAAGCAAATAACTCAGTTACTCAGTTAATTACATGCTTGTTTTGCTGAGAAGTGTATTAAAATCATTAAAGTTGGTAAGGCTGTACTGGAGCCCTGAGCAAGCACAACGATAAGCAGAGTTTAACAGCCTCTTCAGGGAATGTTGCTACTGTGCAGTGGGTAGTTACAGGATTTGCTGGTGATGATTGTGTGTGCAACTATTGCGACTGGGAATGAAAATGTTCCCTTTCATGGCTGTGGCATTTCATGGTTTCTGTTTGGATTATCTGCCTCTGTTTTGTCTGTGAAATTGGTGAGACTAATAAATAAAGAGCACCGTACCATTTTGGCCTCAAACCCATCATACTGGATTGCTTGTAGATACCTTCCATGCAGTTATATATAGAAACTATCAAGAAGTAAGCACTCACTTCATAGATAAAGTAAGCAAATTATGTCCAAATATTCACTGTCTGCCAGGTCAAGCGAAATCTCCCTTACAACAAATTTATCAAGTCCAACAAGCTGTGAACAACCTTCAGACAGATTTTGCAGTTAATAAATATGATGCATGGCACTGAGTGAGACAAAGGTATTTCTAGTAGCCTACATTGTAGAAAGTCACTGACATGCTGACTTTAGAGAAGGAAGCTGTTTCTCTCTTACACGTGTTGTCATCTCTTCAAAAATGCTTAAGGAAACAGAAACAGAAATGAGGAAATAATCAAAAATATCAGCTAGGATATCTGGCCTCCAAAATTCCTGCCCTTACATTGAAAAGGTGGTAGATGTAAATCTCATTGTTGGTATTTAATCGTTATTTTAGCACAGTAGAGCGAGCTGTGTATGGTCTGCAGGCTCCGCAGCAGATTCAGTAAGAGTGGGAATGTCTGCTAGCATTCAAAAAGACAGACAGTAGCAGATACCAATTATGGTAGTCTAAGACAGACCCAGACATGAGATAGTAGAGTCATCTTCCTAATGCAGTCTCTGAAGTTCAGTTCTCATGTCTATGTTACCCAAATATTACACTAAGCCTTCTGGAAACTTAAAATCCAGGAAGTCCTGTTAGTATGGCTTTGGTAAAGATAAATAGGTTTGATTCTTCTGTATGGAAGTGAAAAATGGCACACTAAAGGTAGCATTTTGTTTGGATTTAAGGTTAAAATAGGAGCCGCACTGCAGCTTTTCCATAATTTTCCAAGATGCATGATATTAGGGTGTGTAATAGTATTAACAGAATCAAAGTGGTTTTCCTTATCTTCAGATTCTGTGCCCATATAGTGCTGTGTTTTGTTTTGTATTTATAACTAAATCAGCGTTTTTCCTATTGCTGAGCAATTCTTGTTTAGTGTTAAAGTTTTGTTTGTTTTTTTTTGTTTTTCTTTTTCCAATGCTGCCTCCCCCACTGAGCAGGCTCGGGGTGGGCAGCAGGTTGAGAGGGGATACAGCCAGGACAGATGACCCCAACTGACTAAAGGGATATGCCTGACCATATAGTGTCATGGACAAAAATAAAAGGGAAATGAGGAAAAAGAGGGGATATTTGGAGTTATGGCTTAATGAAGCCCTGCCTTCCAGGAAGTCGATAAATATGTGCCTGAGAGTGGGAGACCGTGAATAAATTCCTTATTTTTCTTTACTCATGTGTTCAGCTTTACTTCACTGATTATTTATCTCAACCCATGAGTTCTATTGCTTTTGCCTTTCTTATTCTCTTCCCCACCCCACTGAGGGCAGGGAGAGAGCAAGCAGTTGGGTCAGGGCTTGGCTGCTGCCCAGGGTCAACCCATCACAAGATCTCAGCTCACCTGAATTCCTGAGGACAGACTGAATTTTTGAATGAAAACCAAAGATCTATGAAGTCAAGTTATCTAAATTCAGCACGATCTCTTCTTTGTCGGAGAGATATAGAACTGACCAGACTCCTTGATTTTTGATCTTTCTATCTGAAGACTTTAAGTGAGGCTTGGGCCATGCTCCAGTTTTTCATAATCAATCCATAAGATCAATGAAATCAGTCGAGACTTCTGTGTTAAGTACCTACATCACTTGTTTTATGTGGCCCAAATTGTGTAACAGAAGCATTTTTATACAATGAGTTTCACCAAGTTCATTGACTCACACATACATTTTTGGAACATTATTTTATTGAATGGGCCAAATTGTACTTGATTTTGTGGTGCTACAGGGAAGTCCTACATAAGGACAATTTGGGGAACTACATTAGCCATGGAGCCATATGAAAGGTGAACAGAGCTTTCAGTAGGTTACTGAGCATTAGAAGGTCTAGCCAGAAACTCTGAACAATACTGACTGTTTATGTCACTGCCATGTCAGCTTTTCCTGCTACCAATTAGATACCTCTTTCTGCTGCTCAGACCTATCTGTAGTGGAAAGAAAGGCATGGCTGTAGGTTAATTTCTATCCTTCCCTTTTTAGATGATCAATGAGCTAAGATTTGAGAACAGAAAGGCAAAACTTTCTAGTGAAGTAGAAATTAGAGCTCTTTAAACAACTTTGAAAATCCCATCCAAGGGCTGTGTATATATAGTTACTTTAAAATAACTTTGTATACAGTATGTACCTTTGGAAACAAAGGAGATATAAGCAAAGCCATTCCCATTAAAAGAGTCATGCTTTTTTTTCCCATAAAACCATCAAATACAAAAGTAAATTTCTGTGCACATTTTGACACAAAGCAAGTTCATTCCAAATGGTCTTGTTCCAGTCCTATCTCAGCTGAGTTCTGTGGTGCATATGGTTCTCCACCAGAATGTTTTATCTTTGCAAAAAGATTATATTGGTAATCACAAAATATGCTTATAGACCATCTTGGCAAAACAAACATACCCCCTGGTAGTACGTAACATTGCCCAGTGCTATGGGACTGTGATAAAGGAATATACATACTGCATATTTGCTTGCTGACCACATCATAACATTTACCAAGTACATCTGGCTTCTGTCAAATCTTGGAAAACAGCAGCCTAGGAAGGTTGCCTGTGATTGCAGCAAGGACCATGAAAACCAACTTTGAGGAAAGTTAAGAGAATAACAGCAGGTCAATTTCCATGATTTCAGCATGAGACCACTACTTTGTAATCACCCCAGCGATTCAGTTAGTTTTGTTAATGCTTTCAATACAAGGGCAAGCAAGAACTCTCAATGTGCTCAGGTCTGCCAGAACTGATTTAGGCAGCAGTGACACTTGCCCACCTGTCTACCATCCTCTTCCAGAAGTTCTCTGTATCTGAAAGGTTAGCAGAGAAAAATGGCTGGGATAAACAGAAATTGGCTAGCAACACCTTTCACTTCATTATTTCTGTTCAAATTGGAAACCAACTGGCTCCTTGTTGGGAAAGCTTAAAGAAAGCAGGCAAGTAGTTATAAGCTGAAGAGGAAAATCAGTGGGCAGCTCTCTGGAGCTCTGCCCTTCACTGACACCTATAATTATCAAGGTATATTTTGCTACTGGAATGTCAGGTATCATTGGCAGAACCTGAACCTGTGAATAGGCTGAAGAGCTCTCCATGCATTTTGATTCCTTCCACCTGACCTATTCCACTGTGTTATTATTTCATGAATTAATTTCTCCTTCAGTACTTAGAAAAACACATGGAGCGAGATAAAACCTGCGTAGCTCTGTAAAAAAGTGTCATTTCATGCTTGATTTGAAGTGGTATGAGAAGTATTTGAGGAGCATTAACATTTTCAGAGAATGCTTGTTTAATTCACCTTATCCTGGTTAAAACAAAAGCATATAGGAAATATAGAGCATTTCAGCACACTTGGTGGTACAAAGGGAACTTAATTTAGCTGTTTTCTGATGAGGAGAAACTGTACTGGGCAACAGAACACTGCCTGTGATGAAAGTAACTCAAAACGTTGGAGGAAATAATTATAATATAATGTAAGCTAGAGTGATTTCCTGGAAGTCATCTGAGTTCTTGATTAGAGATTCATGGTCAGCAAGAGGATACCACTTATTTATTTATACCATTTTTACTTTCTGTTTTCATTTTATTGTCTTAGAAGAGGCATGCTTGTGGTGTTGCTATTCTATGCACAACAGACATAGCCAGTGAACTAGATAGATATGGGATATATATAGTATATAGCTGCTCCAGCAGAGTAAAGAATGGGTGGGTGGGCCAATTAGCCCAAATGTTGTACTATGCTAAGACATACATCAGCATCTGCTTAATGACTTGGCATCTGCAAAAGGCAGCATCCTAGTCCAACTAGAATTAAGCTGAATACTTTTAATGCTGCAGTGCAAATATTGGTTATGGGGAGCTTACACATTTGTAGAATTTGTGGTAACACAAGTAGCGCCTGTGATCTGGCCAGAATACCTTAGTCCAGAAGCAATTGAAAAAAACATCCTCCAAAACACATTTAACTTGCTGGTATCAAGCTTTTACATGAACATAAAATTTGACTAAGATTTACCATAAGACCCACAATGCTCTCAGGTTCTATTCCTCTGTCCTTCATGTCTTCGTATTTTGCTCTTTCAAACTGTCTTTGGTGTCTTCCAAGTGTGGCACATTCTTAGTGGTGAAATATCCAATACATCTTTGTTGTCTCACCTCTGTGACTTCTGGCACTGTGATGCACTGGCTTTCTCTCTAGTGCATTGCAGTGGACTTCACACCAAGAGCTTAAACTTCTTTAGCCATCTCACAGGCTCCTCTGCAAACCCTTCTCTAGTTCTGACAAAGAGCAGAAATATATTGTAACATTTACAAATGCTATATTAAACCATGCAAACCAAATAACTCCATGCAACTTTGAGGGCACTGCTTTCACAGATCAAGCAGGCCTTTCCAACTCCTTTTGCATAGTCCAGGAGAAAGCCCAGAAAGCCCAGAGCCAGCTGATGTGTTCTTCTTGTCCTTTAAACAATCCCTGCTCAGATCTATTGGACATGGTAGATCAGATTGGCAAATCACAAGACCATATAATAACAAGAAAATCAAAACATTCCACTGTGATGCTGGAACATTTCAGAGTCTTTTGAGATCAGACTTTTCAGCCTCATTTCCTCTTCCTTCCCCTAGACCTGTCAGATACAGGCAGTTCTCCTCTACCTGGCATCTGCCTGTTTGAGCAAGAGGCAGGTTACAGCAGGTGCTGACCATTCTTTTAGACTGTGAGGATGTGTCCATTCCAGTCCTGTTCTTACCTACTTTCCTTGGACTGCCAGCACAGGTGACAATTCATTCCACATCTGATCCAGGCTCTCAGAGAGCCACAGTGACCAGCTGTTTTTCAGTGAGTTTCCAGCCCACAGTTGTTCTCAGTGTTCATGTAAAAGGCTCCAGCTGTCCCAGTCACCACCCTCTTTTACTCTACTTATTTTCCCAAGTGGTAGATACAGTTTTCTGTGCTAGATTGAGACATATCCACAAGTATGTGCCGTCGTTGCATGCTTTTCAAAGAATTAACAGGAAAGACCAATGAAATAATTCATTTGTATAATAAATGTAACACTTTTTAATGAAAAACTTGCAGAGCATACACAATAGCCTGTTTTTAAAATGAAATAACTCTATTCTTTTAAAATCCTTTTCTTAGCCAAGGCATAACAGGGGTTAGTGCACAGTATAGACTAATTGCCTACATAATTTCATTTTATGAAACAATGCACTTTAAAAAAATTATAGGGTTCCATAAAAGCACGTGAAATCACTAAGTCAGCTTTGTTTTTCAGCCTCATGCAATAGTGGCAGTGGTTTAGATATGGTGTGAACTGTAAATATTGTCTTGGGTGAAATACATGTCATAACTTTCTGTTCAGGTACCTGCCTAAGCGCTGATGATATATTCTCTTGTCCTGTTACAATGTTTGCTTCAATTTTTTTGCCTCTCTTTCTCAGCAAGAGAAATTGTTTTGTCCTCCTAGTCCCACTCAGTAAGCGAAGTCTCTCCTCTTCCCTGACTTGGTGTCTCTCATCCTTGAACCTGTGTTGAGCCAATCATTTTTCTGGCAGCAAAGAGATGAAGAGAGCTTCTTCAGTGCTTCTCTCAGGTCATGAGCCAGAACAGCCGAGGGAGCACTGTGTGTATTGCTTCACCGGGATCCTCTCTGAAATCCTTGGTGTCATTAGCTCTAGGCTACAAGGCCAGCCCATAAAGAAGTTTTACTACTGGCTGAGCAGTAATGTCTTTTTTTTTTCCCTTCCTGTTTTGCTGTCCCTCAAAATAAACAACAGGAGGGGAAAAAGTAGACAGCAGGAGGCAAAAATATAACAAGAGCTGGTGTTGCTGGGCTATAAACCTACTTGGATTACTCTATGTCAAAAATACATATCAGCCAGTAAGACTGAGTGGTTGCAAGCTTAATGTGATGAGACCGTGATGACTTCGAACACCCTATAAAATACATAAAACAGAAGTCAGGGTGGATATATAACCTTTTCATTATTAAAAGAGAGCATTTTGGCAGGAGGCAAGACACCTGGGTGCAAAACAGATGACAAAGGCCTGGATTTAGCTTCAAAATCTTAGCTCTTGCAATACTTCTCTCCAGATAGTACAGAAATAGATTTATTACATGTATTTGCACAATGTGTTAGGGTGTTCTCCATTAATTAAAAGCACAGCCAACCCCTGATAACATCACATTGCTGGGACAAAACAAAACGATTTTATCCACTTGTGCTTTCATCCCAGCTGTGGGTACATACGGTGGATTAAGAGAGGGAAGGGCAATTTTGAAAAATTGCAGTACAATAGCAAGCCTGTGATCTCACCTGATCGAACCTTATCAACTTTTAACATCACTGGTGCTCCTTCTTTCTTTTTTCTTTCTTCCTCTCTCTCTTTTTAACATATTCTAAACCAACAAGAAAAAAAATCTTACCACAGCATTTATTGTAACTTTTTTACCCATCATAACGTGTAGATTCAAAACTTCTGACCTGAGAGGCAGCTAACACTGTAATCTAGAAGTCATTCAGAGTTATGCTTGGTGTAAGATCAAGGAAAAAACCAAAACACAGAAAATCTAATTATCATAGCACGTTGCACAGTGAGAGACAGATCTCACATAATATAAAATCAATCCACCTAAATCTCTTTGTAGCATGAGATTTTTCTGAGATGGGTAACGAAGCTTTACTGTGAGATACACTGAACTTGCTTTCTGTGTGTGTTTGTGCATGGGATGAATAACCTGTCTGCCTCAGGTGCCACGCTCAGAATGGCTAATTCTCTAATGCGTGTATATTATACCTAAACCCATTTTTAAAAGTTTTTGATTTTCATGTATATTATTAAAATTGTGGTCTGTAATGCCAGAGCCAATTTCTTGTTCTCCTAGTGAGTCTGAAGCTTGCTGTGCTGCAAATGTCACCAGTGAGCCGTTTGTTAGGGCTGCACTGCATGCCGGTTAATCTGTTTACTTATGCAATGGTGGAAATGTGACCTGGCTATTGTGGTGATTAACAGAGTCAAATATCCTCACATTAACTAGTGAGCTGGGCAATCAGGCTGGATTATTGTTACATTCAATTTAAATTACAGTGGCATGACAGGTCTTGAGGTATTTAGTAACGGATTTCACAGCACAGATATGCTTCATGTGTAATGAATAAACTCTGGAGAGCCACAAAAGGAAAAAAATAAAATAAAAAAGGTATTTTATGATCATTGTGAAAAATTTATGGAGTGTAGCTGGCATGAAATTCTATAAAACGAACTAGCTGCAACCAGTCCAACAACAAAGCACGCACTTTTCTTCCTGCTGCTTATGAATTATTATTACCGAGTCCTCCTATGTTTACTCATTAGCACTGAACTCTTTGCAAAACTGTGATTCAAAATTGAATCCTTCTTAATTGAAAATACCCCCAGTATGCTGGGAGAAAAAATGAAGAGGGAAAATGGCAGCAGTACCACAATAGGCCAGTTAGCTCTGTGATAGTCAGAGGGGGTAGCTGCTCTGAACTTGAATGTTATTCAGAATTCACAGCCGGACTATACGAAGCAAAAAGCAGGTTTCTTTCAAGTTGTTCTGCACATTGACATACATATAATTTAAATATTTAGCCACTGGTGTGCTGCTGCAGTGCGTTAGCCCACTAGCACCATAGCACATTAATCCTGTTCTCTGTACGACTTGCTGACTTTGACCTGTTTTATGCTCTGTGACTGAATAACACATAGCACTTTGCTTGGGGAAAAAAAACCTAAACAAAACGCACTATGATCTCAACACACATTGGGTTCAATTAACTTTTAACCATTTGATTGCACTAATTCTAGGCTGTTAGTTAGCTATTGCAGAGATGGCAGTATTGATTTTGAACAGAATAAGCTGAAGCACAAAACAAAGCATGTAAAGACTGAATTTTCATTATTTAATCTCCCTTCTTTCCACTTGTTTCTTTGCTTACCTACAAATATTTTTGAAGAGGATGTTTTGATGATTTCAAGCAGTAAAAACCATTAGGATTTCACTTAGTAGGATTTGGTGTGTATTGAAGCTTAAGAGGGTGACACTATTGTAGAGAAGTGTTGAAAAAGACTTATAAGAAAAGGTACAGAAAACTGCAAATAACAAATGTCAGCGCTGAAAATATTCTGGTTAGTGAGGTGTTCATGCACTGCTTTGTGGATGCAAACTAGTAAAAAAACTAATCGACCCTGACATGGGAACATCACTTTTGTGATCTCATGTGTACCAATAATTCAAAATGTTAAATAGGAGAAATGAGAGTACAATGAGGCTTCATTTAATTGCAAACTGATGTAAAGCCATTCTACAAAAGGAAACCAGAGAAGAAAGTGGCATCTATACTGTGGCTTCCAAGGGAAACTCACCCTGATATGAGCATGCACTAGTAAAATAAAAATAGCTGCTTTTATGTTCCAACAATTAACCTCAAGACATAGAGTTCGGTTCCACCCTGGTCAGGATCACTAACAGTCCTCCAAACCCAGTCCTCTTTGAGCATCACTGTGAGCTTACTTTTGCACCTCCTGAGTCCTTCTCCATTGCAGGGAGTCACTGTCGAAGACCTTGTTCAGGCATGACATTTAAAAAGGAGAACCATGATGAGAACAGATGCACACTGAAGGTGGTCTAAACTGATTACTACAAAAAAGTTACTCTTTTCAATAAAGTTATAAGAACTGATATATTTGGTATATAATGCAATTTCTTATTCTGCATACGTTTGTAAAATATTTGGGATAAATTTTTCAAGAAGAATAACTTAAGCTCTGGAATGCGTGATTACTGGCCATGTGGCCCAGTGATTCTCGCACTGCTCTGATCTTTCACTAAACTTTGGAGGAACTGCAAGTTATACAAACACCTCTTGTGTTGCAATCTGCTTTGTACTTCCCTTTTGAAAAAATGCAATTGTCTCCACTGTTAGTGGAATATCAGTGTCTGCATCAAGAGAATGATTTTGGAGCTGCAACTCCCAGACTCGGTCTTGCCAGAGATGCGCTTTTGCTACAGTCATGTACAGCTCCCCATCTGGCAAGATGCAGCTGCTGAGCTTTCTGCTACTGAGCCCTGTATAAAACTCAACACCTGTTAAAGGGTTTTCACGTGGAGAAATGTATTTTAAAAACATTTATTCAGAAGGAGTCAGCACGCTGTGGATCACTGAAATTTTACACTTCATCAGCCTTAGTGTTGTAGTTACTGCTGTAAAATATTCCTCTCCCATTAGATTTTCCCAGGCAATGGCATTTTGCTAAAAGATGTTCATATGCCACCCATGCGTCTCGAACCATTTTGTCACAGCACACTGAATAGTCTGAGGAGAGGGCAAAGTGAATCTTTGCCACTCAAAACTAAGTCCAACATTCAGCCCAGTTTGTTTGTGTAGACAGTGATAGGTTATTTTGCCATTTTACCCTTAGGCAGTCACCATTGCTGCAGATTTTTAACATCCTCTCTCCCTATAACTGTCACATGAGATGAAGTGGGAGGATACAGGACAATATGGCTTGATGTTCTCCTACCAATCAATAGCCTCAGAAGTATGTGAAAAAGTCATCTGACCAGAGTGTCACTGCTGTGTAGGAAGCACAGACAGAGTGCCAAATAGCAGATGCTTATTGAAGATTCTAATGATTTTAGCTGGAGAATGGATCCCCAGGTCCCTTAATTCTGCAGACTCTTCCTTTAGAAAATAGCAATAAATAAATCTTATGCTTTCCCTCTGTTCACACTTATCTTTAGGGCTTTTCTGCCTCCCCATGACATAAAATGATATGGTTCCACTATGCAAAACAAGAACATTATGCATTATCTGCCCTCCTGTGTCCAGGACATACTTGCTCAATCCGGAACTACCCTGTCACATCAATAAAATTAGTAACCTCAGGTGACCAAAGCATTAATACTTTATCCATCTGAGCTGGCTGTGTATCACATCTACTGCCTAAAGAAGACAATATAAATGGGTTTTTGTAAGAGGCAGGAAACCTGCAAGCACGATATACTAGTACCCTAATCTAAATTATGCACAAAACATGCATGATGCAGAAATATATTTCTGCCTTCTATTTTAAATGACTTCTCTGCAGTAAATGGCAACGATCTTCCAACAGGGAAATACACAGTCTACAGCAGTCCCCTCATTTAGAGCCCAATGACTCTCTTGGTTGACTGAGATAGTTACTGAGATTGTATAAAGATAGATGGTTCAAGAAAATGATGGAAGTAAATTTCCAATGAAAACATAACCTTTTCCGTCTTGCTATAAATTCTGTCCAGAGCATAAATCAGTATCAGTTACATGCATTAAAACACCAGCTCCCCAACTGGGAACACAATGCTCTCCCCTTTGCACATTTTAAAGGACATGGCACTATGTAGAGAGAGCAATAATTTCCTGAAAATTCATGAGCAAGGTAATTTGACATACCTGGTGCTGCCCAAGTTTAAATTACTATAAATAAAACGGAAAGAGTTTGTCTGCCCTGCTATGTGTGTGGTGCTGAGGCATTCGGAAGAGTCAGATGTTGTGGGCATCTAGCTCATATGCTCTGAAGCATCACATTTCACTGGAATGCTTGGCAACAGAAAAGTTTGCAAATGTTGTACAGTATTGGGAAAGAACCTGGAGTCACTACAAACATTTGAGAAGGTGACAGTCATATCTTTAAAGGGCTTCTTGTCTTTGCAAGGGTATTTCTTATCATTTCTATAGTAAAACTATTCTTTGGCTGTCAGCAGAATGGACTGGTTGTTGGCTGGAAACTGACTTTGAGGACTGCTTTGGTTTGGATTAGATCCAATCTAGTCCATGGGAGGAGGATTGGGTGTGGGGGAAGGGGAATTGCACCAGGTTGCTTAATTAATCCGGATGCTTTGCTCATTACACCTTGAACTTCCCCAGAGGACAGGAACAAACTAGCTTGCTCAGAGTAAAATGAGTATAACATCAAGAAAAAGCAAAAGGGGAAGGTGGGGGATGGAATTGTTCAGAGCGGTGAGCCTGTATTTCGACAAACAAAAATGTAAGGCAAAATCTTCCTAGGAGTGTGTAAACTGTGAAAAGTAGGCACAGAACCATGTGCAAACATCTGCTTGTGTACATACATGTAGAGATACACATTACAACCCTGCCTAAATGCAGTGAAAGTTGAAGCAGAACCCTGAACTGTCACTTTTTGCCCTCAGAAACAGTCAGATGAGGCAATACTCAGACTGTGTTTCAATGGCACAGGTTCTGCACCTGCATCCCAAGTAGCTATGCAAATTCTCCTACTAAAATAATAGGACTGCTGGACAGCCAAAGTTATCCATTATTCTGTTTACCTGAAAGGGACAGTGTCCTGTGGGAGCCCTGCTTCAAACCACCCAAAGATGCCACAGAAGCTAGGAACTGGCTGACACAAAACCTGTAAGATCAGTAAAGGTTTACGTCACCCACTCTTCAAGGCCAGAAGCTTTATCTGGGGATGATGATTGATGTTCTCTTAAAAAAAACAGGAGAGAGGAGATGATAACTGCAAAAAGGAGATTCATGGAATATGCACACATCTTCATGAGCAATTCCATGTATTAAATCACCTGGCCATCAACAAGCAAAACCCAGAACTCTTTTCTCTGACTTACTGTACTAGTGAAAGAACAATTCTGCCCAGGAAAGCCAACATCAGTCTAGCTAGAACTACTGTACTCTTCCAGGGCTTTAGTGTCTGTTGTACACAAATCCAGAGGATACCAGTATATCGGCCACCAGCAACCAAATATTCCTATGGTTGCTAAAATCAGCTAATTAACCCAGCACTGCAGTGAGAGTTTCTACAGTGAGTGATCACACCCACTTTACAAAAGTCATTGTTGTGACCTGGTACTTCCAAGAGACAAAAGGTTGGGGAAAGAAGCAGCACATATTGCCCTTAACCTAAAACCAGCCAGACTAGATCAGCGGGTTACGTCATACCATGCCCTCAATGCTGCATGGGTTTTCCCATCTATATTTGTGCTAGACTGGTAGTGGTGAGAAATAGCAACCCATCATCAGAATAGCCTGGGGAAAAAAAGGAGGCAACTCTCTAGTGCATGTATCTATTTTCAAAGTAAGTTTAACAGAGGGTTTTTTCCTAAGAAATACAAAAATTAGCCTCTCACCTCACTTAGTACTCTTGCCCTGAAAATGCGTGCTCAAAACCACGCAAAATGGATTCAGATTCTGCTGTTCCCTTCATAGCTATTCAAAATGGGAACTTGTGGATAGCCTACCAGCAGCTATAAATGGTGTGTTTCAGGTTTGAAAATATCAGCTGATTTAGGAGCATTTGAAATCTCTTAGTCCCTGTTTTTCTTCCATGTTGATTGCTGCCAAAGAACTAATGAATATGAGTGGAAAATACAGCACATGACGTACAATGGCCGATCAAATGCAGTCTTCTCTGTTGCAGTGTCCTCCTCTGTGCAATATGTCTTGCAGTTACATGGAAGAATTAAAATAACTAGCATGATGAGATTTCTTGGCCAACAAATGAGGGCAATAAAAGGATTATATGTGTGTGTATGTGACGCTTTCCAGCCATTTCCTTCTCTGGGGCTGTGTGGGTTTCAGATAGGCAGGTGTCAATCACCAGCACAGCAACAGGGATGGAAAAATCCAATACCCTTTTCACATAGACTGACTGCTCCCATTTGGAACCGACCCACTGCCTCCGCAATCTGAAAAGTTTTTTCTCAGTTACCTTTTGCCAGATTGCTTTTCAGATTCCTCATTTGCTCAAGAAGTTGTTGTATTAATAGAATATGTTATATATATATATACACCATGTATTAATAGAATATATTGGTATAATACAAATGGTTTCATCACAGGGGACAGATTCTGCCCATTGGTCTCTGTAAATTTTCCCTTGGAGCCTGTACCAAAGCCTTCCCACTGCTATCTTATTTGAAAAACAAAGCCACTGAAAAACAACACACCTGGAGCAGTAGGAAACTACCAAGTCATGATCATTCCTCTTCAAGGCTGGCAATTATTGTCAGTCCCTTTAAAATTTGTGAATAAGGTTCTCTGAAAATATTTGTGCAACTGTGAATTCAGTAGGATCAATTTCGATCATACACTGGTGTAAATCCACTGACTCGAATGGAGTCGGTCCTGATTTATGGTGAGGAGAGCCAGGACAAACACTCCTTTCTTCTTTTTTCCTTCTTTCTTACTTTTTTTTTTTGCTGTAAACATTGATCTTACCCAGAGTGCTGAACTATAAATTTTCCTTTATCTGCCTCAGGCTTGGTTGATTTTACTATTTTCACAACAAAGTAGCTTTTAAAATTATGAATAGTGTCTTTTTCTGCAATAACCTGCTTTTCTTTTTCACTATGAGTAGCACATAATTTGATAGAAACCAACAAAGTGGGCTTGGTCTCATTCCCCCTCCTACCCAGCTACAGACATAACCCTGCACTCCAAGTACACCTGAAGTACCTCTTCATTAACAAAGGTCACCTCCCCAACGGCTGCTGTGGGACACATGCAGTTCAGATACTTAAGTGCAACAGATAAACAGAGAGAGTTCTCTATACTGCAAATCAGCCGTGACCTTAGTGTAGATATCTATAGTACAAAACTTCCTGCCTACAAATGTTTTCGAAACCAGCATGCTGCACACCGAATTAGGTTTTGTTTATTTTTTTTTCAATATGTTTGGAAATGGACGTGGGAGCTATGCTTTTGCGATTTGTAAAACTTGAATATGACTATTGAACATCCTTTTTCTGTCTTTCAGTCTTCTACTTAGACAGGATCGAATTTTTTTACGCACTTGCTCAAACCTTTCCTCTGCAGCACTGTTTTCAAGTTTATATGTTGCTACAGTGACACCCATTGTAGTATCTGATGCCACTGAGGACAAAATTTTTTCTGCCTCAAAAGCTTAGGATATTTCACCTTCTTTGACCTTTATTTAAATAAATATATCTTTTTTTTACCCTTAGGTTTTTTTAATGTCTCCATCATCCATAGCTCCTTTTTCCTTCATTGAAAGAGTGCTATCAGTGTGACCCTAACGTGAGAGCTTAGTAGGAATTCTGAAAATGTCTTGAGATGAGTCAAAATGAATTTGTCCAGCCTCAGTTCCAGCATTAATTACATATATTGAACAAACAGTGCCTTTTGCTGTTAATAGATGAACGATCACCTTAGGAAACTCCTCTTTTATAAGCAGAGAAGAACATGCTTCCTGAGGTTGCTTTGCCGTTTCTAAAAAGTGATATTTAACATTGCTACAAGCAATTTGTTGTTTAAAAGAACTGATTAGCACAGTTGTTGTCCATCACAGTACGCTACACTCCCGGTGTTAAAACATTAGCCAAGTGCTATCCTATAACCATTAAACTACCTTCAGTTTCAATCAGTTTTCTAACACAGCCTGATTAACAAAGTTCTGTTTACCCATATGGGATAAGGTGACTGACCAGATGTTCTGATTTTGAAAGATCTGTTGGTGTCCCAGTGATTTCCGCTGGGACATTGAACTGTCCCAGATTTTCATGCTGAGAGCCTGAGCAGCACAAAAGTTGCTTGCAAGGAAAGCCCCTTTAGACACTGAGGAGTTTGGAAATAGAGATTAAGGGAGGATCCCCCTCCGAGAGTTGAAGATTCATCCAGCGTGGCTCAGATTAGTACATGAGTTATTATAAATAACTGTGCTGATGTCCTTTGCTGGAGAGAGGCTGCATTAAAAAACCCCAACCAAACAACCACAAACCTAAACCCAACTCTGCCCAACTCTGCAGACTGGAGCAATTTAAGGAAAACAGGCTGCTTTTCGCTCTTGTAGATTCATTGCTCATACTACATGCAGAATTTTTAATATACTTTGCTCCGTGGTGGTTTCTGTGTCTGTGTGTGTATAAGGGGCAAGGGAGGAGGGCATGGGGGAAAGAGAAAGAGAGAGAGGGAGAAAAAGAAAGAGAGAGGAAATCCTCTTTGTCCTGTGAAGTGCATCACACAGACCTCCTGTGTTGTAATGTAAAACCGCCAGGGTGGCTAGGATGACCATATGCTGTGAATGTGAGCGCTGTGCCTGTTTAAATGTAAATTCCCTCTGTATCAGAATAAAAGAATATCTGTTTAATATGGAATGAAGGCAGTTTGGCAGGATATGCACTACTTCAGGTAAGCCAGAATAAACAGTAACATTGTTTAAAAAGAGCCCCCTGTTCTGCACCTGTCATGTTCACCTCCTTCGCCACAGAGGCCTCACTGGTTTATTTACCTGTAGAGTTGTTGTAGTATTTTGCTTTCTAAAGAGATTTGGAAGCCACCTGCCATACCTCTGCCATTTCTTTAACAACAAAGCACTTCAGGCTCAAGTGTGGGAGCCCATTGTTCTGCTCCACGGCATGGAAAAGAAGATGAATCCAGAAGCAGAGGATCCAAACAGAAATTATTATTGATTTAATCACATAATCAGCAGCAAACACTTCAGGCTAAGATAGCAAATCCATAACAGCCTGCCCACATAACCACCCTTGCAAATTTACCAGCAAACCACTGCACACACTTAGCAAACAAGAAGAGCAAGGGTCACCTTCACTTGGCGGCAAAATATTGACATTCCTAAAGCTTAAATATGTTTTGAGTTAAGTGTTATCAATCAGTGATAAGAGTTGAATGTCTGTTAAACATAACTACATTGGCAGAAGGATTATAGAATGCTTTCTTGCCATAATCTAGAAGCATCTTTCAGACAAAACTCTGCTTGAAATCAATTGTGCACAAGGAGCTGCCTGCTGAGACCCATTCAGTGTCGTACAAAAGAAGAGAGAGTCTCCCTGTGATCTTTAACCATAACCGGTTATCTAATGAGACCAGGGCTTTAATTTCTTTTCACATCAAACATAGAATCAATGCTCTGGATTCAACAATGTGTGTAAACAGGCCGTGAAGCCATCTCTTCAGAGCAGCCGATTCCAAGCCCCCTGGCGTATTTATTTCAGTGAGTCCCCCTTTAGTTCCAGGTAACTGCTCCCATCACGTGGCTGCTGGCTCCCTCGTCGCAGATGGCAAGGCGAGCTCACTATTGTCAGACATCTTCCACTGGCAGCGTAAAACCTGGGGACTTGACTCTTCTTAGGAACACTGGAAAAAGTGTTTTCAAGCCTCTTTTCTGATAAGTTTAGCAACCCTGTCCCGGCTTTAACAATCCCTACGGGCAAATGATAGTACAGTCTATCTCCCCTTCACAGCTTTCCGTCATACGACTTGATGCTGCTTTCACTCAGACAAACACAAAGCTGGAGTAACATCACTGTAGTTTGCTTTAGAATTACATTGGCATAACAGGTGACAACCTGGTGTGAAGAGTGTAGAGCAAATGTCGGCTGGGAAAGCCTAGTGACATTCCAGAGAGGATTAAAAAGAGGTTCAGCAAACTGATTCATTCAGCCCTTGTCCTGCTCTGGGATATTTACAAAGTGTGCTTTTTGTTTGTAAAGAGGGCATTTTATGGCATCAGTGTCTATTCTTAAAGATTTCAAAATTTTATTCTGCACATAGCAGGGCAAATAGTATGAAGACAGCAACTTTGTCAGCATGCCCTAAATAAAGAAAAGGATTTATCCAAAGTTTTATGCTGATACTACTGAGAGAAATGTGGATTGCCTTGTTGTGTGGATCTGATGAGTAGAGATCCAGTATGTCAGCCTCTCTACTCTTTCAGGCTGTGCCCTTAGGCTGGGCTTGCCCTCTTACCCAGGCTTACTGCTTGCTGCACTAGGTGTTGGCATCTCTGTGCTTTATTGTGGTGAGCTTAAAGTAATTGTATCATGGAAACTAAGACATCATGAACTTCAGCCATCAGTGGTCCACTTAGATTCAAACTGGGTCACATATGACTCAGGGAACTGCAAGTTGCCACTTAGGACCACATAAAAGCTCACCTGCCTTTGAATTTTCATGTAATAAATTTCCAGTAACACATGATGTAAAAATCACCCCTAAAAAAAAGAATATAGTAACAGAACATTTGATTGACTACCTGGGATCTTGTCTGGGAAGGCAGAAGTGTCTGTACATAACAACAGTATATTGGGATGAATCACATTTTACCTATTTCATCAAAGCCTGTCTTACAAACTCCAAAGCAGGTCAAGCTTATGGACCATTTAGCACTTAAAAGAGTGGTGCCCTTCAGACAGACTGCTACTGCATTGAGCTTCTTTGAACCCTCTGGGCTCTGACTGCCAAAATTGATTTCAGATTTTTCAGCCCTTACTGTAAAAACACCATCCAATGGGTAGAGATTTAAGGAGGGGTGAAATCAGAGTTCCCTCCCTGCATTTTCCCTCCTGAGCCCTGCTGCTTTTCCCCCCAGTCCAAGCTGCTTCAACCACACCAATGCTCCAGAACAAGGTAGGAGAGGAAGCCAAGCTGTCCAACACTGAACTGTTTCCACTGCAGAGGATCTGAGAGGCACCAATAACAGTACTGTCCCTCTTTTTTGTGAGTGGTGGCATGAACAGAGAAGTTGTGGCTGCTAGGACTGGATCCCATCGGGGAGGCACCTCAGAGGCAGTGAGGGAAACGAGAGACGCAAGTGGAGGATTTAGAGGGGTGAGAGGAGTCTATATGGGTGAAAGTGGCCCAAAAGAACTGCTGAGAAACAGTTCGGACCTTTGCCTGTTTGGCTAGAATAGTTCCTAGAATTACGGTGGCGAGCAGTCTCTTTCACAGCACGATTGTACAAATAAATTAACATCAGTTTAAACAATGTGGTGGAGAGGTGAGCAAATGGTGGAAAGAAAACTGAACTGACACCAAAAAAGACATAAAATACCAAAGACCCTTTCACCCCCGCGTTTAGCAGATGTCTCAGAATGGCTGTGGAGAGATATTGAAAGGCAGAAATAATTTTAGTTGCATTGAAATAAAAACAAACCAAAACACCCAAACCCAGTTTTTATATTCTTAAGCTCTCTTTTTTGTGGGAGGAAGATTTTAATATGAGGCCTACTATATTTTTATCAAGTTAGCCCTGAATGGTCTAGGATTTGTCTCAGATCTCTCCCATCATAGAAACCTTTTTTAAACTGGAAACGGTCAAGGCCTTAAGAAACATGATCTAACTTCAAATTTACGTTTGCATTGGGTAGGAGATTGGACAAGTGACATTTTAGAGTTCCTTCCTAACTCCAGTTGTTGTATGATTCTGTGATTTTTCCCAACAAAAACGTTGACTCAAACAAAGGTGGATTCTGCCTGCTGGAAGGATGATGCAGTATCAGCTACAGGGAAACAAAGCTGCACTTTGTTGCAGTGCTGTAAGGCCATCATTCAGACAAATGTTTACTAGTTAGTATCTGCTGAACTCTCAGTGTATCAATGAAGGAAGATAGCATTAAGCATGTAACTCAGAACATCATGCAGTGCTTTGGCAAAATGGTGCCCAAACACGTAAATATTAAAGAAGTGCAGAATAGGGACATTGTTATTATCAGGTGACCTTACTAGAAGCTTCGTGGTGCCACAGAGGTGGACTGAGTGAGCAGGGGGGAAGAGTAGAAGACTCAAAAATATGGAAAAAAAATGAAAAGCAGAGTAACAGGCTCTTTTTCCTGGACATGCAGTTCTATAACAAGTAACGATCATGTTGGAAAACTTAAAGATGTTCCCATGAGTTAATTTAGAAAAGAAGCAAGAGGCTTGCTCCTTTGTGTATCTGAGATATCTTCCAGCAGATTTTCACAGTGAGACTTCGGAAAGGAAGTAGTGCTGGATATTGACACCAGGTTATAGAAATAATACTATATATTATAACAGAGTGTTTTTCTATGTATTCATTTCATTAAAAATGTTTCTTATTGATTCACCAATTAATACTAACAGCCATAAAGACAATCACACACAAATATAGACATAAATCAAATAGTTACTGTATAAACAATTGAACTTAATTTAGCTTGTCAATAGGAATCACTATGCAAGAATACCTGACATGGCACATACCCAAGGAACAGAGAATATGAAGGATAACTATTGGAAGAGAATAATGATACTGAAAAGAAGTTTTAATCCAAACACGAATATACCAGACACCTGTAAAGTGACATAACCTGATGAAGGCCAGGCTTGATTACCTAAATGTAGAGCTCTAAATCCATAGGCATATTAATAAGAGTTTCATTTTTCAGATGTGATAATCATTTCTATCCCACTTGATAAGGAGGATCAAGCCTTAACTACACAAATAAAGCACCAAAAATAACACTACATTCTCAAATAAATCTGTCCATGGGATAAATCGACATATTTGTGAAAAGCGTACATAAAATAATATTAGCTGTTTGCCTTCTATTGTTGATCCTTTCAATGGTTTAGAAAACTGCTGTAATATGATTTCCAGTGCTTAATTATGTTATGTGAGAAATGTCTCTGAAGAAGTCAACATTAACATTTCCTCTCCTAATTCAGGAGATCTATACTCTATTTTTGCTTAGCTGAGGCACATAGAAGAAAACAGTAGTAAGTAAAATAATAATTTGGCCTTGCTTTGAAGAAATTTACTTTTACATTGTTGGTAAATAACATCATTTATTTATGCATGAAATAATCTGGCAGCCCATTTCAATTGGGCCTTTAACCTTTAAGGCTATATTGTAATAATATATCATTAAATGTTATGCATTTCCTTTTACTTAAGAAAATATTTTTACTATTATTCTAGCTTTCTCAAATGTCATCTTATTTAAGCTGAGAAAGAATATCCATTCTTACAAAACCAACAATACCAAATGGCAGGTTCTAAAGTCAAGTCAATTGTAAGGGTAAATCTTGTAAGACTTTGGGTATATTTGTAATTCCTTTTGAAACTAGTTCACTTGTAGATGCTCCACATTTTTTATATCGTGTTCTGAAAGTATATTCATCATGCTGGCCTAAATGTCCTCAATTTCTCCAATTTTACCATTTCCTACTGAAAAAAATGTCAGTCTGGACTAAGCCTCTTGGAAATCTTTTTTATAATTAGCTTTTAATATCTGTTTCAGTTTTCACTGCTGTAAAATAAGAGATTCATAATACTTATTTATTTACATGGGATGGTGCAAGAACTTTAAAGAGAAGTACCATGCACGTAAGGTCTGGTTCTGCAAACTAAGCACTATGGATTAGATGCTTTGTTAAAATGTGAGGTCTTTTGAAATGGGAATTATGAGTAGGGAATGATGTCTCCACTGTATGTTATCAAAACACAATACAAAATAAATTAGAAACATTAGAAATTCCTTAATTTTGGTCAACAGTTCAGAATGTTTTGGGAGAACGGGAGTTTCTTAGGCTTTGCCTACTGAGTAGCATGATAGCAAGCAGAAAGGCTGGTAAAATGTGTAAGTAGCCATGTTAGTATAACCTCCATAAATTTGCCAGCACATAACTATGGGTATCAGCCTATTGCCTGCCATACACCTGCACTTTTATTGCTAAGTATGCCAGCAGAATACACGCAAATAAATGGTCAGTATAAGAAACCAAAGCAATTAGAAGCTAGCAAGCACTTATCTAACCTGGAAATCATTATATAAAAGAATAATAATAATAGTAATAGTAATAACAACAACAACGATAATAATAATAAAAGAATCAGAGTCTTTGCTTGGTGTGTTAAAATGTCTACAAGAACCATTGTATTGAGTTTGCATGACGAAGTACTGGTAGCAGGAGGGGCTACAGGTGTGTTTTCTGTGAGAAACTGCCAGAAATTTGGCTCTATGTCAGATAGAGCCAGTGCATGCCAGCTCCAACACAGACCCTCTGCGGGCCAAGGCCGAGCCAATTGAGTGGAACCTCTGTGATAATGTATTTAAGAAGGGAGGAAAAAAAAGTCCCAGAATTTCAGCCAGAGAGAGGAGTGAGAACATGTGAGAGAAACAGCTCTGCAGACAACAAGGTCAACGAAGAAGGAATGGGAGGAAGTGCTCCTGATGCAGGAGCAGAGATGTCCCTGCAGCCCCTTGGTGAGGTAGGCTGTCTTCCTGCAGCCCATGGGGGTAATCGTGGAGCAGGTATCCACTTGTAGCCTGTGGAGGACTCTACACTGCTGCAGGGGGATGTGCCCAAAGGAGGCTGTGACCCTGTGGGAAGCCCACACTGGAGCTGGCTCCTGGCGGGACCTGTGGCCTTGTAGAGAGAGGAGACTATGCTGGAGCAGGTTGTGGACAGGATTGGTGACCCCATCGGGGACACCATGCTGGAGCAGTCTGTTCCTGAGCGACTTTACCCTGCAGAAGGGACTCATGGTGGAACAATTTGTGAAAAACTGTGTAGCCCACAGGAAGGACTCACGTTGAAGAAGAGATCAGTCTCCCAAGGCAAGGAAGCTGCACTGGAGCAGGGGAAGAGTGTGAGGAGGCATCTCCCTGAGGTGGAAGGAGCTGCAGAGGCAACTGATGATGAATTGACCACAACACCCTGTGCTGCTGGAGTGGAGGAGGTAGAGAAAATCAGGAATAAAGTTAAGCTTGTAAAGAAGGGAGGGATGGGGGGAAGATATTTTAAGATTTGTTTTTATTTCTTATTACCATATTCTGATTTGATTGGTAAGTAATTAAACTAGTTATGTCTATTTTGCCGGCAATAGTAATGGCTGAGTTATCTCCTTGTCCTTATCTCAACCCTTGAGCCCATTTGTTATATTTTCTCTCCCTTGTCCAATGGAGGAGAGGAGGGATAGAGTGGCTGTGGCAGACAGCTCACATCCAGCCAGGGTCAACCTACCACAACTGTATAGATCTCTTACCTATCTGTCTCAATTGCACATCTGAATGCTTGTGATTCACCAATATAAACCCATTATGAAAATACATATGCTTTGTTCTCTAATGCATATAGTGAATTAATAAGATTTTAATTTAAATAGATTTGTCTACAAATCAATCCATGCTTAGGAATGGGTTAGGGAAGGACTTTTTGTTTTGGTCTTACATTTGCCAAAATTGATAAAAAAGGGTCTCCAAAAGCTTTCAGATTTGGTTATTTGTTGGCCCAAGATATGACATCTATGAAGAAATGTAGAAAGACATAAAGAAGACTATCCCTTAGTACTGAAAGAGGTGGTGACACCATCACCAAGGCAATTGAAGTTTCGATCTGTGATAAATTTGGACAACCTGGAATTTTTCTCTCTCTACTTCAAAATAAATATCTACGTATTCCTTTCCTTCCTCTCGTGGAGCATGCTTAATTCTCTGCAGATTCTTATAACTGCTGATTTTGATGAATCCATCTACAACAATACAATAAAATAAAACAAATATTAAACAAAATATTGTAGAGACAGCAAAATTAACAGAAGAAATAGCATTTGGTGTTAACAGGTCAAGCTTCTTTAAAGTGCTAAGTCAAAGAAAGTGGCAACCACTTCTTGTTTTAAAAAAAAAATTCATCAGGGAACACCGGAGCACTTCTGGTAACTTTATGGTTCTTTGGAAAACATCAACAAATAGCCCACTTGACTTAGTTTTTAACTCAATCTTCTTAAAACTCTTCATTCTCAAACTTTTCAGGGAAAGGAAAAAACATCTAACTCATAAACAAACCCCTAAACTTATTAATTGCCATTTTGCAACGACTAATATACTTTTTAAAAAAAAAATTATTTACATGATTAAAGTTGAAAAAGTAGGCTAAAACCTATTTTTATGACTTTCTGCTGTTGCGTTAAAAGGCCTTGCATAAGTTCGGCTACTGTTTTTAAAAAAAGAAGCATCAAGAAAACTGAAAATCTGCAGTCAAAATGTTACTTAGAGATGTTCAAAAAAATCAATGGCACAGTATAACGGTTCAGTACATATTATAATTTCTTAAAAAGTAAAACAGGACTGGGGAAATTAAAAGCTGTTGCGGGCTTGCATGAAAAGGTCAGAATTTGACTTTTGATCTATATTATGTCCATGGATTTTAGTAAGGTATATCAAAATTTATTAAAAGTGATCTGTAGCATTTCCTTTTAAAAGGTTGATGAGACCTCTGGGTCTCAAAGATACTATCATTATCTATTTTATCAGTAATGGTCCAACAGACTTTGTGCAACAACCTTTGACAGTACATAAATAAAGAGAAATGAATACAATTATCTCTGCTTCAGTTTTGCAAAGTGAGTAGAAGTAGTTAGTGCTAGTGAATCTATTTATAGTAAATAGTTTGATTAATTTAGACTTCCAGCTTGCTTATAAAATATTCTTGGGCTCTTGTATTTACAGAATCATTTCTTCTTCAAAACTGTTTGACAAAGAACCTTCTCTGATTTTCCCTGCTATGGTTTGTTTGTGAACCACATGTATTAACTCTGTCTTAGTTACTACTTGCCCTTTCTGATGCAATAAAGGATTCGTCATATGGATTTCAGAAAAAATTCTCCAAAGTCTGCACAACCTTTACTTGTACTCTCCAGATTTTTCGCACTCAGGAGAAATTCTTTGAATAAATAATTGTTTGTGCAAGTCTTCATGCAGAGCAAAATTAAAGAGGTCATGAATACTGATAGAAACAAATGTGTTTATTTTATTCTAACAATTGTCTGCAATGTCTGTTTTCCTTCATAATATTCATTCCACTGCAGTAGACAGGAATATGGCACACTTCTTATGTTGAGGGAAAGAAACTTCTCTCTTCCTAAAACATTTTAGGACTTTCAGCTAGCTTAAAGTTTAATCCAGGCAGATGCTGAATGCTTCCTACAAAATACTGAGCACAAAACTGTCACTGGCTTTCCTTTGAAGCTATGAGCACTCAGTATCTTCCAGGAGATGCTTCATAGTAATTTGTTTTCTAGTATGATTTACAAACACATCCTCTGTTGCAAGAGTGTTTTCAGAATGTGAATATCTTGTAAATACTTGTTGAAAGATGTATGTATGTGGTCAGGGATTGGCTTAGCTGCCCAGGGAGGTGGTGGAGTCACCATCCCTGGAGGTATTCAAAAGACGGGTAGGTGAGTTTCTTAGGGACATGGTTTAGTAGGGAGACAGGCACGGTTGGACCCAATGATCTCAGAGGTCTCTTCCAACCTTATGATTCTATGATTCTAAAAATATGGAGGTTTCTAGGCCCATGGGAGTAGTGGTTTCTTAGCAATATAGCACCACTCTCTTTTGGACAACGTTTACAAATGAGAATACAGTGGCTAGGTCCTCCATGAAGCAGATCACAGAATTGCTTCACAGCTTTAATCCACAAACAACACTTTGGAGGCATTTGCAGGTGGGACGCCAAGATCTGCACAGGAACTCCTCCCAGAGTGAAAGGGATTTGGTTATGAGGTGCAAAAGTGTGCTACGGTCTCAGTTTTCTTATTGTCAGTGTTTCCTATGATGGCTTAACATATTTGAGAGAAGCCTAGCTTCACTTTACTTAGGTTGAGGAACAAAAAAGTGATCTGTGCATATTACAGATTTCATTGCTGAGAGACAGAGATGGAAAAACATGCTATAAAACCTGCTAGATGGCATATAAAGGTAAGCCTGTTCCTAAGATTTTTGCATTAATAGAGCATGGTCTTCTTCAAATACACCTATTGAACTAATTTAATTTCATTTGTAAAAATGTAACTCTCCCTGAAATTGTCAGTGATATGATAAAGCTAATTAAGACATGCATGGTGTTAACAGTTTCATTAGAGGAGATAATATTGCACAACAAAAATAAGAAATCATTATGATGAATGCCTCAACATTACATTACATGTTAATGAAGTGTAAATGATCTAATTATTTTTGAAAGAATACAGATTCGATTAAACTGTCGGAATTAAATTGGAAAGGACAGCCTATTGTACTTTTTATGTACAGACAAGTTAGCGTTAATTAGGCACAATCTACAGGAACAAATGAGGCACAACCCTCGGTGAACAATCATGTATCCATTGCTCAAGGCAGGTTTCATAAAGAAATATATTAAGGGAAAAATTGTAAGTCAATTAAATACAGTGCTTTAGCAGTGGGAGGGAAAATGAGCAAAACCTCTGTTCCCTCCCCCTACATTTTGAGTGTTTATAATGCAATCACTCTGCCAGTTCTGTTCCATCACTAATTTCATAAATACTAATTTTGCTGATGAGACATTTTGATTGGTTTGCTATCTACTTTCCACAAATGACTTTCTGGAGGCAGCATGGATTTTGGATGGAATTCTTTTTCTTTGAGCTCTGCTCTCTGCTCTGACCTAAGGTAAGACAAGAAAAAAATGAAGACAGTAGGCCATGTTGGTGAGGAAGAGGACGTTATTCAACCACTATTTGACCTCACCTGGCTGTTTCTAAGGAGGGATAGTTATCATGTGAAATTTAACAATCTGAATATACTGGTTTTTGGGTATTTTTGCCACATGTATAACAGCTGTTGGCAAAAAAATTAGGAAACTGTTGATCTCAACTCTCACTTAGAGCCCAAATCAAACATAATTTTATTTTCTTTAAGCTGCTCCAGAGGATTTGCTTTCATTTCAAGAGCCATCTACAGACCCTTATGACACTACAACACAGCATTAAAATGGTTTAAAGAAAAAAAATATCTATTAGGTTAGTTCAAGTCCTGGAAAATCCAGATACACCAGTAAAGGTCCTGCATGGCTGGGTGTTTCATTCCAAAAACACTGAGCTTTAAGATTTTATAGCCTTGCACAATTAATAAACGAAGGCAGGCTAAACTATTCACTCTTCATCCAGTTTAGAGAAAATTGAAAAAAAAATAATCTCCTGACATTGTTGTCAGTGAGCTGTCAGCTACCCCCAATACCCAGCTGACCCCCATAAAGCCTAAGTCTGCAGAGTCCTTAGTGCATATAAACGAATGCTGCTGTATGTACTGTTACCAGCAAAACTTGCTTGTAGCACATTTGTAGTTTATCTCCAGACAGTATGCAGGAAAGAAACGATAACCCTTTCCATCTTCTTTCTCACACAGTCTCCCACCTCTCCTTTTTTTTTTTTAAATGCGCTCCTGTTTTTCTCTACTTTCCCACAAAGTGAATCTTGGCGCCAGAGAAAGCAACACGTGTAATTTTCATCTGTTGTTTTTGCTATCAAGTCTTCCATTTAGATATAAGATTTTTAATCTTTTAAAGAGCCCAAGTAAAAAAACCTTGTCATGCTTAGGTCTGAACACCCTTCACTCACCTGGTTGGGAAGAATGTAAAATAAGGCCAGTATATGTGGTACTCATCCATTCCTCTCTCACGTTTCCTAGTTTGTTCTGAAGGCTTGAGGCTCACTAAACACCAGAAACTGCTTCAGTTTTGAAAACCTTTGGTGAATTTCTCTTCCATGCTATCTTGTTTGCTCTGTTGAACATATCCACTCGAGTGTACACAGCATGATGGGAGAAGGAGTTCCACAGCTTTAGAATCTATGTTTTTATACAATCAGATGCATGTGCACACCCATGTATTATACATACAGGAGCAATTTGTTTAGTGTCCAAGACTATTAAAATTAATTTTACTCTGCAAAATTTATATAACACAAATGACATATGATTAATTACAAAATTATTTAGGAATTTTACTTCTATATAAAAACCCTATTAAAAAGGAAAATTAATTATTATTCTTGTTTCTGATTTTTCAGTTATATTTCACTGCTGGGAAAAAACAGGTCCTTCTTTCTTTGGCCATTTCCCAGTCCAGGATACCAGAAGAGCACTGGACAGCTGTTGAATAGCTGGAGTATATCCACCTATTTTGACATATCTGAGAATACAAGTTATGAAAGCAGAGGATCATGCAGGCCCAAATAGATCGCTCTCTGGCAGTTATGTGGATGAATGACTAAGCACACTGATGTGTTGAGAAGTCTTTCTGGACAGCTTAGCTACATCTCATAGCTCTGGCTCTGCTTGCTATATCAAGGTGAGCCTACTCATCCTGACTGCGTATGGAGAGGCAGGACAAATCTTTTGGCAGATATACCATAGCGTTATTGACCTTTTCCATCTGTATTTAGTTATTACGTAAAATACTACAGCACCTGAAAGCATAGTCATGGATAAAACATACAGACTGGGTGTCAGAAATCATTACTGGAACCCTCAGCACTAAGATATATAATCTGTGCCATAAAATCTGAAATACAGCATTTTGCCAGTAGCTTATAAAGACATCGACAACTATTCTTGTTACCCCAAGCAGATCAGGTTGCTCAAAGCCTCATCCAACTTGGCTTTAAACATCTCCAGGGACTGGGCATCAAACAGCTTCTCTGGGCAATCTGTGCCAGTGTCACACCACCCTCACAATAAAAAATTTCTTGCTAATATCTCATCTAAATCTACTCTCTTTCAGCTTAAAACTGTTACCCCTTGTTCTGTCACTGCACTCCTTGATAAAAAGTCCCTCCCCTTCTTTCCTGTAGTCTCCCTTAAGTACTGGAAGGCTGCTATAAGGTCTTTCTGGAGCCTTCTCTTCTCTAGTCTAAACAAGTCCTCCTCTCTCAGCCTGTTCTCTTATGGGATGTGCTCCAGCCGACCGATCAGTTTTGTGGCCTCCTCTGTACTCACTTCAACAGATCCATATCCTTCCTGTTCTGAGGACTCCAGAACTGAACAGAGTACTCTAGGTGGGATGTCACAAGAGCAGAATACAGGGGGAGAATCACCTCCCTTTATCTACTTCTTTTGATGCAGCCCAGGACACTGTTGGTTTTCTGGGCTGCAAATGGCTTACTGTCTCATGGTGAGGCCAAATTGCTGCCACTGGCTCATATTGAGGTTCTACTCCATTAACACCACTAAGTACTTCTCTTTAGGGTTACTCCAATCCATTCTCTGCCCAGTCTGTGTTTGTGCTTAGGATTGCCCCTACCCAGGTGCAGGACCTTGCACTTGGCCTGGTTGAACTTCATGAGGCTCGCAGAGGCCTGTCAAGGTTCCTCTGAATGGCAATCCTTCCCTCATGCTTGTTGACTGTGCCACACAGCTTGGCATCATTGGCAAATTTGCTGAGGGCACACTCAATTCCTGTCTAAGTCTCTGCAAAAGACACGAAATAACACTGATCTAAATATGGCTCCTCAAAACACCACTTGTTACCAGTCTCCACTTGGACAATGAGCAATTGACTGCAGCAACTGAGTGCAACTGTCCAGCCAAGCGGTCTGTCCATCAGATCCATGTCTCTCCAATTAATTGACAAGAATGTGGTGCAAGACAGTGTTGAACGCTTTGCACAAGTCCACGTAGATGATGTCAGCTTCTCTTCCCTTGTATACCAATATTGTAGCCCCATTGTAGAAGGCCACCAGATTTGTGAGGCACAATACACCCTTAGTGAATCCATGTTGGCCATCACCAGTCACCTCCTTATTTTCCATGTACTTCAGCAGAGTATCCAGGTGGATCTGCTCCATGTTCTTGCCAGACACAGAGGTGAGACTGATTGCCCTGTAACTGCCCAGGTCTTCCTTTTTTCCTTTTTTGAAAATAGGGGTTATGATTCCACTTTTTCACTGGACTGCCACGACTTTTCAAATAGAATGGCTAGATATTCCCCAAAATACTGGGAAAAAAGGAAGAAATCAAAAGATAGGACTACAAAAGCACCTGAAATTCATATTGTGTGGATGTCAGAATTTTATAATCAACTGCTTCTAATGCATTTTATTAGATGTTAATGTAGACATAGCCTAAGGCTTTCAAATTTTGCGAGGGCTTGGATCGGAGATAGTATTTCTCTTTTCATTACTAGTTTCTAGTGCCTTTCTGTGAAAGTCATCAAATGTTTACCTAATTCCTGCCTCATCTGTCATCAGGTTCTGCTGCAAAGGTCTAGATGTTGCAAAAGGCATCACTCATTTTTATACCTTAGCCTCAGTGATCATTGAGTGCCATTGAGTAGAAGGGAAGTACACAAACTGAACAGAAGTATAGGATAATTTAGAGTCCAGACGTTTGGATTGAGGAAAATAAGTAAAATCCTGTATTACTTTAGCTCTTCCTTAATTTTTAATAGTTCTAATCATTGCAGTGGCTCTTTGGCTCCTATTTACATTTTTTTTTTCTCTTCAAAATACTAAACAGTGGCACATTTTTTAGCATAGAAATAGGCAGCCATCGATGACTTCAACATGGAGTTCTCAAAAAAGTTGTAAAGTTTGTAAGGTGCTGCAAAATATTAGTAGCTAAATCAATGCACTTAAGGAATGAGAAAGCATGCCTTTCAGATAAAGTTTGTTACGAGGGTATTATTGAGTTTTCTTTGTATGTTCTTGATATAAGTCACAGATAAGATGAAGCATAAGATGCAGATGTTTTTTATTCTTGTTTAGAAAGATCCAATCACAGTTCTGTAATTTCAAGATTGTACTGAAACTGTCATATTTACAATTTCAATTTGGTAATTTTTTTTGTCACTGTGAATATTTGATTCTAATTATTTTTCTATTATTGTGCATCATACTACAATTGTAATGAAATTTATTGTCATAGTCATTTGAATTATAGTATGGGCTGACTCAGAAGAGTAAGTTAAATTTTTCAATTATTTTTATTAATCCAATACATTCATTAATCCAATACATTCATTCATTCCCTGGATGAAACTTAATATGCTAACTAAGCATTTATGGTATAAATATGGCATTATATTAACAAATAAAATACTAAAGAAACATTATGTAAAACTACCCATAACATCAGGATTCATTCAACAGCTTTTAGCAATATTTTAAAATTTAATATAAATTATTTAGCTAGTTAAAGCAACTCAAATTTTTCAAGTTTTATGAGGGAGTATCATATATCTGGGAGGACAGAAAACAATTTGCAGCTAATTCACACTTGGAACCTTGGTACCTTTGGAAGCACAACATTCTAATACATTGTTGAAGATGAGGTATTTTTTAGGTAGATCACTATTTGTTTATGTCCATAGATGAAGTCAGTATTTACTAGTACAGGAAGAGGACATAATTTGGGAGCATGCCAAACTATTATGCACGTTGAAATCAAGAATATAACACCTTCCTTTTTAGACGTAATACTGTAAAAGAATCTAGCAACAGTATATCAACAACATATATAGCTATCCAGATGAACGGGTGAAAATTCCTTTATATTATTTTCATGCTACTAACAAGAATTTCTGATCATTTAACATAAGAAATCAATTACATTCTTCTTTCATATATGCAGACAACTCTACTATATTTCAAATTAATAATGAAAATCTACTAAATATCAGAGAACATATTTTTTATGTGTTCTAGATAGGAATAGTCATCACGTAGTGAAACATTTCTGAAGGACCTGAAACACTATCTCCTTACATTTAGGTTTATTGCTGAATTTAACCTATTTAATAGCAGTAAAAATTGCAGGACCTTATGTACAATTTTTTCAAGTCTGTTTAAGAAGTCACTAATTGTATGAAATCAGATCCTGCTAGGAACTCTCATCTTCCTCTATTTTTTAAGACACTATAATTAATTTAAAAAGAGTACTCTGATTGCCAAGCTGATTTGAGGCTTCTCTATTGTCTGAGAAGTGTTTTGTTTGAAGATTGTACACAGCCAAAAGCTATGTTTCTTTGAAAAAGCAGACTTAAAAACAGACTTAAAGAACATACAAGTAGAATCTGAAGGAAATGGCAATAAATATGTAATTTTGGCTTTCAAACGTTTATGCAAGTGACAGAGTAACTTTTTTGCAGCATTTTTTCATTATAACATTTCCCATTAATGAAATATGAAATCCGTAAGCATCACTGAATGTTATACAGAAGCATCAGCCACTTAATGCATTGTAAAGCATGTGATTAAAACAGATGAGTAATTTACATGTAGTAGGAATTAACAGCCATCCCATTTGATGTGTGTTAGTGCTCCAGTTTCTTCTCACTGCCTCTATTTTCTCTGCAGTAACAGAACAGCCACATTTTGCAGGAAACAAACTTGCTTCCCTCCCACATTTGTCAAAAGAACCAAACTCCTGCAGGCCTTTTGCTAGAGTGGACAATTTCAGGAGCTATAGTGACAATGAATAAAGAGGTCAAAGTACTTGGCTGGATTTATGGTACATTAAGAGACTGATGCAACCACGGTGGTGGAATTAGGACAGCCATTTAAGTCAGCTACAGGGACCAAGATCCCAAGGTGAACATTTTGTGGTGAGTTGCAAAGTGTCTACAAAATATCTCTACAATCCACATGCTGTAATCTTTCTCAGCTTGGAGACTTGTAATAGAGTTAGTAGTAAAGTCTAATAAGATGATGGCCCTATGTGGAATGTACCTTGAATCCCTTGAGAGCTTTTTACTTATCTGTAAGACATTGCTGCAAGTTTAATTTTGAAAACCTCCATTGTGGTAATGATTCCCCATGAACTATGATGCTATTATATATACTCAGTAAGCTTTTAATATAGCAGTCTCCACCTAAATAGATTTTCTCAATGGAAAACAGATTTATTTTTAACTTTATGACTTCTTATACTGTAATTTGATAACTATAATGCCAATAGGTTAACCATATTGATGAAGTACCCAGAGAGACTGTATTTAACACTGCTTACCCTGTGGAAAAGTAACCTGATTTACTGGAAACCTTTTCACCTTTAGTGGCAGGGGAATAACTGCTAGTTTGGCCCTATGTTCAGACATATAATTCCATAGGCTGGCATGTAACCCAAAGGCAATATTACCACTGAAGGATTGATCTGAATTAACAAGCTTTAAAAAGAGGGGCAGGGAGCGGAGAGAGAAAACAGAGGAAAAGGGGGAAGAGACAGGGAGGACTGTTGCAGGCTAGTACATACTTGGTATCTTTCTCTAAAGTTTGATTTTAGATTGTTGTTTGAGTAAATTATTTCTTTTATGAAATCAAGACAACTGTAGCTCCTTCGTGAGTTTCCTGAAGTCACATGGCGGATATTAGCTGAGGCTTTTTGTGAAGCCTGCACAAAATGAATGGAATCTTACTCAGTGTATGTAAACTAACAACTTCTTTAAGGAAAGTAAAGGATCATTAGTAAACTTCTTCCTTCTGAAACATGCATGTGAAAGTAATTTGTTCTATACCTTTTCTGTGTATCTGGAGGTTTTGCAGAGGTCAAACAGAATTCAAAGGTAGTCTTCATTGCACCAGTCCACTGTCTGTCTAGAAATGTATCCCTTGCAGCAGAAGTCATCCTAAAATGTGCACTGCTCTTCCCATGCTCACCAAAATACATGACTACAGGAGCTGGAGTAGCAGCAAATCCCCAATCATTAGATTATAGGAATACTAGTGACTGAAAATACTGGTATGGATTGTCTGCCTCATTGAAGGAAATCATACCTCAAAATAAATTTGCTCTTCCTTACCTAAGACATGCTTTCTCTGGGAGACAGGCCGCATTCGTGATACAGCATATACCACCGAATTTTCAGGTACTAGTGAAATACTTGCTCTGGCAAATGAAACTAAACAACCTGAAGAGAAATCCTGAGTATACCTGAGACAGAGAAGCAAATGGCTTTTCCTAATAAGGCACATAAGTACTCTAGAAATTGTTCTTAAACTGTTTTCATTTCTCATATCTGTCCTTGGCTGAGAAGATGAAAATCAACACAAATAAACTTGAGAGAGTAGACAGCACAGAAATTTTTAGTCAGAGGTGTAAGCAGATGTCTCCTGTTGCTTAGGGTATATCACCTGGTGGTGGTGGGAATACAGGTAGCGCAATGTGTGGAGTGTGTATACGTGGCGACACTGCTGATTACTCAGCACTGCAGCATGGAGTCCAAGATCCTCAGAAGTAATTAATACATGTGCCTCGTACCATACTGAACTGTACTTACTGCAAGTGGTAATACTTCAGTCTGAGGTTTACTAAGGATTCAGAGGAGGGCAACTTGGACTGGAAAGTGGTAGGAATGTAAGTAGTTAACTTTTTTAAGCAGATAGGCAAGACTGTTCATAGCACTGATGGATGACTAAATGCCATAGCACCACTCATGATTTATTTGCTTCTCTTACGCAGCCTTGAAATTCAGAGAGAGACAAGAGGCTTAATTTAGCTAAAGGAAGAGCACATTTGGGACCTCCGCAGCTCAGTTGTTTCCTCAGTCTGCAGGAAAAGGTAGAGGCGCTGTGGGGGGCAGCATTGCCAAGTGGACCCACCAGTGCTATCAGTGCAATTTTTATTTCAGCATAATTGAAAGAAGACAACTATGACTCATTCAGTTAAATACAAGATATGGAAGGGGCACAATAAATACATGGAAATGATAATGGTGCTTGGAGTTTTAGATGAAAAAAGAAAGCTGATCTATTGCCAATCCTTATGATAAAAATCCCAAATTTTTCAGTACTTGACATTCCTTCAGCAGTGTAAGTTACAGAAGTAATGCAGTGATATGGTAGAAGTTCTATTTTGGTTCATTGGTCGCAGCTTTGCGGGGATCTGTTATGGAAATGCACTTTTTTTTTTTTTTTTTACTTCAACCTCAGATGGATGTAATACCACTCAAACCAAAAAAGACTTTCTTATATGACAAAGAATATAAAAATGCCTGGAGACTCTGGTTATGTATTGCTGTCCACTGTATCAAACACTGTATTTTCATGAAACAGAAACGATTGCCTTAAAGAGTTTATCATCTAACTGTGTAGAAAGAACCTAATAAGTTGATGTAACCAAAATGATGGGAGGAGAAGCACAAAGTAATACTGAGGTAGTCACGGTCAGCATAAGGAATTATGGTCCAGCACAGCTGGCAGGCACCTAATTCTTAGGATGTTGGAATTCTATTCTGAGTTGCATCGACTTTGTTTTTATCACAATCCCTCTTTCCTAAATCCTGTTGGATTTTTGGATAAAAAGCTGCAATGCTATCTGTACTTTAGGAAAAATGAGCATGGGTACGCGTCAGATATGTTTGGGAATGGACTTGCACACCTCTAGCTTGCACTGAATTTAGACCCTCATCAGAAGGTAATTTAGAGAAGCGAGGACTACACATGCCGACAGTGCCCTCAACATGAACCTATACCTAATAATTAGTAGTTACTTGCATAATAGATTAAGGCTTTGTTTTTCTAAACTAGCCTAAATACCACAAATTTTCACTTTTTAAATGAATTATTTGATAGGGTAAAATTCAATCTAGATTTTTGATGATTGTGGCTATGATTCAGTTTTTGCTTGGTGGCAGACAGGCACTAATTGTTTCATTCCTATGATGGTCTACAATTGCTCTCTTGAAACTCATAGTATTGTCACTGTTATTTGCCCATAAAAGTTTCCAAATCGCAAAGAGATTCAAGGTGAACAGCCCACCCCAAAAACAAGTGAGGACAGCACCAGAGAGGAGATACCATCTTGTTTAGATGTAGCATGAATTTGAATTTCTTTTCCAATTCTTGGGTTCAGTGGCATGGTTTTATCCAGCAGCCTCTGTCCAGTCCACAAGGCTGCCCTATTGTGCCTCTCAGTGGGAACAGGCATACTCAGTCTGCAAGGCTGAATCACAGAATCATTGGATGGTTTGAGTTGGAGTGGACCTTAAAGATCATCCAGTTCCTAATCCCCTGCCATGGACAGGGCCACCTCCCACCAGACCAGGCTACTCAAGGCCCCTTCCAACCTGGCCTTGAACACTTCCAGGGAGGGGGCAGCCAGAGCTTCCCTGGGCAACCTGTGCCAGGGCCTCACCACCCTCATTGTGAGGAATTTCTTTCTAATGTCTAATCTAAATCTTCCCCCTTCCAGTTTAAAGTCATTCCCCCTCGTCCTATCACTACATGACCTTGTAAAAAGCCCCTCCCCGGCTTTCCTGTAGCCCCTTCAGGTACTGTAAGGTCTCCCTGGAGCCTTCTCTTCTCCAGTCTGAACAACTCCAACTCTCTCAGCCTGTCCTCACAGCAAGCAGTGCTCCAGCCCTCTGATCATATTCATGGCCTCCTCTGGATCTGCTCCAAGAGTTCCATATACTCCTTATGTTGGGGATTCCAGAACCGGGCACAGAGAGGAATAGAGGGGGAGAATCACCTCCCTTGACCTGCTGGCCACTCTTCTTTGAATGCACCCCAAGATACAATTGTCCTTCTGGGCTGCGAGTGCACATTGCCGGCTCATGTCCAGAGCTCATTAGCCAGAACCCCCAACTCCTTCTCCTCATGGTACTCTCAATTACATCATCCCCCATTCTGTATTGAAACTGCAGATTGTCCCAAACCAGGTATAGGACCTTGCACTTGGCCTTGAACCTCATGAAGTTCACACAGACCTATTTCTCCAGCTTCTCCAGGTCCCTCTGGATGACACCCCATCCTTCTGGTGTCCCCACTGCCCCACTAAGTTTGGTGTCTTCAGCAAACTTGCTGAGGGTGCACTCGATCTCACTATCTATATCATAAATGAAAATATTAAACAACACTGGTCCCAGTACAGAGCCCTGAGGAGACCACTTGTTGTGGATCTCCATCTGGACATCGAGCCATTGACCACTACTCTCTGAACACAATCATCCAACCAATTCCTTATCCACCTAACAGTTCACCCATCAAATCCATATTTCTTCAATTTAGAGAGAAGGACGTTGTGGAGGACTGTGTAAAATGCTTTACAGAAGTCCAGATGGATTACAGGCATCCATTGCTTTTCCCGTGCCCTCTGCTGTGGTCACCCCCTAAAAAGGGGAGAAATTGTGCTGTGCTAAATTGGTCCACCCCTGCTGTTCTGATAGATACCTTATTTCTTGCTGTTGATTGTAGTAGTTGTGGCTCTTGAACAGGGCTTGCCAAATTATTTACAGTGAAATAAAAAATCCTGAAAAATGCAAGAAGTTTGATTCCCATATCAACTTCAAGCAAAAGGTCTTATTTCACAAAGGACAAATTGTCATTTAACTTTTAACCTTCAAAATTAATGCCAAAATCCACGTAGAAACAAGCTTAGTGAGACTTACACCTCCCAGAAATATTGCAGATGGACACTTTGCAGTGTGAGATATTTGGTGTTCCAAAAAATTCATAAGTTCATCTAAATTCCAAATATTTCAACATCTAACACTATGATTTAAAATTCCTAATGTTTAAGTACCAATTCACTCAAAATGAGGCTTGTTAAATTAAATCTATGCAACTCTACTGTGTATTATTTCATACTACTGTATATTCTATGTCATTCCATAACTGCTTCCCTGGGGAACAGTTCCAGTGCTGCACCACCTGCTGGGTGAAGAACCTCTTTCTAACATCCAGTCTAACCCTCCCCTGGCACATCTCCCTGTCTTTTCCTCTAGTCCTATCATAGATTGAAAGAGAGAAGAGATCAACACTTGGTATATATCACATATATATATATTTATTGCTATATATCACATATATCTTGTTTGCTTGCAGTGTAGGTATGTGGTAGGGACACTGATAATTTTGGAAAGCCACAGGTTTCGGGAAGATGGAAAACCCTGTGACCTGGGGTTAAGTCAAGCATACTGAAAGTCAGAGTGACAGTAAGAAGACATAACACCACACCAAGATTTGTTTGTCAGCTGTGGTCACTTTGCAAAAGGATTGCTTTGGAAAGTCCCAAGGGTTTTTGAAGAGCATCTGTATGTGGAGGACACAAAAGGAAAACAGAGTAGGAAGAACAGTTCCCTACAAAAACTGTAAAAAGCCACTGCAGAACAGCAGATGAACAGATCACAGCGCAATTACTCTGATACAAATGTGCTAGTGGAACCCAGTTCTGAAGTATATCTGAAGGAGGAAGAGGTTGTAACTGCCCCTGAATAAATTTCATTCCTTATTGCTGTCCTACATGCTTTAATTTCTACGATGTAATCTTCCTTTCATAATAAGTGCATAGACAGTTACAGATAGTGGCCAGATGGCATCATAGTGAACACTCGTGGTTTGCTGGACCTGGTTGAGAACTTCATGCTACATTTTATACGGTTAAATAACTGAATTCAGTATAGTTAATTTTAGAAAGTATTTCAGGTGTTACATAGCACTTGATAGTATAAGATGAGAAGCAGAACACAGCAAGTCCTGGCCTCAATACATTTTTAATTTCCTCATTGGCTTATGGAGAGGAAACCTCACTTAACTGCCAAGGCTGCTGTCCTGTCAGATGGTGTGTCATTACAATCCACAAAGGCTGAGCTATACCAGCAATGACACCAAAATCCTGTTGGTACCCTGGGGTGAAGGGCAGGAGTAGCAGCATTTTATCACATCCCCTTTGTCAACTGGAGGCACTGCATTCTCACCAATAACAAAGGCATAGAAGGCAACGGTAACATTCAGTCAGGCAGCACACTACACAGGTACAAGGGCTGTCCATCTTGGTGTTTGGCATAGAGAATGCTTATGTGAAAAAGAGACCCACCAAACAGAAGGATATTCATGTTTCAATCTTTGTTCAATAATGGTTTTGTTTTGCTTATTATGAGTCACAGATGTCTCTTCAAAGGACTGTTGATATTACCTGCAAATGTCTAGAACACATTTCTCAGGGAAAATATTTACTGATGGCTCTTTTATCAGAAATGTCACTAGAACAAAATAATTTTCCACCACATGAGTTGGCTAAAATACAAGCATCATGACAGAAGCCAATAATTCAATGTAAGATATTGATGGTCACACACACCACTTTCCATTTTGAAAAGCAGCATCATTCTGTGAGGTGCATGAACAGCCCATCCATCATTTGTAGCACATTAGGGATCCCTGCTATGTCACAGAATCTCTTTTTGATGTGCTATCACTGTTGTTGGCTACATGGCAAATTACTATATTTAGTGTACTGCCTAACCAAAGCAGCTGTTGCTGGTGTGAAAATTGAGATGCTATTTCCTCCTCATTCCCTGCTAGGCTACAGCTAAATGTTTGGAGAGAACAAGTGACAGAACAAAACAACTCCCTAGCATCACAGCACAGAACAGGAACACTGAGTCATGTAAGGACCCCCACGACATGCTCCACAAGTTAACACACACTTAATTGCCTTTTAATTTCCTACTGAGTTTTCAGGTATATCCAACAGTGCAGCATCTTATGAAGGCTTTTGGCCACGCTAGAAGAGACAACTATGCTTATGAGCACACTACTTTTATTCTGCTATTGCATTTACTTCTCTCTTTCTTCTTTTGGTAACCAGGGCTCCAACTATCTGCTGCTGTGTTTGATTTGTGTTCTGGCATCCTCTCACTGAACTGAAATAATCAATTTTTCTCACTTAAAACAAGTGGCTACTTGTCTAATGTGCTTAAACATGCTTATTCTAAAGGGAAGCATCTGTTCTGATTCAGACACAATATTTCTGATTTATCAAGAGCTGTTCAGCTATTTTTACCTTTATTTTTTTATAAGCACATACATTAATCCAGTTCCTCTTCTTTCCTCATGTCATACACTTTCCAGCCATTCAGCAGGTACCATCTCAGAGATTCTGTCACTCTTCTTGGTCTAGGTATTCTTCCATTTCACCAAACAAGCACCAGCCCTCTGAGAAGCACTGCAAGGACATGCTGCTGCAGGAGAAAACCAGATCAGCTTGGTGGAAAATAGTGGCCATGAGACATCAACAAGGGAAGAGGCCCTAACTTTATTATACACGCTTAACGTGAATGAGTATAATGAATGGTTAGATGCAGCAGAGCTTCCTCCTTTTCCCTGTCTCAACATGTTTCTTGTATTTACCTTTATTAGATCTAGTCGATATATTTTACAGTGGTCCATTTCCACTTCAAAAAAGATTAGAGTGTTGTCAAAGACTCATTTTTGGGTAGGATACATAATGCTTTTCCTGAAGGTGCTGTGAATCACCTTGTGGAAGATAAAGAACCTAATCAAAAATGTATTTAACTAGAAGATCTCAGATGAAAGTTTTTAGTAAATGTCTTACATTAAGTTATTTGAGGGAAAACATTTCTTCATTCAACCCTAATATAAACATCTTGGTTTTTATCTGTTATCCGTCTGTTCTCTTCTGCTGGTGGTAAAGGAAAAAAAAATTATAGTGACTTTAAAATGTAGATTCCTCTTCATCTGCGGAGTACTTCAGCTCATTAAATTCTCAGAGGGATAAGTTAGAAACATATTTTCATTTTAATGTTTCTCTTCTTTACCCTTTCTGTAATTGTTTTATTTTGAAAAACTGTGGCAGTCTATGGTATTCAAACTCTAAGAGTCACAGGAGGATCCCACAGTTTCTTTCCTGGATGAATACATGCAGTGTTAGCTGATGCAGTTATCAAGTCCGGTATGAAGAACCTGGTCCTGTGAACTTCTGTGTTACAAGTTGGAATATATTTCAAATAGAATTCTGCTGAAAATTGTGCTATTGAGCCCTTTGACCTGCATAAAGTGACAGACTATCTATAAATGTCACTTACTTTCTTAAAATTTCGTAGGCCAACAGAAATGAGAAGATAAATCTTAAGTCATTGTAGCATTTATTTATTTACTACTTTTGCGTTTAAGTAATAGAAATGAAGGTAACATAGTCCTGATGTCCTGATGTTGTGCAATGAGAGCCCTCCTGTTCAGCTGAAGTCATCTAGAAGTCAAAAAGGCTCTGCTTTTTATAAAAGAAATTGGACAATGAGCAAGAAGGGCACCAAATTACTGCTCCATCATTACTGTCTCCCCACAGAGTTATATTATAGTACATGTAAGGTGTAGCTGGTTACTTCTGTCAGTCAACAGGTAAGGAAGGTACACATTATGAGGCACAGTTTGCAGCCTATTAGTATGTTTCCAATCTATCAGTAAGGCATAGGAATACACAAGATTTTTCTTTATCTGGGTGACAAACCCCCAGATATTTGAGGACTTCACTGTTTTACAGCATAACTAACCTGTGTGTGTTAACTCACATGATACAGAGCTAAATTGAAAGAACACAAAATAGGTATTCAGCAGACGAACACCTGAAACACCACGAAGTCGGCCAGGGGTGAAGCAGAGTATCTGGCAGGCTGTGCCTTTTCTCTAGTGGTGTTGTGGCCTTGACAATGCTTTGACGTGGTGCTCTGAATTTGCTTTTTCAAAGAATAATGATACTTCCAAACGAGCAGGGAGTAAGAATCACAGCCTTCATGCCAGTAATGTATTCTCTGGTTTTAGAAGAGGACATGCAGTAATTCAAATCAATGCAGGTGACGTAAAGCTCAAATATAACTTGTTCTAATTGTGTGTTACTTCCTCTCCTACTGTATTTCCCTCTCCCTAGCCAGTGCTATGACCCAGCATGGTGTTGCAGGGTGGGGCAAAGGAGGGAAAGGGCAGAAGATAGATGAAAGTATCTAGTCTGACCCAGATTAGCAATGTTTCCCACACCTCCTTCAAAAAAGAAACAGGAAAACATAAAGTAATGCCAGATTCTGACACAATAGATACCAGCTGTTTGGCAGCATTGTGTGCAGTTGTGTGTCACCTCAGAAGGAAACTATTCTGAAGGGGATCGTAGTTGATTTTCTGAATTTGTTATATAAAGATATACTTTCATGGACAGTCTTCAAAGGAAAAAGCTATTCCTATTTTGATAACAGAGTGTATGATTAATGCAAAGTACAAAAAAATACTCCAGACCTACAGTGGACTGAACTGGAACAAGTCAGTAGAGTGAGAAGTAAGAGCTTGTCTTCCTAGGAACTTCTGTGGTCCTACAGTTTTGGCAGTCCTTGTAGTAGGGCGTACACACCCAGGCTGAAAAATGGCTGAATATGCAATTATTTGTAAAGCCTTATATGGCTGAGTTCTTAAAACCAGATGTCATCTAACCCTTTTGGGCTAATCCCAAGGCCTGGGTACCAGAAGACTGCAGCCTGCACCAAGCCACAGAAGAGCAGTTGTGGAGCAATGTCAGTTTCTGACCAGTTCCCCAGCTGAAAGTGCACAACTGTTGGTGGAGGTTTGGGGCTCTACAGTATACAGGAGAGAGCTTGAAGATGCTAGTTGGCTGTCTTTTTATTATGCAAAGTAACAGCACAGGTTCCACTGTGTCTGTAATTCCCTGATACCACATTAAGGGCAGGATTCATCCCAAAGTCTTGCACTGACTATCATGTCAATTTAGCAATGATTTACACAGTATGGAATTCAAAGATGACAAGAAAACATCTACACCTATTGAGGGTGTAAATAATTTTTCCAGTAATTCTTTAGTAAAGAAGGTAAT
>JAUMJM010000028.1:1385000-1580000 GCA_033558235.1 Neomorphus geoffroyi
GTTTTTCATTCCATGTCTCTACTATTGTGTTTCTCCTTAGCCCATTCAAATTATTTCATATGGAAAAGTGGCACATGGGATTTGGTCCTGTTTTCAGTAAATCAATAGCGGAACTCCATTTTGCCTCAATGTAAGCCAAGGTGTACCCAGAAGTATCTCTCTTTTCATTTTTCAGAATTATTCCTTACTTTCAGAAATTATTATTATTATCCTTTTATCCTCTTCTTTGACTTTGGAGTGCAGAATTAAATATATTTTATCTCTCAGCTGAGGCTTCTTCCTGTGTAAATTAGCTTTATTCCAAATTTATGGAACTACTACCCAGGGAAGATGTCAGCACTCCATAGAAACTTTCTCTGTAAATACGTTGGACATTCCTAAATATCTCCAACTTTCAGTTTTCTTCTGTCACACTTTTATGATGTTTCATAGAATCATAGAATCATAGAATGACCTGAGTTGGAAGGGACCTACAAGGATCATAGAGTCCAACTCCTGTTCCTGCACAGGACAATCCCATCATTCATACCATGTACTTGAGGGCATTGTCAAAGTGCTTCTTGAATATTGCCAGGCTTGGCACTGTGACTACTTCCCTGGTGAGCTGTTCCAGTGTTCCACCACCCTCTGGGTGAAGAACCTCTTCCTAATATCCAACTGAAACCTCCCCTGGCACATCTTCCTGCCATTCCCTTGGGTCCTATCATTGATCGCTAGCTAGAAGAGATCAGTGCCTGCTCCTTCTACTTCCCTTGGGAGGAAAAAGTAGATTGCTATTAAGTCCCCCCTCAGCCTCCTCTTTTCCAGGCTGAACACACCAAGTGACTTCAGCCTGTTCTCGTAAGTGTTAAGTAGTGGAGAAAACAACATAAGTCCGGGTGGCAACACATGTGGTAAGACACGTAGAGTCCTTCTGGTTGACCAGATAGATGTGGTAGAAAAAGAAATGAGGCAAAGCAACGGGAATAGTCATTTAAATAAATGTAGTTGTAGGTGTGATGAAAGCTACAGTGTTCATTACACATTTCTTAATTACCTTCCATGTAATGTGCGTTGTCAGTACATCAAGTACAGCTATAAACAAACTCACATGTTATTTACAATGTGACATAGAAGTTGATTTTAAAACTATGAAACAATTTACTGACGTCCCATGAATGCTCTCCTGTCCCAAGGCTTTTTGCATTAACAAGACAATAGGAGATCTGCAAACCAATACAGCTGATGAGGGGGCTTCCTGTCCACATCATATGCACTTGTGGGACTTTCATCAGAGCAGCTCTAACCTGGTCTCATAGACTAAAAGCCCATCAGCATCTCACAGTATCCTGTCATCTGAAAGGAATCCAGTTTGCACACACAACTACATAATCCAAAATGCGGTCAGTGGGGAGCACCAGAAAACCTACTTTAAAAGCACACTCCTGATGAGAGTTAAATACTAACAGACCTACCCTGAGACAATATGATAGTTAATTATACTCCTCTTGATCAAATGTGTTAGATACCAAAGTTTTGATACTTGAATCCAGCAGCAGTTTCTATGATTATAATTCTTTACAGAATAAATTTCAGTGTCCCTCTTCTCCTTCAGTATGTGTCATTGTTTTCTTCAACGTTTCTTTTTTTCCCCCCTTCATTTTCCTTTCCTCAACTTCTAGTTACCCAGAGACCTTTACTTTAACTGAAGGAATGCATATTTTTCAAGACCTGCTGGCCCAAAGTGCAGCTCCCAGAACAGATGGGTAAATCAATTTTTGCACAATCATGACAGGGTAAAACATCTGATTAAAGTCACACTACTGACGTGAAAGAGAGCTCGAAACACGTTTCATTCTGTGTTTGTCAAAACCAGTAATTTTGCCTCATGCAACAGTAGCAGTAATATTGGGTAAATACGTAGGGTTTCTAGTCTCATGGAATGACAGTATTTAATATAACTTTTTTTAAAAAGCAAATTCATTAGGAGGGAAAAATTAGCACTCAGTGTCCTCTTTACAACAGTCATACGCTAAACCTTTTTAAAGTTTTATTTCCTAGTGTTTCCTAGTGTTATGGCTATCAGACCATGCCAACCTTGTTGCAAATGCAGAACTGAAACTGCATAATACCTGATGTGACAAATACGGCATTGTTCTGTCAGTCACTTCTGGAATCAGCAGGCCTCCCATAGTAACCTCTGACCATTCCTAAAATATGACACCTGAAATGGAGTACATAGTTAGTTCAAACTGCACTGTGATGAAGAGGAATTTTCAGTTTCAAGTAGAATTCCTACCAAAGGTCATACACTCCTGTAGCCACTTACCACACAGCTTTCCAAATGCACTGAAGACACTTAAGTCTTGCTTCAGAAGAGCAAAGTTCCCATTGCATATAGAGTAAAAGAAAAATCAAAAGTCATGTCGAATGCTGCAAAAGCAAGTATGTGTATTTCAAAGGTAGAAAGAAGTATCTTTGGAGATCTGTTACATGAGTGCAATCAAATAAACTGGTTTTAGTAACACGGTTGGCATCTCTTTTTCAGACACTAATAGATACCATGGCCTAAAGAAAAATAAGGAGATGCCTAGAAAGAAAATTCTTCATGTTTTTTGAATGATCCCTGTGGCAGTTTGGCATTTGACTTGAAACACATTCACAAAAATTATTCCAGCATTCATTTTTCTGTCCAGGAAAGTGAAATCCTGAATGAGAGCACTAAAGTTGATTTTAGAAACCTTTTCATGAGTAGCACATTCCTTTTCCTGTGGTTTCCCTATGTACATACATAAACCTCAAATATTTCTTGGTTTGTATTCTCCAAAGCTTAAAATGTACATCTTGCGACAACACTTAGCCAAGGATGAGTCAAATCGATGAGAATGAGAGTAGCTACTACAAGCACTTTAATTGTGCACTGGACATCAGGCAGATGTGGGGATAAAACTGTCAAGTGCGAAAACACAAAGAGAAATATTGCTATTTTCTATTATTCACATTCTTCCCATGAGCTGTTTGCTCAGTTGCCATGGCATAGGCGGTGAGATTTCATAATTTTTCCCCTGCCTGCCATGTGCTCACGCAACAATGTGAATTTAATCAGTCCAGACAGTTCGTTGTGTTTTGTCCATGTGAGTGGAATAAAACTTTTCTCACCAGTTAAACCCACAAAGTATCTAAAAGCCATAAATAATCAGTAACTCCTATGACTTGCACCTGCTTGCTTTATTTGACCAAGGATACAGAAAGGCTCATATAATGAACAGTGTGTTCCCAAGCATTAATCACCTCTGATTCCTTATAAAAATCAAAGTAGAGTTTAGATTGAAAATATCAGATCTATTATTTTGTTTCTTTTCTGCACCTAGATTTTAGTTGGGTCAGTATTGAAACCCTACCTCCCTCAGTAAAATCATCCTTGTTTCAAAAATATTCAACAGGGAAAAGGACATTCTGGGTAGCAAATAAATTTCTAGTTATCTATTAATCATAACAGTTGTATTCTTCTAGTGCATCCTAACCAGCAAAAGGAGATGGGAATGATGAAAAAAAAAATGGCTGGGGAAAAACTAGAAAGTGCTGTAAGAGAGATTTCTGCCAAGCTTATGCGGAACCAAGTATGTGCCAGCTTGTACAAAACAATACAACTTTATTCTGTGTAGTGTCTTTCATTCAAAGTGTATCCCAAAACCACTTTACAGGACTTAAACAATACATTTACGGAGATAAATAATAGCAAAGGGAGAGCAAAATTAACAGATAGGTGTAAGTCAGAAAAGATATATTTTCAGCTGAGATTTAGAATGAGAGTTTTATAGCAACATTGGAATGTTTTTGTTTTAGCATTTTTCTAAACAGAGCTTAGCAATGTCTATAGAGATACAAATCAGAGTGAAAGTGGTAAATGCCAGGAAATTCAAAGGTATGGCTTCATTAAGTCCTGCAGGTTCAAAATTAAATTAAAATAAACTCAAAAGCCAACAGAGTGGTTTAAAAATTAAGGCAGCCTTTACACTTCTGGCTTTATGCCAGTCATTCAGAACTATATTATTTGTAGTTGGTTTCTTTAAATGGAAAAAAAAAAAGGAAAAATAAAATAATGGGGCCATGCACTGAGTATTCTGTCATGTAAATATGGTGCAGGTTCACAGACAATGAAAAGCGTACACTGAACAGCAAAATTCGACTCAAAGTATCTCTTGTGGAACCTGACAAGCAAATGGTGTTGTCTGTTTGGTAACCAGGGCTCTAATCCTCTAGGGAAGCCCTGGCGGGTACTGAAGTTGTCTATTCAGTTCCCCTGAATTAATCAGAGCCTTGGTTGCCCACCAGTTCTGATTTTATATGCTTAACGACAGTGGGAGAAGGATATTGTGAAGAAAGCAGAGTGCACTGACCTGTATGGGCACAGCAGTATATGGGTGCTGTTCTCTTGGTGGGGCTGGTGCTTATATGACAATTCCTCTTGTAGCTAACTGGAAAGCCTTTTAGGGAATGGGCAAAATTCAAATCCAAGATTAAACAAAATTGATTACCTCTTGAGTAGACCAAATAAACAGCAATCTGCGATAAAACCTGAAAATACAATCTACGATAGAACCTGAAAATATTGGAAGCCTAGGAGAAATTTTTCTGCCTGAACTGAAACAAGCTTTCTGTGACTTCTCTGCATGCATGGATGTTTGTAAAAGGAACTGATTCTACAAAGCCCTGGAAGAACTCTTAATGCAATCAGTGTTCTAAATAATTGGACTCAATTCCTCAGCGACATAAATGATGTGTGCAAGTGAGTTGGAGCAGCCCGCATTTGCCTCAAAGTGCATCAATTTCTACCAAAGTCACATGCAAGGATCATGCAGAGATTGTTTATAGCATGTGTATGAAAAACTGACCTGCAGTTCTAAAGTAAAAGACAGCATGTTCAGAGGATATCAGCAGAGGGAAAAAAACCCCAAACCAGAACAACCCAAAACATTAATGATTGCTGGGTAACTGTGTACAAATTGCAACAGGTATTGCGGAATTTGATATTATCACAGTATCCAGAAGTATTTGTTTACATTTTAATATTCACACCTGTTTTCTAGCCTCTGAAGAACAGGTCATTTGACACTATTATTTTACCATTATTTTTTCACAAAGAGAGGCTACTTGTTTCTTGAGATGATATTCCGTAGTGCTTCACCTGATCCCATAATCAAGGCTGAATTCTCCATCCGCCCCCATTCCAACCCCTGACTTTCTCTGAGATCCCTTTTCTCAATCCATATGCTTCTTGTAGGTGTTCAGCGAAAGATGACTTTGCGTATAAATCAGTGTGCTGCTTCACATGAAAACTCTATTTGCTGAGCTCATGACATTTTCTGTGCATAGCAGTGGGAGCCAGCTGCTGTTGAGAACTGCATACAAAGGGCACATAAATTGTTGGGTGTCATGGAAAAATTTATGCACAAGCTACATGGTTTTCCAAGTAAGATTCTAAGTGTTTTGTACGGACAGAGGAAACAAGCAAATGCCTGTAGAAGTCTCCACCTGTGTCATTGCTCACCTTGAAGCAGCAACAGGGATGAAGATCTGGGCTTTGTACAGCACCCCAGATTTAGAAGATGTGTTTATAACATGCTTGAGAAAATATCTCTTTGTGTCTCAAGGGTTTTTTATCTTCAACATAATTTAAAATTGCATTATCTGAAAATTACCATAATGTCAAATTAAAATAATCTTCCTTTAAAAAAAAGGATATCACATTGCGGAGAACAAGAAATTTCCACCATGACATTGTATAAACCAAGGCAGGGTGCAAAATACCACTGAAGCTCTATAAACCCCAGCAACCCTACCTCACCAGTAACTGACTCCTCCAAGAACTCCCTCTGCAGATTTTCCTTACGTGACTGGGCTTTGCTTTCCTTTTTCATTGCGAACTTGCAATTTGCACAACCTTTATTATTGTACCCCTGTTACTCTTTGCAACAAATGATCTTACTCTCTTCAGGCTTCACTCCTGCTTGTAACTTCTCAAGTTAACTCTTTTTTCTTCAGGGGAAATCCTAGAGTTCAGAAACAGCCAGGAAAAAAATAGCCTTTGGATGAAACACAAGTAAAATTGACATCTTATTTATGCTAGACTCTTATGTACTAATGTTTTGCTGTATGGATCCAAACATTCACTGTGACTACGGGAAACCAGGGTGCCAAAACCACAGTAACTGCTGCAGTTCCATGACTTATTCAGTTCCTCTGTCTAGAAAAGTCCCAATGCTGTGCTCTTGGTGTTGGAGAAGGGTTCATATTATGGGTAAGAGCTTTACACTAGCAAGTAATGTATCTGTATCAATGTAGAGAGTTTAAAAAGAGAAGTTGTATGATTATAAGTACAATAATGGAAGCACAAAATATTAACTTAATTGGGGTGATTTTATTATGGACTCAGACAACTGAGTTTCATATAGCGTTGTCCAAATGTGGATTATGAATCTTAATCCTGTCATCATACAAGAACCTTTCCCTTGAAGTAACGTTAGCATTTAGTTAGAAAAGCTAATGAAAAGAAGTTTTCATTTTTTCTCTGTCTTTGTGCATGCACTCACACATCTCTGTATATATTTACATAAAGAGCATCATATAAAAGTTAGCCTCACAGTATTTGTCTATACAAAATGTGAGTAAAGAGAATTCTGTCACTTCAAAGGTTTCTTGAAATGATCAAGTTGAGATTAGAAAAACCAACATCAGCTTTAACCTTCATCATGATTTGGCTTTGCTTTTGAAAGTACCTAATATTTTATGGCCATCCCCCCTATGTTATTTAAATGCTGGTAATCTTGTTCATGGCAATTTCAATAAGCCACAGCAGACATATAATGCTTCCTTTTTTAATAGGTGCAAAGTGAGTTATTGTCACAAAGCATATATACAAAAAAAGGATGTGAAAAGAGAATCCTGCGTAATCTCTGTAATAAGGGCTTGAGAGGGTGCTAACATGGTCACCTGAATTATGCATGTCTATTGTGTTCAAATATCATAAATCGATGCATGAATACCCTCCAAATGATTTTCAGTTCATGAACATTTATATACAGAGCTCTTGAGCACTGCAAAGACAATTAGTCATATTTGTATGCCGGAATTAATTGAGAGTGAGATGCGGGAGGCAGAAAGAGAGAACAAAGAATGCTTTTTGTCAGTTCTTCCAACTGACAGGGATAATTAGATATATGAAATTGAAATTCCTCAGCAGGGGGTTTCTGTTGACAATGAATTTTCTTTTGATTCCATTCTGTTATTCTTTTATGCTGTCATCTGTGGCAATTTGTTATTCAGCTTGAAGCTTAAAAAAGCAAAGCATTCCGCTTTTATGAGTAGATGATGTCAGTTTGCACACTGCTGGGAAATAGATATTAAATGTAATCTTTAAGCTAAAAAAAAAGAGAGAGGAAAATAAAATCAGTTAAAGAGACAGTGCTCTGTTTACACAGCCCTCAGAGTAAAACTTTTGTGAGAGACAGAACTTGCTTTGATGTTTTTTAAAGTTACTCAGGCTGCATTAATGTTTCAGTTGCAGTGCAAGACTGAGCTGTGCTGCATGACAGAGCAAGGGCTCATTGCTGGGAATGCCTGCTGAATGCTATTTTCAAAACACTGATCCTTCTTTTGCAGGCATTCCTGTAGTACACTAACATTGTACTTTATTCTTGATAGAGACAGTATTCCTTCAGATCCTCAAATCCAACTCCTGACCGAAAGGAAGTAAAAAATAGGAAACGCCATTCCTAAGCAGTGCATGCAAAACTTCTTAGTGTTTCTGGTCCTGATTTGGCCTGATTTTTGCACAGTAACTTCATCAAAATATTGGTCTTTGTGATAAGAAATGTGCATGTTTACTTATTTTTCCCTCTGTGTGATTTTGACACATACTCATGTAAAAACATGCCCACATGGGCACAGGCTGTTCTATATAAACCTATACATACATATGCTGCTTATAATCAGAAACATGTATATAACCTTGCTTAGGATTTTTTTGGCAAGGGATTTTTCAAGCATTGCATGGAATTTAGAGTATGAAAACCCCATACTGTTCCGCCTTCACCATCCCCTTTTCACTGGAGCTGATCCATTGAGTTTTCTGGCTTTCTTTTTGCTTCTTTCCCTCCTCCAAAACCCCATGTTATTTGGCATTTGTTATTTTTCAGACTGCAATTTCTCCTTCAACAGGCATCTTGGTGACTGTGGCTTTATTATATTTTATTCTATTTTTTTGTTACTGAAGCAAAAAACCACACAGAGTGTTATGATCTAGAATATATTCCAGTGAACCATTGTGAGTCTAACTATACCATACGGCATATCATTAGACATCACAATATTTAACCAGTATGTATTATTGCCTTGCACCCTCAGAACATTCTTTGCAGATGCAATTTTATCTTACACTTTATGGAAGAAGGCCCTATTTAAGAAACTCTACAATCTTAGAAGTTGAGATAGCCAAGAATACGGTTTGAAGGACTTCTTACACTGGTGAGAGGCGCAAGAGTCCCCACATGTCCTAGCAATGACCTAGAAGGGGCACTCCATATAAAAATGTTAGGGTCCATTTAGTCTATTGCTCTTTCTGTTGAAACTCATAAGGACGCCACTTGTGGTGGCAGTTTCTGTAACCCGATACATGTCCACTGGGAAATACATTGATGCCATCGAGTGACTTCATGAACATAAATTTATTTCGTCACTACTGACCTTTGATGAATTTGAACTCGTGACTAAGGCTTTAAAGATTCTATTGCTCCCTTCCTATGATCCAAACAGCAGTGCAAATGCAGTATGTGCAGGTATTTTAGACTATCTTCATCTCAGCCTCAGTTCTGTTTGGTATATTATGTACCTTCATACAAGTTTAAAGAAGGTAAATAGAAGAGTCTGCCATGGACTTTGCAGAGAAGTTTGTGTTCAGTTCGGTAAGACAGAAGAAAGCAATTGTTTACAATGCATAGGACATCATGTACTTCAGCCTTGTTGTTCAGATTTGTTTAGTAAGGACAGATTGTTTTATGCAATCAACCACCGATGATTTGTCTCTCTTGCATGCCCCTGAGACAGATTCCATGCCAGCCTGGGTTCTTTTGGGATTCAGCAGAACTCTGTGAAGGTGGGTTATGGAGCTAGGAAATACACCTATGGAGCCTCTCAGGGGAACTATGCAAAAAAAATTATCCTTCTTTCTAGGTTTGAAACATAATATGCTTCACCATTGGAAAACTGTATCTAGACAGTTATTCTTGAAAGGAGGAAAAAGCATCTTTAGAATTTAAGCAGCAAGTGCAGTAAAGCAATAAGACTTTTTCAAGACTGCAACTCTGCACAGAGGCACCCAACTGCTGCTTTCAACATCTACATCCTTTACTGGTCCAAGCTCAAAATGAATTCTTTTTTTTTTTTTATTGAGTAAGAAATATAAGTATAGCACAAATTCAGGCCTCAAATGTACCTTTTAGCGTTGATAGAATTCTTACCTTTACTATGTGCATTTCTTAAAATCAAACAGGTTAATTTAGTGGTGACTGAGATCAAGATCCAGATATGTTAATATTTGTTCATGTACAATGACCATCAAAACATTAAACCTCCACTGTACTCTGAGGAGAAACCAGCAGTTAAACTTAAATCTTGCTTATTTCATAACCATGACTTCCGCCTCCTTTTTTTTCTTTTTTTTTAAGTCAAGGTATGTGACACTACACAAATTTCAGAAGATTCCCAAGACATAAGGAAACAAATACTGCTGCCAAAATAGTATATATGTTTTGTTCTGAAAAAACATCAACAGGTCACTTACTCTGAAAGGCTGGAGGTTTTTAAAATTCATCTCGTAGTTTTGGTGAAGCTTGTTGATTTTAGAATTTTTTCGTGGTGTCTAGAATCATGTTTTGTTTTCCAAAATTATTAGTACTTTGTAGGATAGAGATTTGGTAAGTGTACTAAAAAGGTTTCATTTCTTATTGACTTTGAAGTGGTTTCCCTCTCCCATGCTAACTGCAGGGAGTCAGCTTAATGCAAATAAAGACCTAGATTTTAGTTAAGAGCGTGCTTTTGATTACAGATAGACAGCCATTTCTTTTACTTCTATATAATGTCGTTAACTCCACAACTAGTTTGATAACTGTGATCAATGCTTGAGACTGTTGAGTTGAAAAAACTTTCTCTCTTCATCAGAGAAGATTTGGTCTATCAGGGCTGTGCTCTTTCATGTGAGTTTTGCTTTGTAAAATGAACTACACAGACAGAATAGATATTCATATGATCTTTCTCAGGAGCAAATTAAATTACTATTGCATGGCTGCTTTACCACAAAAGAAGGGAAGTTATTATTTGAGACCTTCCTTCTTATATCCAAGTATCATTTTGTAGGTCAATTGGTAAATTACATAACATTATATGATACTCTAACTTATCACAAGGGAAAGGTCACACAGCTTTCCATTTTACATTTTCCAAAAGCTATAACTGGAAATTAAACCCCTGAAGATTACTGTTACAGTTATTTTATAGGTGAAAAAGCATCATATAGTTAAATGAGTGTCTCCCTATTTTTGCCTTTACTGTGGAAGCGGTGAGATATCCTGCTTGCAAATACTGGCAAGTGATTGCCTCTACACTTTTGCCAGATAAATAATCCTATCTCTTTTAGACTGCCAGCTTAATTCCTGAACTTCTTTCCTCTCTCATTCTCATTCTTCTTGCAGCACATGTTCTTCTCACTGGGGAGAGAAATAGTGTCTGGCTTGGCACTGGCAAGGACACAAGAGCTGAGGCTCATCTCGTTCAGAGATTTTCTCTCACTGCATTGGCCCAAAACAACAGCAAGTGATTTAGAGTGCAAAATCAAGGGGATTCGAAGCTCTTCAGATTTGCAGCACGTGCTATGGTGATTGTTTTGGTACGGATTAAGGGTTGCTCTCTTCTGACCTGCTTTTTTGGTCACTGCAGTAAGGATGCCTACATCACTACCGCTGCTCCTTGTGTGTTCTTTTGGGTGGAGGATATTAACTATTTCAGCTTTTCCCAGCAGCATGTGCTATGTTTAACCTGCCTCCAGTATTAGGTGTTGCTGGCCCTAAATGATTCACATCTTCCTCACAGAGAAGTTGAGGGCTCTTTGGAGGAACAAACACTGGCTCTTAGTGATGCTTTAGGATAGCACCAAAATGTGTTGACCATCTAGGGAGAATTACAGTGCAACTGCACCTAGATGACCTATTTGTGAGAGAAAAGGTTTAATTTACCACTTAGCTTTCACTAAGAATACATTTACTCCAGTTAATTCTGAGAAGATTTCAGTTGTTTCACCTTACAGTTTGGCATTTGTGAGCACTAAAAAGAGTTAGCATTCATGTGAAATATCTGTTTAGCTCCATTATTGCAACCATTTTCATAGTTTTCATTTTAGTCCCTGCTCTGGTAGATAAATATGGGTTAGCCCCCTTTCTCTCCTACATCACGTCTCTCTCTGTTAAATTCTAACCACTGGCCTGATCAAGGCAATTCCTCTTCAAGATGACATGTGAAACACACTGAATTCTCATTTTTCAACTGGGGGGGTGGGTGCGGTGTGGGAGGAGGGGCAGAGGAGAAGAAGGTGTGGGGGGCTTACTTGCTGCACCTTGACTTCGTCCAAATGAGATTTCTGCCAGATGCTACGTTTCATAAAGTAAACACCCAAGCACATCTTCTAACTTCATAATTACGTGCATATATTCTTCACATAATAAAAATAGAATAAAATCACTCTTCACCCACAAGTTGTAAATCAAGCAAATGGTGAATTAAGTTTGTCTGATGAATGTTGCGCCTTATAAAATTAAGCTGTTTACAATGTGCAGTTCATCTTCTTTTACATGTTTAATGATTTTATTGCTTAGTATTTGTTCTATTATTCCATTATTGTTGCATTATTGTGCAAGGAAGAAAGAAGTTAGATTTCTGTGCTGCAGTTGTTAAAATCATTCTCCTCTGTATTTCTTTGAGACGTAGGGCATTTGCCTTTTTCCTCCCAATTACAAGTAAAAAATTCATGAAATATCACGCTTTTATGTTGTATTTTTTTTCTCTAACACAGATGTAAATTGTTGAGTTTCCACACATTGTTTTTTAATCTCCAAAGAAAACATTGTTATGGAAAATATGTTGTTTCACACAAAACAAGAACTTTTGGTTTTTTATGAGTTTAAAACTCTTTTCGATAGCATCAAAAGTATTTCCAGCTGACGCACTTGCAGATAAGTACTTTAATATTTTTCTGTTTCAAACTTTTATCCTTTGAAACACCTAAATGACACCTGCTTACCACAGTTCAGTCAAGTTCAGGAAGGTTTGAAAAACATTTGCCTTGAAGTGAAAATAGATTTAGTCCCCAAAAGACAATTTAGAGTCATACTTTTTCCACTTCTCTTTGGTCAGGAGTCATGCCTGGGTAGTAGTCTGTGCCCATAGAGGGGAGCCTACATGCAGCACCATATGCTTACAAGGACTATCTGGAACCAGTGGACTGAAAGAAGAGATTTCTACCTTACAGAGAAGGCAAAGTTTCAGGTAGATGAGGAACTGGCACTGGAGTAAATCAGAGGAAAGAAAAGAAATTGATGGAGTCCAACAAATAATGTGGTAATTTCTGTTTGTGAAAGGATGAGAAGAAATCTCTCCTAAGACCTAAGATACAAACTGATTACTCTGAGAAACCCAAGGGGAAAAGTAAAAACCCAGTTGGACACTGCATAGGCAGTGAAGTTGTCTGAGCTTGGGAGCAGACAGGTAGCCCAGGCAAGACAGCAACCACAGAGGTGCCAAGAAGCATCCCCGCACCCCAAAAGCTGCTGCTGCATGGATAGGACCTGCAAGATGAGAGGATGACAGAACAGTAGTTGACACAGGTGCCACATGCACTTCTGAGATTTTCTCTTGGAGTCATATGGGCTTTCTCTTCCTTACCACTCTTCCTTTTGTCTTCGTCTCCTCTACCTGTGAAGTCTGGCTAGAGTGGGTTGATAGTGGCATTGAAGACAAATGAAAGCAATATTGTGCCAGCTGGCTATTTTTTTGCTGTTCAGTTTGTGGTGTCTGTGAATAACTTGCCCTTAAGCCTCTGTTTTTTTCATTGTAATCAGTGGAATTATACATACAGCATTAAATGCAGTCCTCTGCAAAGAGGACTAATCTTCCCAAGTTGCAGGTGGTACCTTACTATTTGCATGTTGTTGTAAGTCACCCCATACAGAGAAGAGAGGCATGAGAAGTTAAAGAGGAGAATCAGAACTGAAATCTATTGCAGAAGTTCCAGGTTTCTTCTGTGACCAAAACATATTCTCCTTCCTACAAAAACAGAGCTTTTATATATTAGCAAGCAATTATGCTGCTTTTAAAAAAACTGAATAGAAACAGAAAATATGTAAGTTATTCTAGCCTCTGGCTGGTGTAAACTCGCACAATGATAATTTATATTTTATGCAGGTTTTATTTTTATACACCTGCTTTTCTTTGCAATTCATAAAAAACCCATATTGATATCAAAGAAATTGCTCTTTCACAGAACTTATAATCCTAACTGAGATGTTCACATCAATGCCTCATAATCTTTTATTTCTTTCTGATATCAAATGTTGTTTAGGGGAGGAGGGAAATACCTAAGTTGAAAAAGAAAGAATAGAGAGTTATTTTCTGATTATCTTAAAGATATTACTTATTTCTTTCTTAACTGTTTTTCTAATCTGATTCATTGCCTGCCAGTCATTTATGCTGTGATTTTTTTTGGTCTCATTTTTATTTAGGTTTGTAAAAAGAAAGCTCTAGGGTGCGATAGCAGCAAACCTACACAAAGCTGAATGACAGCCAAGAGATGACAGTGTTTGGGGTTTACCTTGCTTTAGTTCCTTCTTGTACTCTCTGAGGTTTTAAAAGCCCATTAGGAGCTCTACCTTGGGTGAACCACTGCTTCCTCCAGCATCCCCCTTGGAGGCTGGTGCTTAGCATAGCCTCTGTCTGTCTGGGCTGGGAGGTATGCTTGATTTTTCCATAGTGTGTTCCCATATTCAACTAGGAGCTCCCATTTTGAAGAAGCTGGGCAAACCAGACCCCTTTGCAGCTCTCGCTGCACCTCTGACAGCAGTCAATGATGAATGTGAGGGTAGTGGAGGGAAGCAGGGGTCCCTGCATCAAGCTGTGGGTCAAGTCAAACAACCTGCATGCAAAAGGACACACAGGTGTGGTGGGAGTGACTCCACTCCAGTAATGCAACAATCCAGCTTCTTACTCATCAACACTGTGGAGTTTATGCAATGTCCAGGCACCAATCTCATGCACCCTTTGGCTGTCTGGCTCCCTAAGACCATTAACTGGCCCCTGGGTTCCTGGTCTGGCTCCCTAAGACCATTAACTGGCCCCTGGGTTCCTGCTCCATTGCTTGGCCATCACTTGGGGCCACTGGTGAGCAGCGGAGTCTGTACTGCTGGATGGGGTTGGAGGGGCGAGTGTACTCCCAGCCACAACTCCAGGGTTATCTCTCAGGGCAGGTGACTGCAAATGTTATTTTTCAGATGACCTCCCCTCTCTGTGTTGCCTCCAAGCCCCCACTCCCCAAGCCAGCAGCACTATGCTTTCAATTCCCTCATGTGTGACCCAGCAGCCCATATCATCTTACAGGGAGTGAATAGGAGAGTGAAGGGCAGGCTGTGTGGTCACTGTTTTCAATATCCCTCCCGCTAGCCATTACATCATCCAGCTACTCTCTAAGAGGATTTTCAGCAGGCTTGGCTTCGTTATTAAAATAGTAATTAATTTTTTCCTCTTCACAAAACCCGAGGACCTTCAAATGGAGGCTTCAGGAGTGAGGGCAGCTTCCTTTTGAAAGTGGTCTTTCTGGAAGCCATAATCGGCTCTCCAACTTTACAGTACACATGTTCCCCAGTAAATGTGATTAAAGAGCCACACAAAAACCCCCTTGCAGAAAATTAATTCAGTTTCCAGAATAAAAAGTTTGATAAAGTTGTGCAATGCTCCAATGACAACACATAATAGAAGTGCAGAGTTTTATCCTCTTGAAGGATAAATGAGCGGCCAGAAAGGTCTGGTAGTTCCCAGAGTAAAAACATCTGCTACAGCTAATTCACTTTAGCTTTTGATTGTAAAATTCATTAGCCATATCAGGCAGCTGTAGTTTCAAACATGTTGCTAGGAAGTACAGTTTTACAGGCTGGGATGCCACTTGTTCTCCCCGGTAGTGGCAAGGTAGCATAAGCATCCAGTGAAACACAACCTCTTGCAACCCAAAAATAAGGACTTGAGTGATGGAGGAGGGTGGTGCAGAAAGCTTAGGGTCGAATGCAAAGAAGTGCCAAACATTGTCAGCGCCATGGTGGCTCATCCTCCCAGTTGCCAGATCGGTGCCAGCTGAAGGCTCCAGCCTTCCTGCAGTCTTGGGAAGAAACCAGCTCTGTAGACTAGAAAGTAAACGTGTCCACACATAGTATGGCAGTGCATTTCACTACTCTGTTCTATAGCACTTTTTTACAGATCATATTAAGCATGCGATATGAAGTATATTTTATGGAAAAGTGTTTTCACATGTTGTTTAGATAATGAGATGAACTACAAGTGGATTTATACACATACACACACACAGAGAAATATGTATATATGTCTGTGTATTTCTGAATTTTAAAATACATCTTTATTCCTATTCTTATTCATTCACGTTATTTATACTTATATTGTTTATATTTATCTAAGGTAAGCAGGGAAAAAACCAAGATAAAACTGATTCTCTAGGTCTTCCCAGTTAATCCTGATTGACGATTATTTTCATCTGATCTATGAATCTGACAATAAATTTACAATAGAAAGAATGTCAGGCTTCTGACTAACATCCTGTCAGCCTTCTTGGTACACACCGATCATAGTCCTCCTGACTCACATGGAACGCTGTTACTTGGGTTCAATTTAAAGAAACAGCTAATTAGAAGTGGGAAACGCGGAGAGAGAAATTGTGCATCTATGTTAAACAATGATTACGCTATACTGGACGAACTTCTCTATTTCTAGAGGGACTGAAAAAATGGATTTGTGAGACCATTATACCCCATAAGACTAATGGTGGCTAGCAAGTGTTGATTGTTGCAGGCCAGAAAGATTGCCTAAACATCTGTAAAACCATCACTGAGGGCAGGGAGGGAGGGGTGGGGGCAGGGGCAGGAACAATCAGCTTGGTGATAATAAATTCACTTTTATTAAAGCTAATTCCAGCACAAAAATTTTTCATACTGTTGATTAAGTTGGAAAGAAGTTGATATTTTTCTCTATCCCAACATAAATATAGCGAAACTTTTCTAAATAATCTGATATATTCACTCAGTCTTCCTCCTCACAGTTGTGATATTTTCTCATTATTGAGAATGCTTAAAGCTTTGCTGATGACAAGAGCCCAGTGAAGACCGACCTTCCCAGTGCCAAGAAGCTAGTATTGGTGTAAATGCACCATCCTTTGGAAATTTCTCTACCCATTTCAGCTTTCATCTGACTCATAACTGATGTGCAGTGTACTGACTGTTTACCACCTTTGCCCCATTATTTAGAGGAAAAAAACAGAAAGCTACTTAACTCAGCCTGCGTGTGCAGTGTATGCCTTGCTTGGAGAAGGGAGGGTGATGGGTCTAAGACCAATGATTAGTGTCTTGGTCACATGTCATATTGATAAGCCTTTCTTGCTGGATGTGAACCCTCTTTTCTAGTACACTCTTACTTGAAAAAAAAGATTCAGGAAAATGTCTATGTTCTGACATTTCTGGGTTTATTTATTTATTTATTTATTTATTTATTTTTCTGTTCTGAAAACTCCCTTGAACTCTGATTATCTTCAGAGCCATGCTCATAGCAAACACGTTCTGTGGATGATTTCTGCTGGATAATCCAGAACTGGAAAGGTAAGGTGATTTTGATATCTAAGCAGAAATGCTCAGCTTCATAAAGAACCTTGTGTGTGTGTGATAGTATTACAAGCACTGAAATGTTACCAGTTCTGCAAATTGTTTGTGCAAATGAAAGGTATGCTTTCATAGGCATCATCCTCATTTTTCTTTCAGCTTCTGTTGCTGTATTTGTATTTTGTGGTAGTGGGGTTTTTGACTGAGAATTTTATCATATTTGCTTCAATTGCTTCTATTCCCTATCTAGAGTACGTACTATGAGCCATTTGGTGTTCACGTCATCGTTGCATTGCCCTTCCCTGTGTCCTTCTCAGCACTAAACTGCTGGGTCACTCACAGTATCACAGTATCACAGTATCTTAAGGCTAGAAAAGACCTTTGAGATCATTGAGTCCAACCTATGACCCAACACCAACACCTACTCGTTGTCTAAACTACAGCACTAAGTGCCTCATTCAATCTCCCTTTGAACACCTCCATGGACGGTGACTCCACAGCCTCCCCAGGCAGCTCATTCCAATGGCCAGTCACCCTTTCAGTGAAGAATTTTTTCCTAATATCGAGCCTAAACTTTCCCTGATGAAGCTTGAGACCGTGCCCTCTTGTTCTGTCGCAGCTTGCCTGAGAGAAGAGACCAATCCCTGCCTGACTACGACCTCCCTTTAGGTAGTTGTAGACAGCAATAAGGTCTCCCCTGAGCCTCCTCTTCTCCAGGCTAAACAACCCCAGCTCCCTCAGACGCTCTTTATAGGGCTTGTGCTCCAGCCCCTTCACCATCTTTGTGGCTCCTCAGGTACCCTTCATGCTGTCCCTAGCTGTGGACAAGGGTGTGTTTCCAGGCAGAGGCTGATTTTCTTCTGCAGGCCTCTCCTGTTCTTCTGTACATGCTGTACTGGGCACCATTCCATTTACTCAGATCTTTAATTCAGCATCTCAGTCTGTTGATTCTGAGAATGAAATTATTTTATTCCCTTTTAATTCATGTTACAGTCTCAGGTGCCATTCAGTGAGTGCTGCATCAAAATAAATAAATAGTGTATGAAATAAATCATTAATAAACCATGTTCTACATGGGCAGGATAGATATGTATTTTAGGTTTTGAGCCATAAACAGTGCTAAACAATCAAGTTATATACACATGCAGTCTATGCTGTGGAGCAAAGGCTCTTCCTGGTGAACCTGCTAACCTTTCAGCTGCATATTCTTAGGCTGCAGCCTAAGTCCATGCTGGGAAGAAATGGAGCCATATGTTGTGCCCCATGAATCTTAGTTTCCTTCCAGAGGAAACTTAAAGACACAAGGGAAAAGGTTGAGTGCTTTGGTGCACTCCTACAGACTCGTGATGAGTATGGTTGGGGACCAGGACTCCAGGAGTGCCCATAAAGCACAGTTCCCCTATGGGGTAGTCTAAGAGTCGATTCCCAATGCCAGGTACCATCTATTAGCATAGTTCCTGTAAAAAAAAAGGGTTATACTAAGAAAAAAAGGATCTTTTGCCTCTCCCTGTACATACTTTACCCTCTCCAATTTTTCTGCCAGATCTATTTTATTCTATGTACAAAGGTATTCTCTCCTTAACACTGAATTTCAATTGTTTTTAAAACAATTGCAAGCTCTTGGCTAAGGATCTTAGCAATGAAAAGCAAAAGAGAATATTTAGTTGTTTTTTGTGGTCATATTGACAGAAAAGGTTGGACATAATTTCCTCTACTATTTTTATAAGGTGTAGAGAATATGGCAAATGCTTGATATTGCAGGTGCACTCCATACAGTGGACAAAACTTTAATACTTTAATTTCTTCTTCTTATATTTCACCTATGTTTGATTTCTGTAATATTACAAAAATACTCCAAACTTCAAAGATGTCTGGGTGACACATAACTGCTACTTCTAAATTTGTTTTATTCATATGATTGGTAATGTGTGTTCAAATGAACTGACAACTTCATCATCTCTCTTATAAACTACGGGATGAATTAAATCTGATCCAGGCAACCACATTTACAGCTAATCTACATTGACATTGCTTGACTGCTATCAGTGAAGCCAGAGCAATTAATACCTACTGAGTATCTGCCCGAAGGTTTACAAAATGTCTTTTTTTTATTGTTCATTTTGAAGCAAATAATTAAACATGCAGGATTATTTTGCTTTCTAAAATATTAGGTCTAAACAAGGACATCAGCGGCTTTCACATAAATACAGCCTTCTCAAAATTTTCTTTCTCTGCTCCTTCCATCCTCTGGAGGAACTTTCAGCCACACCTAATTCTCAACGGCAAAGAAAGCAGAGCAATGCACGTATATAGATAGATCAGCACGACACGCTGTTTTATTATAGTATGTGTTCTGAAATCTGTCCTGTGCACAGACCAAGACACTGGTGACTCTTCACAATCCCGTGGCACTGGCATCCACGAAAGTTTCATAGTCACATGGCAAGCACACAACATGAAAATGAACAGATGTTGTGAGGTACTTCTTATGACTTATTATTCATATTGCAGCAATGCCAAAAGACCATATTCCAATGGGGCTGGATATAGTACATCCAGTCACTAAATACTTCCCTAGAGTGCAAGGGAAGAGCCATAAGTGTCTATGTAAAATGAAGTCTGCTGTATTCAGCATACCTTGAGTGTGTTTATGTATTCTGGAGCACACTTCTCTAGTTTTGGAAGTCTCAGTAAGACAGTCACTAACTCTAGTCCTATTTTCTGTGAATCACTCTTTTAAAAAGTAACAACAGAAAGTGTTCTTGTGACCAGCCTACCAAAGCATTTTTTTATGCCCGGGCAAGTGGCAGCCTCTTTCTGCACACTGCTGCAGCTCTGCTGCAGCTTTGCTGGCCAGGGTGGAGGGCTGCATTTCACTTATTCCTACAGAATTATATCAACTTTGAATCCTGATCTGATGTCTCTGGAAATCCACTGGACACCCAAGTAAGAAGAGGTTCTTCTAAGAATGGCAGTAGAAGAAAAGCAAATAAATGAGCCTGATCCTTTCACAAGGTTGTGAATTTAAAAGACTGACAGAAACACTTTCTCTTAATTTACCAGCTGAGCAAGTTTGGAAAAGGTTCTTTTCGGCACAAAGTTTATCCACTTTACAGAAAATTTAGAAAAAGCTTTAAATAAGCTTCATGATGTCAACTAGAATTCATCTATTTTGCTTGGGTTTCCCCCTTTTCTCTTTTACAGGAAACAAATACTTTGAAAGGGACTATGTTGTACACTCAAAACTGAGGGTCAGCATAATAAAAGTGGAGTACTGAGATTGTGCTTGTGATAGGAAGAATTTATTGCCAAATTCTCTTCATCTGCTAGATCCCTTAAAACAGTTTGTACGCCTGCTCACTGCAGTTGATGACATGCTGTTGTGGAAGATGATTTTTTTTTTCCTTTGGTAATCAGAGGAAATATATGTGATTATGAGTATAAGAAAGATTTCGAACAGAACAGTAACCTGCACAGAGCAAAACCAGACTTGTAGTGCAAGAGAATTACAAAATGTATAACCTTTCTAATACTTATGATATTTTTGTCTCACAATGCACAGGTACTAGGAATGGAAAGGAAAAATAGACTCTGATATTTATAACTGAAACCCATTCAAAACTATGACCTGCAACAAATATCTTCATTAATTTTATTATTTATTTGAAATTAGAAGCTCAAATTTCAATGATTTATCAGGACACAGATCAGATTTTCTATTTCACATTTATGTAGGTTTAACAGTAAGACTGCAGCTGCAAAGATTTTACAAATAAATTGCAGAGAAACAAAAGAATCTAACAAGATTGAACAACAACTTTAATTAGAAATAACCCTATTTGGGCTCTCAAAAGAGTTGAGAAGGGTTATATAAATGACCTGCTACACAATACTCTGACATAAAAGCTTACAGGCTCTCACTGTTTCTTTGGAAAGCATAGTGCATCATGCCTATGATAAAAGCCCCTTTGCTAAGCAAAACCAACCTCACCTCTGAAAATGTATACTTTGCCATTATGTGTGTGTGTGTGTGAAAACAGCATTACACAAGAGAGTCCCCAAATTTTTCCCTTCAGTATCTAACTGAAAATGGTAGTTTTCTTTTTTTAAAACTTTTTCTATGAGGTACTACAACATTATGACCAAAACCCCATAGCTTAATTTTACTTGCTGAGAACAAACAGAAAATCTTTCCCAGCCTGACTGTTTTTTGTCCCTGGTGATTTTAAAGAGTGCACTTTTTCTTCTTAAATACGATATAAAGTCTGTATTATTTACTGGGGAAGTTTCCACTATTGAAATAATGATTGTTAATATAATTGAGTGAGAACATTCTGTTTCCTAGTAGACAGAGGTCCTATGCAACCTTGTACATTTAAACAAAATGATTACCAGCAATCACCTACTTGAAATTCCTCCAAGGGTTTTTGCGTAGAGCATATGAATACATGGGAACAAAGACAAAATACACATTTTGTTCTATTTTAGTAGTTCTGCTTAGATTTGAACTGGGAAGCAGCAGAACTGGGAACGATCATTTTGTTCCATTTTTCTGAGTTTGACTAAATAAGTTAATTGCCCTAAGATGGAGATCTTGGGATTTACTTGCATGAACTGTGGTAACAGTACGTGAGTTGCACACAGGAGTAAGCACAGAATCTGTTGCGAGACACATGGACTAAATGGAAAAAAGGTTGGCAATAATTAAGGAGGACTATGTCAGCATTTTAAAAGTCTCTGTTTATCTAGGAGACTAACATGTGCCCAGGTGGCTAGAATGAGCCCACTCCAGATAATCCCAGGCTGCAATATTGTTGCCTCGGTAGGAACTGCAGAACTTGCTCCGTGCATCTCAGTGATCAGAAATTAAATGAAGAATGATGGCACTGGCAGAAGGCACTGTTGAAAATGGTGGTGTAATCCTTTGAGAAGATCCCTCTCTACTGCTCATATTGGAAGGGCAAAGGACAGTTTAGGACAGCTTTCAAAAGCACACGTGCTAGCTGGAAGTCAAATGTTGAGGAATAATAGCACTCTAGTTTTAATTACCATTATTGTATCAGTCCTTGTATTGTATCAGTGTATTTCCATTTCCATTTAAGCAAAGATTTAGTTTTGATTAAAGTTGCTGGGATCTGAGCATGTGCTTAAGTCTTAAACACATGTTAAATCAAGTTAAATTCTCTCTTACCTACAGGGCTGCTGAAGCCTGGCCTTCCTGCATCTCCTACTACTTTAGCCTAACAGAGAAAATTACAGAGCTGAAAGTTTTCTGTGTCTTGAACATTATGAAGAATGTTATTAACATTTGGGGGGGGGTATTTCTTTTTTTTTTTTAATTTATTGTTAATACATTTTATCTTCTGTGTCTGGGAAAGGTACCCTTTGTTGCATTATATCCTTTATCCCTTTGCGTGCTGATCCCTTTGCTTCTCCCAGAAGTAGCTGGTATTCAGCCTGTCACAGGTACATGAGGCTAATAGTTCAATCACTAGGGATAAGAAGGGGGAGGAAGATGAAAGGGCAGGAAATGGCTGTCATGGCCCCAGAGGAAATATTTGTAGGAAAAGGAGCACAACAGCAAATAAAGTGCTAATTAATGTCCAATTCCACCGCTGATATACGGACCACAGCAGTAGGCAAAACCCAGCCTTCTGTTCCACTAGCTGCTCAAGAACTTTTGTGCTGTAGCTCTATGCAAGCATGTGTCTGCAAGTTTTAAATTTATAAAATTATTAAATTGCCTTGTTAATATAAGTTCTATACTTAACTAAAGTTTTCTTTTTCTTTTTCTGTATTTTTTTTAATATTAATTTGACTAAGGCTAGTTTGTGCTGATGCTGACTTGTTCAGTACATCCTGAATTTATGACAGAAAACACTCTAACTAGAAACATTCTGGGAGGTGCAGTGGGACAAGGGCACATCTGATAAGCTGAATACCAAAAAAAGGGGAATGAGTTAGGAGATTAAACTCTCCCAGATCTAATAGGGCTTTCATGGGAAATATAGGAACTCACTATCATATTTGAGTGTTCTGAAAAGTACAGTGGCACTCACAATACTAATTTACTGGCTTTGTCCAGTGGAAGGTATTGAGACTGAACCTTCTCTTTGCGAACATAATAACAACAGCAGCATTATTTTAGTGAAACACAGCAATCAGTATGAGGATCTGATTAAATCTGCTGTTAAAAGAACAAAAATGAAAGTTGAAATTCACAAAGGAATGTCATGATGATCAATTATTTCTGGGGTTTAGTATCTGAGAATCACATCTTCAGGTAAAATGTTATTTGCTGATGACTGAATGCCAGAAATAATAATGTGACATTAAGCCTTTGTGAATCTGACCAAATGAAAGCTTAAAAAGGGATTCTATAGAGCGGAATGCTTTTTTTTTCAGTAATGCACAGCTTTTAGGATATAAATGACTGCAATATTACTCATTATCTCATAATCATAAAAGGAACATAGTAGTTATTAAATATATAAAAAAATAATCTCACATTGACATGTAGATAAAGACCAACCAAGAGACTGCACCAACCACTTCACAGGCAGAGTGGAAAGACTATTTTTACTTTACGATGCTGTCCATGACAGCTTTGTATGGACACAGAGTGGGACATTACTTACAGTACAGCACATATTGTAATTTACGTCTGAAGAGGTTTGAATATCAACTGAGACTCTGTCTCCACATGCTCATGTCAGGGGAAGAAAGGAGATGCTTTCTATAGAGGAGACACTTTCACAGTTAAAAACCACAGCAGCAGTCAAACTACATCTACTGAAATAATTTTCATTTCATGAGCCTTTTAGAGACTTTATGTGTCCCCGATCCACACTGTCAGACTGGTCTGAGATTAAATTGTTTGACGTGAGCCAAAAACTGTGCGTTGCTCTGACACACTGTGCCAGCACATCCTCCAAGCAGCAACTACATCTCTCCCTTCGATCTCTGGCCTTGCCAAGTATGGTGTCGGCATGGCTGGAAGTCCCTTGCTCTCATTAGTGCAGTCCCTCTGCTCCCTGCCCTGCACTTATGGTCAGCCATGGTGAAAACACAATTCTCCTGTAGCTACATACTTATATAGATAGTATGTACCTTTAGCACCTTGTGTCTATAACCTTGCTTCTCTTTCAGAACAAGCTTTACACTGTCTTATGTATAGTCATGATTTGTTTCTCTGTGTAGAAGTGTGTGAAACGGTGCAAACCAGTGGCCAAGCAACACTTTTTATGCTCACATATCTGATGTTTTTAACATTTTCTTGCTTAGACACAAAGAACTGCACAATTTCAAATTCCCTCAGGATCACTTGTGTTATGTACTGTAAAATATTACCTATCCAAAACTCATTTTATCAGATTCTAGACTTTGAGTAATGTTTATCAGATTTCTTTCTGTAAACACGTTCCAAGTTTCTACATCTCTAGAAAAGGAAAATTTTTCTTTACTCTCTTAGAATATTTCACTTGGTCAATATTCACTTCCTTCAAGTAAGTGAGGCTTACATGGATGTAACTGATGGCAAAAATTGGGTCTTCATAGCAACATAAAAAAAAAAAGTGAACTTGAGTTCATGATGTTCTCCATTCCTTCTCCATCAAAAAAAGGTTACTATCTGTAAGGCCAGGAGTATAATCAAGAACATTTGATCATTTCCCTTCTCTGAAAAAAATAGTTACCTTCTTTTCTTTTGGTTATTTAAATCTTGCAGATTAAAAAAAAAAAAAAAGACAAGATAAAAAATATCTGCTGAGCACTCCAGTAGATTAGGATTTTTCACCTTTCAAGAACAATTGCAATCCTGGTGAGGGACCTCTTGAAATTGTCTTCATTTGAGATATTGCTTTAACACTGGCAGGGGCTTTTCAAAGGATGAATACAATCTTAATTTCCCAATGTCAAATGTATTGATGAAACCAAAGTGAAAAGCATGTGAGAGATGAAATTTCTTTCCCAGGCTATGGACATGCCTCTGACTGTTATGATGGCTCCTTCTCGGGCTGGAATTCCCACAAGCCGAATAAACACGAGCATGCTCAGCTTAGCTAGGCTGATAAATTCACTGCTCACGTGTATGCTCCCATATCGCATAAGACACTGGCAAAGTATTTGGACAAACACATCATTAGATGAGGTGGCTGCAATGGAGCAGAGTGTATTTTCTTTTAGAAGAGCTAGCAAAACTTACAGGCTTCAAAGAATTTAGACCAATTACAAAACAAAGAACATTTGTTTCTGTAAGTGGAATATGCTTAATTGTACGTGAAGTGTTTCTTACTTGAACAAGCTGAGAAGAAATAGGACGATACCTACAACATCCATAGTTGATCCTACATATCACTGAAACTGGTCTTTTTCCAAAGGCTGACTGGGCTTTGGCAAGTCGCTTTTCTTCAGTGACTTACAGGCCAAAAGTAATTTAGAATAGGCATTGGAAATAAGAGACTTCCTGTTTTCCCAGTGAGCTTTAAATTGTTTTTCCTTGTTCTGAATTCACTTTTACTTCAGAAATTTTTACACGGGAGCTGAGATCTGTCTGTTTCCACAAGAATTTTGACAAGGTTGAGCTTGTTTAGTCCCCATCATAAACACTGAAGTATTTGGCAGAGAAACATGGTAACGTGATATTTTAAAATAATTTAGCGAAATAGACTTTTTCACACAGAAACACTGCCTTTAAAAGTGTAAAATCAAAATGCAAAATGTCCTCCTAACTACGAAACTATGTTTTTTTCCACAGATATGATTGATTTTTTGCATCAGCTGCCCTCTTATTTCTAGTTACTGAATTATTATAGAGTCATAGAATCATAAGGTTGGAAGAGACCTCTGAGATCATCAAGTCCAACTGTGCCTGTCTCCCCACTAAACCATGTCCCTAAGAAACTCATCCACCCTTCTTTTAAACACCTCCAGGGATGGCAACTCCACTACCTTCCTGGGCAGCTGTTTCAATCCCTGATCCACCCTTTCAGTGAAGAAATTCTTCCTAATGTCTAGTCTAATTATGATATTTAATCTTCACATTATGATTCATCATAGCACTCTGAGGCTTAAATTAGGTTCAGGGTACCATGTAGCTTAATGGCTCAGCAAACTTTTAGGCTCCCAATGCTGGAACTTTTTATAACATTGAGAATAAAAGGTAATTTGAAGAACAGGAACTACAAAGGCCTTTTCAAGCACAGAGAGAAAGCAAGTGATACTGAATCTGAAGATTTAGTCCAGAGTTGCTTTATATTTATTTTAAAATTTTGTCTGACTCAGCTCTTTTGTAGCACCAACAAAAATTATATTATAACAAGGGATAGAAATCTTCACTAAAATTGGGATAACATTGTTCTAGCACTTGAACACCCCCTTTCTGCCCCCCCCCCAAAAAAAAAGACAGTATCTCCTCCTCAAAGACTCTACAGATGGTTATGGAAAGAGGGACACAGAGAGAGAGAAAGGGTAGACAAATACAAAGCAGATCTGGGGCTGAATCGATGTCCTTTAGTCCCATGCTCTACCCATTTTGCTCCTACTGTCTCTCCTCGCTATGAGTAGAAAGCACAACAGGAGCAGTCATTAGTGTGAGATGTAATCAAACAGATCATTATGGGAGGGTGAGATTATGCTGCTTCTTCTAGTATGGAAGCACCATGTAAATTATTACATCTTAAGTGGCAAAAAGACAGGAGGTAGTGTCATACAATAGAATATTTCTGATACTTTAAACAAACAACACATTTTGCATCCACATTTTTCTCCTTTATCACTCTCACAAAGGTGTAAATTACCCATTGATATTCAAGCTATTGTCAGAATATAAAATCATCACAGAAAAGAATGTTTTTATACAGCTACACTTCTTTGAGATGTAGCTTCATCAGCATAATTGGATGGTATTTTTTTGTGCTGAACTGTACTGAGTCAGGTAGTCTTTTGATGAAACAAAGACTCATATGCTTGGTTTTGTTTTCTGGGGGCAATATATTTGAAAATAATTGTGAATTTCAACACACACATCCTGGTTCTAAACCAATGTGGACTCTCAGCATGACCATGTTCCATCACCCACTTACAACCTGTTCCAGTACAGTGCCTAAACAGTTTTATTCCAGCAGGGTAGGCTGTCCCATTGGACCAACTCTAAGTTACGGGTTCCCTGCACGAGTAGAGGTGTGGCTCCTATTGCCACAGGTGAAATGTGCACTCATCCTCTTAATACTCCATTTAGGTGGGGAACTATTACCAATAATGTCACAGAAGGGAAAAGAAAGCAAACAATATGAAATCTTAATTCCATGATGATTTGAACTCTTGTAATTCTCTTTAAATATTATCAATATTCACCAAATAACTCAGTTTGTGGTCGGGGCCCTATGGTATCGGGAAATGTAGATAAAGAGAATTGTGTGAGTCTGTACCATTCAGTAGTTCCAGAGCCAGCATGTCACAAGGCACTGTCGAATCTTCACATGCGTTTTTATGCTTGTGATTAGTAGTAAAATTCTTTTCTTCACCAAGAGATGTACATCTCCCATAAGACATCAAAAGTTTTTAGATACTATTAAAATTATAGGATAGGCTTTTAAAATGTTTTAGTAGATCAAATATCATAACTGGTATAAATGGTTGAAGATTCACTGACTTTATATCTGCTAGAAACCTGGTACAATGCTTATGTCCATTTTTCCACTAAGTTCAGCCACAAGGACCTGTTTTCTCTTCAACTGAATGCTCTCTCATCTCTATAATTGTTTATGAAGGCAACAGAGTGGTGCAGGGTAATTGGCTTAAATATCCAATATGAAGTGTACCTTCAGATATCTGATTCTGAGAATATGGGAGAAAACTGGAGTCTGTTCCTTTACAAATTAAAACAGAGTATACCATGAGTTATATACATTTTAAATTTTGTTTCTTGTGGTAATAAACTAATAAACTGGGAAACGCTCAAATAAGATGTTTTTCACATATAACAAGACTTTAGAATATTGTGGCATTTATTGCACTTTTAAATTCTGCTGAAAAAGTGGCATTATAAAGGAGAATTATTATGTCTGTAAAGTTGAACATTGAAAAATTAAAAGTGCTAAAAAATGTACTATTTTATTTTAGCCCATTTATACGAAGCAGGCCTCAAATACGTAAACGAATACCATGCTGTCACAGGTTCTCCACTTCACTCAGCAGTGAACAGTCCTGAGTGAGTCAGGTTTGGTGGCGGTGAAGGAAACACTAACACCTAGATCCCTGCACCAATAATTGTAAAAGGTGGAAAGTTTGCCTGCATTAGATGTTTTTCAAATGTGACTGTCTTTAGCTGCACCTAAGGTTAGAAATTCTGCTTTTTATTTATGGTGGTGAAGAAGAGAACTGGAAGGAGAAGGTACCTGAGTGTTGCTCTGGAAATGTAGATCTTTTTCCTGCCTCTGTGGCAGTTTCTAAGGATTCAAGTGACTTCCATGGTCACTAAGTTTTTAATGTACGACATACGATGTTTAGGATCCCAGGGGGTATCACATCGTGTCATATAAAGAAACGCTGAGTTGCGTACCTGCAGCTGAAATTAGAGGACTGCTAAATATATGCTTTTCAGATGCGACATCACATAAAGCTAAGTCTTATCTTGTTTGAACTAAGCACTGAAAATTAGTGGCTATTTTTTTTATCTCTGTTCTGTTAACACTTTTCTAATCCATTATCCTGGTAATACCCTTGGAGCCAGCTCTCTAAATTGTCTATGCGGTTGCAACCTTTGAGTGCAGTCAGGCAGGTTCAGCAAAAAATGCTGGAAGGACTAGGGTACCCCAAGGGCTCCGCCCTCTGAAGTGCCATACTGCTGGCAATGGCCTTGTGAGGACAAGGCAGCTGATGGACAAGCTGTCAAAGAGAAACACATGGGTCCTTCACCTAATCTTTCTTGTGATGCTACTCCATCTGTTGTTATATGAAAGACCCACCACAACTTATAACTGCTACAGTTTATAGTACATCTTAATCACTAATGAAATTGTATGACATTCCAGAGGAAAATAAATAACACACGACATCAGATTTGTAGATGAAGAGATAGGAACCCAAGAAAATAACTCATCCAAAACAGGAACCACCACCGAATAGCAATTAGGAACAGGAAAACATTCAGGAATAAACTGTATAACTTCGTGAAAGAAAATAAAGTTACTAAATGTAAGTAAAATGAACAGAAAATAGCTTTTTAGTAAGGCAGAGCCACAGAAAAAAAAATATGTGGGAAAGCCAACACGTAATCTAACAAAGCAAATAAATATTTACTTTTTCACACTGATTGCACTATTGTGTGTTTAGGTAAATGAAACATTCAAATAACATCAACTTCATTGGATAAATTCCTAAATTACTTATGAAATATTTCAGATTGATAAGTCAGATGCACAGTTTTTGGTGATCAAGGACCCAGAAATCAGAAGACAGCCAGAAACAAGTGCGAGTTCCTGAACTTGGGTCAGGGCAATCCCAAGCACGGTTACAGCCTGGATGGAGAAGGGATTGAGAGCAGCCCTGAAGTACTTTGGGGCGCTGGTGGATTAGAAGCTCAATATGAGCCAGCGATGTGCGTTTGCAGTCCAGAAAGGCAACCATATCCTGGGCTGCATCAAAAGAAGCGTGACCAGCAGGTCAAGGGAGGTGATTCTGCCCCTGTCCTCTACTCTCGTGAGACCCCACCTGGAGTATTGTGTTCAGTTCTGAAGTTCTCAGCCCAGGAAGGACGTGGATCTCTTGAACTTAGTCCAGAGGAGGCCACAAAGGCGATCAGAGGGCTGGAGAACCTTCCACATGAGGATAGGCTGAAAGAGCTGGGCTTGCTCAGCCTGGAGAAGAGAAGACTCTGGGGAGACCTTAGAGCAGCCTTGCAGTACTTTAAGGGGACCTACAGGAAAGCTGGCGAGTGGGTCTTTATCATTCTATTTTTCTGTGATTCTACGAAGACTCTGACTTGAACTTCAGTAAATACACTAGAATTTGCAAAGATGACCTAGAGATCAGAAAACCATAGGAGCAAACACAAAGAAACTTGTAGAAAGTTTCTAACTAAAGAACTACAAACATAGTGTAGATGCTAGCCAGGGCCTCTGGAGTGCTCTGTATTTGGGTACATCATTTGTTGTTTGTGACAAAGCCAAGTTGCAAATATTTCTAGAAGAGAAAACATTCCTAAAAAGAATCAAGACATATATACCTTCATGCTGAAGAAGAAAATTCACAACTCTTCAAGGACAGGATGAACTGATTGGAACATTAGCTTGAACAAAAAAGAGAATATAACTTTTGGGGTGCTAGTGGCAGCTGAAGTTGAAGCAAAGGGTTTGAAAAAAAACTTTGGCCATAGTTAATACCATCAAGTAACACTCAGGACAAAAAGAAGTGAAAACAGAGACTGGAGTTATATTTGTTCCTATAAATAAGTTCAAGAAATACTTCAGGGCTGTGTTGCTGTGGAAAACATTCAAGTAAAAATTCCCATTGACATGACTGAATTAAAACATCACTAGAACATTTCATCTGCTCAGCTGTTACTAAATAGTCTGAACAAGAACGTACACAGATGATAATGCTAAAGCAAGAGACGCTGTAAGTTGCTATTACGATAAGCAAAAGTGGAAAATGTGATAGAGGATCACACATCTTAAAGCCTTTATATCAAAATTCAGTAGGTAGTCGCAAAACAGGGACAGCTCAGTAAAGGCAGACCTATGGGAGAAATGAGAGATGATTTCCCTGAAAACGGAAGAAAGAGAGATGAGTGTTGCTTTTCGCTGGCCAAAACAATCAATGATGGAGAAGCCAATGTTTCAGGCAGAGATGTTGGCAAAAACTGAGAGCAGTAGCACAAGACTACACCATGTGCAGCTCTTTGGAGACTTACATGAAAATACAGATTATTTCTTTGCTAAGATGCTTCTCCTTATTATAGTTAACATAGCTGTTATTTCCCTTAACCCAGAGCTTTCTTTAATCACTACCCAAGCCAGTGACAAAATGTTGATATTCACTGGGTTAGCTATTGCCAATGCATCTTCAGATCTGTAATCTCGTGGATTATTTGTCTCCCTTGTTCTACAAGAAAGCCACTGTAAATTCTCACTCATCTGCTTAGAAACTTCCTTTTAATTTCCTGGTAAGGTTTTTTTCCCCAGTCATTTTAGTCTGTATGATTATATGCCAAGAATGCATTTTTTGTGCTCATTGCTCTTCCCCCTACCTCCAATCTTTCCCTTTGTGTGGTTTATAAATATATTTTGATTTATTCATTTATGTTTAATGTTGTAACTGCAATAAATTATAAAAGCGATAATCTAGAATCTGAACATCTGTTCCCAGCAAAAAGGTCTTTCCTAGATCCAGGATGCAAAACTCCAGCTTCAGCACTAGAGCTGTGACAGGAACAATTCAATTACGGTGAGATTTTTATGTAACTGTTAATGTTATTTTTTCCCATTTGCTGTAACTGAAACAACTAACCCTTTTTATAAGTGGTCTTCACAGGAATGGAATTATCATTATACCAGCTAAAAGATAATTCCAGTGTCAACTCACCCACATGATACACATTGTAGAGCATTTCCTTCATGGGAGGAACAACAATAAAAATGAAACACATTGCATGTCAGTAGGTAGATCTCTGTAATAGATCCTCTGCTCCAATAAAATGAAAGTAATCCTAAATTCTAATTGCAGTAGGCAAATGTCTGCTGTACTGGATGCATAGCGTCTTATTCTCATTTATGCTTAGACATGTTAATGTTATGCTGATAATGTATAAGAGACATAAGAAAAATGAATATATTTCTATTCACTTTAGAATGAAAGTGCCATCCCTTTTCTGACGTTAACTGTACACTGGTAACATGCTGGAAAGTGGCCTAAGCATAAAGGAAAGTTTGGTGTAAGCTCTTCATCTTCCTCAATATTGTAACATGTTGTACAAAGGAAAAACAAGCTATATCATACTACACCACTGACATTGTCATGAGATATAAGTGTATCATCTACATACAGAGATTGCATTTTAAAAGATAAATGAGAAGCTCTGGGTGTCCAGGGCAGCCAACATCTTCTATAGGAATGTGATTGGACTCAGCCAGTGGAAAGGGCAACTACTTAATGCTTCCTAACCTATGAAAGGATAGGGAGCTCCTAGGAGACGTCAATCATGTTTAGAGAGGGTAAAAAAAAAGAAAAAAAAATTACAATTCAAAAGATTAAAACAAAGTTGACTTCTGAATCCTTCTTTCTCACCTTACCCTAGTTTAATGACAACAAGGACTGTATATGTTATGACTTATGGCATCGCTTCAGCTTGTTTTCACAGTCTGCCAGTGGCCAGGGAAATGTGGAGCAATAATATTTCAGTATTTATTCGAGGACAATAAGCAGTCATTGCTGAGCTGGGGAAGCCAGGCCATGTTTATCTTCATGGATTTAGTCAGCTGGGAGATGAATAAGAGCCAAACTTGAACAAGCAAACATTTGCCTTCTTCTCCACAATGCAGCTATTTCACTTTGCATGGCTGAAGACATAAATCTTTCTTCAGTGGCAAGAAAACAGCTTCAGATACATGGCACTAGCTAGGCATCACAGGACATTAGGCTGAATACTTGTGGCCCTGAGTGTTCGCAAAAACAACCACAATCCATCTTAAAACAAAAAAATGGCAACAATCTTATAACGCTTCAGCAGCAAACAATAAAAAGCTGTAATTCCTTCTGTGAACTTTTCTCTGACTAAATATCAGCCGCAGAAATGACTTCCTATCTATTGTTCTGCTCACAAAAGGAATTATAGGAAATTATTGATTGTAGCAACCAATTGTTGCAGTGCAAATACGAAAAAATAAGGGCTCCAAGCAGGTATAAAGCAATTTAACTTCTATTGATGCCTTCATGGGGTGACAGGGAATGTTTAAAAAAACTCTGTCATGCAGGCTAAAGACTTAATGATTTCATTGATATTTTGTTGGTGCGGGAATTAAAAATTCTATACTTCCTTGTACAGCCAGGCAGTCTCATGTCATATAGGATAGGGGTTGGGAATAATATTCTGGGACCTTGATTTTTTAAGTTGTTCTGCAGTATGATTCAGTAACTGTAAAGCTTTTGCATTTCCATGTGCATTTCCTTGCTCCTGGATTTACAGCAAAGTGTTAGCAGCATTCATCTGTTTTAATCCTAGTATTCCCTGAAAGTGTTTCATACAAAGCACAATTGAACAACAATGCCTTTCCCAATCTGCTGAATGAATCAACAGTTTTTAGAGAGCTGAGGTAGACTTTCACCTCTGGTCAGTGCTTATATGGGTACTTTGGCATCACTTGCCCGATATAACCTGGGCAAATTCCACGGGAGAGACAACTGGGTGTGTAAGACAGAAATGCAACTATGACTGCACTAGTGGGTTCCCCGGTGCAGATTATGTATATATGAGCCAGTCAGTCCACTTACCCAGGAATTAAAACACTGGGTTGTGCAACGCTGCTTGACTGGAACTGCACATGAGGAGGGAAGGGGAGAAAGCAGATCTCTCAATGTTATTAATGCTCCAGAGGTTTGTGGTGAGCTGCATTCATGTTCAGGTAAGCATGTTCTGTGCTCCGCTACATAATTTTTTCCTCAACGGAAGATGTGAATGGCAGGAGGCAGTTTCTGTCTGTTGACAAGTATGGAGAATGTCACTGAGTGTTATCATGAACGTAAGGGAGTCTTTCATGGGGGTACCATCATTAATCTGCTCCGCAAAGCTTTGAGTACAAATAAAGATGCATACTTGGCTTAAGGGTTTCAAAGTAGCCAGAGGGATCTCTAATTAAAACCAATAATTCAGGCATTGTTCTTCTCACTGAATGAACATTTCAAGTCCTTTGCTCTTGACTTCTTACTGTCTATGGCAATGGGTGGTGCAGGAAAGGCTAAGGGAGGGTGGATGGGAATGAAGATTTGGTTGCGAACAAGTCTTAGAATAAATGATATTGTCATCAGGTTCCTTGTGGCAGTCAGCTATATGTGTCCTCACTTCTCCTAGTTTTAGGAAGAGAAGAGATGAGGTGAAGTCATAAAACCAGATGCATCAGGAACACATCAAGAACGAGATATCACCTTTTTTTTCTCAAAGTGGGAATAATTTGGTAACCATATAGAAGCATTTTAACTAAAACAGGATTGTTTCTGCTACTTGCTCCTTTTTAACTTTCACTTATTTACATGACATCATGACATTCATTACAAAGGATCTGCCCTAAGCAGCCAGACCCTCTGTTGTTCTAAATAGTTGGTTGCAAAAATGTCCGGGAGGAGAAGGCAGATGGTACGTCCAGGAGTACAACACAATATATACTGTGATCTGCCTACTGTGTCTTCCCAAACTGTAGGTGAGATATTGTGTGAGCAGCTGTTAGAGATGTGGGAGGGGAGACAGCATGAAATGAAATGGATTAATAAAAACACAGAGAAAAGTACATGGAAATGTTTTCTAGTAATGAGAGTATAAAAACCTCAGCAGCTCCCCTGTACAAAACATAATGCCCCCACTCATATGCACAGTACATAAAATAGCTCTCCCCAGCCTGTGGGACTTCCCACTGCCAAACACAGAAGCTTAAGTGCTGTGCTTTCACATCAGGAAACAATAAGGGGCCCAGAGCCATTACTGGGCTGTTGAATCCAGGCCGGCATATATGTTAGGCCATATACGCCTGCATTTTAGAAGGGTTTGCATTTGGAGTTGTCCTCTGCTGGGAAAGAAAGGTGTTCCTAGCAAAAGGAAGCTATTCCCCTCATACTGTATTTTAAGGGAATTGAAGAGCTGTCTCTTTCTTCCACCTTCTCCTCCCCAGAGAAAAAAAGTGCCCTTCTTTGCAACTTCTTAATAGCTTAAGTAATGTGGGCTGCTTCAGTGTTTGTCACAACCCACTTAAAGTGAGCTCTTTGAAGTCACCAGCACGGCGATAGGAGTGACCCAAATCACTGAGAAGGAGGTGTGAACAGTGGTTTACTGAAAAAAAAAGTGCATGCTCTGAAACACTGGATAGAAACAATTGAGCTGTATGCAATAGAGCACCAACAAGAAACTGCAAAGGCTGATGTTACCGCAACAATCCGAAACTTAGAAAACACTTATAACACTATAATACAATCTGCTTAATGGAACTGTAAAACATAAAAAGAGCCTGGTGTTGCTGGCATCAAAACTGAAACAAAAATGCCTGCTGCAGCCACACTTGTTACAAAATGAAAGTAAAAGAGAATGAGGAGAGATAGTTTGTAAGAGAGACAGAAAAGATGAAAGATAATCACCACCTCCAAGGCCCCATGTGTTGTAGCGAGTGTTTCTTTGTGCTGTGAATCCAAGAAGATTGCGGGTGTCCACGAAGCCAGAAGTGTGCTGTCGGTTTTAAAAATCTCTGTCCTCAACAATCACCTGGGTCAGGTGGCAGATCAGGTAACAGGTTGAGACATGCCCTTCACCATGTACCCCCCAGTAAACCTACCCAGCCTGCCCATCCTGTCCACTGGGTGGGTGGAGCAGGGTCACATTCCAGAATCATCTGCTTTGAGATGTTTTAACCCATGCCAGGTTGGGTCCATACAGTGTTTTATTTGGAAATGCTACTGGCTTCAAATTCAACAAATCAGCATTCACCTGGAAAAGAAAGCTGTTCTGGATTAAATCTCCCAACCCAATTGTTTGTTGGGAGTTTGGACCCATGAGAATGATAGAGCTGAAACCTATGTAAGTCTTGGAAGGTAAAAAGGGAAAATAAGAAGCTCCTGGCCTCGCTTTCAATATAAAGTCTACCCCTTACCTTAAGACACAGTTTGGAAAGCAGCTCTACTGGTGGCATTATAGGATTCCACACACATTGAGCTCTGTTGCCAGCCAGATTGTTTGTTTGTACTTTTAAAAGTCCTGATTTCATTTGTGCAGGTGCTTCAGTAAGAATTCCCTCAGTATCTCAGTATCCAAAGGCTGTGCCCCAGGTTCTCAGAGCAAACGTGAGCCTGGCTTCTTTCTGTCCAGAGTGGGGTGCCAGTGACACCCTGTCTCTGCACCAACAGGGACAGATCTACAGGCTCTAACTGCCGCAGAGATGCGTTGGGTCATCATGGCCAAAGCTTAGGGAAGGGTGTCCAAGACAGACTGGAATGCAGATTTTAGCTGTTGTAATGTTTACTGTGCAAGACGGGAAAGACTGGTAAGGTAAAACAGTACATGCCTGCTCACAGGATTGGTAAATGTATCTCATAGATGAAGGAAGTGAAGAAAGTAACTTTTTGGTTTTGGCATTGAGATGCCTTTAAAGGCAGACTTAAGCAGGCAGCCAGATGCAGGGAAAGAGCAGAGTTTCACGAGTATGTGAGACCTTCACCTGGCTGCTCACAGTTGATGACTTACAGCTCAGGCTATGATTATGTGATTTCTTGCCATTATTTCCTAGTGCACTCAGACTGAAGTCAACAGAAATAGGCCCTAATCTTGTATGTTCAAATTAAGAACTGATTAATTGCCATTTGCCGTTCATTGGTGAAGAAATGGGGCATAATAGCCTAAATGTTCCAGGATACTGCATTTAGGAGTATTCAAACAAGAAAATTCTAGATCAAATCCCATTTGTGTCACTTTGAAAAATACATCTTTGACTCTTTATGAAGGAATCTGGTTTGGAAAGATTCAAACCCCCTTCCACACGATATGGACTATTTTCATTTAACTAGCTGGGCATCTTATCAGCATGGCTATGAACTCAATTATCAGGACATAGTCTTCATTGGCAAGCAGCTTAAGCTCATGCAGTCATATTAATGCAGTCCTTGACATTAAGAATACAAACATAACTGAACCAGTTAGCCATTATTCCACTGATCTTTACTCTCTTTTTAAAGGTGGGTTCTTTTCATAATTCCCACTAAAAGACATCAGCCTGAAAATGGAGGTTGGATATGTGTCTTACTTTTCTTGTTTTTTAAGGTAAAATTCAGAGATTCTTTTTGGAAACAGGTAGGTCAAAGCTTTGTCAGAATCATTTTAGGGAAGGAAAACTCCCAGAATATTAGAATTCTACAATATCACAGGTATTTGAAATCCCTGTCAAGAAAAGACTTCATTGTTCCTACTGTATGAACCTTGGGATCAAAGAACTCAGATGCTATGAATGTAATATTTCAATTGCCTAATTTAACCTCTCTCTAGTTCTAGCACCCTTATCAGCTTTGGTGCACAGATGTAATCTAAAAAGGAATTAAAACAGATACACAAGATTACTTCCCTCCCCACTTCCTTTCTTAAGCAAGTCTCTTCTTACATTAGAAATTGACTGGCCTGTTTCATGCAAGTGCACAGGTTCAGTTATTGTGATGCAGCCTTCTGAGTTTAACCAGCTTTAAAACATATACAACCCCCCTAGCTTTTATTACACATGGTTAATTATTTTTTTACATGCCAGCTAAGTAAAACCACGGTTTACATAAACCAGATGTGCAGTCCACATCAGTGCGTAACAGTGAGAAGGCCAGATACAGTAGGTGGGATGAGATCCGTGAAGAGCAATATAGATTCATTACACATTGGCATAGATTCCCTCAAGACATACCAATTAAGACCCAGTGAAGTAAGGTTCTAGTTCAATGTATTTATTTATTTCATCACTACTATTGAGCAGTTATAGGGGAGAAAATTAATGAAAATGGTTTTTAAAAAACCACCCTTGCTCTGACCAGGCAGCCATTCAATACTTCTCAGGCCATGCAGGCTCTATGGTGAGTAATGCTGGGACAATTAATATGAGCTCGCTGGTAGAGCTGGGATGGAAATGGCAGCAGCACCTGAAGAGAGTTCAGGTGGGAAACAGTAACCCTCACCTTTAAAACTAGTGAAGAATGACAGTAGACTGGATGAGATTTCAGTATGCCACTCACTAGAAAGTAAAATAGTGGTACAAGTATGAAGGTAGGGTTAGAATCAAGAAGGAAAAGCATGAAGGTAATGGTTGAAAAACAGCCAGACTCAGAAGTGTGGTGGAGCAAATGCATAAAGAGGTTCTACCTCCTAAAGCAGGAGGAAGATGTTGGAGAAACGATGTGTGTAAATGGGATCAAGGGAAGACAACTATTTTGTTGCTGAAATAAGATCACACGTGGAAAAGGTAAACATTGTCAGATAACCTTCCAGCTAAACAGTTATGTACATCTAACTTCATTTGTCATATTCCAAAATATTTGTCACAACATTTTGAACAAATGAAACTGGTCCTTTTCTTCTGGTTTTGAATCATAGAATAAAAGCAAGGCAAAATTCCCACTGACGTTAGTTGTGCCAGAACTTCCCTTCTGTTTCCCATTCACACTCGCAGTCCAGCAGCTACCTTGGTTAACACGTTATCCATGAACGTGTTTAAAAAAAAAGTACAGATAAAGCAGCTTTACAAAACTTGTAGACATATAAGTGTGTCTTAATTTATTTCCAGGAGCAGTAAAAATAAATCAATTAAGTACTCCTATTAGTAAAGATAAGCATATGCATGTATGCATTTGTATGACTGGAGTGTAATTATGTAACTGCTACATCTGATGCAACATCACTGCACAGTTTAAGATCAGGTTACTTGTATTTTGTCTGTCTGAATGATCAAAACTTGAGCAACTTAACTCCTAACGAGTGCAATTCTCAGCAACTGCAGTTATATACACATGCCTTTCATCAACTTCCTTGGCCTTCTATTTTCCCATGAAGATTTCCGCTGTGCCATAGGACATGTGAGGTATTTCAAATGTAGGATTTCTGCCAGTCCATGATTTATTCCATTGATTACATTGTCATGTAATGGGAAGAAGCAAACCATTTTAACTGCTAGTATAAACTACAGTGGTGAGCTGGATTCTTATTTAATACAATAAATTCAGTTGCAGCTTTGTACAAGTTGTCTGATTCACTCCACGCTTTGCTGCTATAGTATGATATTCACTTTAGACCCACACAGTGTGTTTGTACGATGGTCACTGCTAACTTGGATCTGTCTAAATAATTCAAAGGGAGGGAAACACATGCAATTTGCTGCTGAGTGATTTTGTTTATCTGTCATAATCTGATGTCAGTTATATACCTTGCATATTTAAAACAAAAGTAAGCATAATCCTTTGATCTTGTGTTACATATTATGCTTTTTAGTGGTCACATCTTCGGTTCCCCAGTTACTTAGAATTCAGTATATTCTAAAATGACTTTTCTAAGTAATAGTATTTAGTAATTACCACTATGCTGATCCACATACAGTACAATAATACCTTACATTTATTATATTAAACTGATTTTGAAGAATTTGTGTGAAGGGTTTTCTGTGCATCTAAACTCAAATTTTCAGAAGGACAGCTCCAGAAGACCTGTTAGAGTTGGGAGTGTGAAATTAGTAATAAAAATGCAGAATTTTTAATTTTGTTCTTCCAAAATTTAAGATTGTAGGAGTCCAAGATAAGTCATCAAGACCTCTGATCAACATGAGCTAGCATAAGTAGAGAAAACACAAACGAATTACCAATCTACCAGTTCAACTCTTACACAAACTCTTACACTCTTTTATCTTGTTGCTTTTTGCAAAGTAAAATGATTTAACTGAGGAATGGCCGCTCACTAAGTCATAATGAAAACCTGTATCTGTTTCAGAGTTAAAGCTCTTAAATAGGCCATAAAAATGTGTGACCCAAAACTTAAAAACTGGAGCGGTCTTGAAAGCTTTTTTCTCTCCCTCTGCTTTTTAATGCAGTCTTGCCGTTGTAAAGCAGATGGTCTAGGGGTTCAGTTTGGTTCAGAGTAAGGTTTCTAAGTTGTTAACTATTGTAGCACTGGAAGACCTGTGAGGTCTTGGACCTGTTCTGTGTTACCTACAGATTCCTTAAATGTTTGCACCTAGACCTTTAGATCAAAATTTGCGTCTGAGAAAAGTTCCCATACATGAGGGTGTCTAGAATGAAGAAAATAGGAGGTGTTGTGTTTTGCCGGTCATTCTTTTGCAGTTTTCTGTAGAGATTCTCTGTCCCGTCACTCTATTGATACAAAGAAGGGCGTCTAGCAAGCCTGCAGCACATGCTTAGTCTTCAAGGAAAGAAGAAAAATGAAAGGAATAAAGTAAGATGGAAAAGAAAAAGGAAAAAAAAAATAGAAATCAACAACCAAGAAAAAACTAAAGTATTCTCCTTCTTCTTGAACACCACTTTCCTGTTCCCCTGGTAAGTGTTGACCCTGTAAAAGGCTGGGTTTCTGGAATAAGGCACCAGCTATCCTTAAGAATGCTTGGTTTCAAATTATTATTATTTTTTTTAAATATAAACAAGGCAGTTTCTCTCCTCCTCCTCTTTGTTTGATACTTTACTACACATTACATTATTTAGAAAAATGTCACTGGAGGAACACTCTGTGTGGTCTCATAAAATATTAATGACTCCTGAAAGAAAACTTGAAATCAAGATGCTCTTTCATGCTGGGGTATGCAGTTGCTTTTGTTGCAGTTTTTTTTCTTTATTTTTTCCCCCTTCATGGAATCTGAATTTCTTGGTTATCTTTCCCTTGTTATGAGCTGCTCCTTATGTTTATCATATTGTCCTGAAAGAAGAAAGGGACTTCAGGGTACAAATGGTGTGATGCTTAGTAACCAAGAAGTGACCTTTCTCTGCAGCAATAGCTTCTGCAGATACTAAAATCCTATGCAGTCATTTATTTTTAGGTTAATGTCAATGAACAAGAAAAGTGAAGGAGGGGAAGCAAATAAAAAGCCAGAACAAGCTGATCTCTCAATGAAACACAGGCTTCTGGCAATGACCGATTTACTGTTTTAAAACATATCTGAAGAGAAAACAACTGGTTGCAATTCTTTTAAGGAATGGGGAAAAAACCCCACCCACCAAGAAAACCTCCATGTAAATTGAAAAGCAGTCTGCATGGGGAAAAAATAATCTGACCAAAACCTAAAAGAAAGTAAATCTTCCCATAGTTAGTAAAGGCCTATAAATTTAGAGGTGGACAGCAGTCCTGAGTAAAGAATACAGACATTTTAAGTGAAACATTTGCTGGCAAAGTGGCCGTCGAAAGTGGTTATTGAACGTCTTGCAAGAGAGCAAATTGTGGACTAGAGGTCTTTCTTATATTTTGTAGCAAAGCCAACTTCCATTGATACCACCTCAATGTCAGCCCCTTTCTGCAGCCATTTGTAAAAAGGCTTGTGATGTGAGATTGACGACTTAAATACTTCATCAATCAATGCTTTAGCCAATGTGTTGTTCAGTGATTGGTGGAAAATTCAAGTAATCCATCTTACCCCATCACCCTTGTCCTTTATTCTCTTCAGGTATTTTCATGTTTTTCTCCCTCTTTATTTGTTCACTTTCTCTACAATCTGAAGCACAAACTGGGCCAGGAGGGAGGTACCTGCTGCTGGCTTTGAAACTCTAATCATTACAGTAAAACTCTTCAGTGCAAAGTGCTACTGAATTAACTGAACTTTTAATGATCCTAGTGGTGGTCCTGGTGCATGTGGACTAGCAAAGCACAGGGTAAGGCTGCGATTTGTGCCATTCTGTCAAATTAAATATGGCAAACATCCTGAACCATTTATATAATCAACAGTAAGACACTTATTTCTGCTGAATTAATCTGATAAGTAGCTTTAAGGAAAGAAATAAGGATGACACAAAGCCAAACAGTGAGTGTAAAGAAACAGAAAAGAGTTTAGGTTATTCATTTTGGCATAATGGAAGGACATCCTTTGCTTAGTGAGAGAATATCCTTTGCTTGAGATTGAATATTTATGTTGATATCTGCTACTCCTAATTTTAATCTCAATAAGGATTTAAAATCTTAACTGTCTCTTTGAAATTTTAGTATACATTATACAAATGAAGCATAGGGTTTATAGCAATCCAGATAAATAGGCTTTATTCTTCTAGATTTTGCTTTTGCATCTCACAAAAATAGTTTCTAATGTAATGGAATCACTTCATTATTTTCTGAGATAAAAGTGATTATTTTCTTAATATATTATTTTTTTTTTAGACAAATACAATTATATACTGGTCCAGAGGCATATGTTTTTAAAGGTCCGAGATATGTGCCTTTTAAAGGCACTTAGTTCCAGGCATATGTGTAGATTGTTTCTGTCTACTGAATCTAGTAGCAATGTTAATTTTTTGAGCTTGTTTTAGTAGGAGATGAAAATTAAGGAGAAACTTGTTAAAATTTTTGCAGGGAAAAGTGTTTATAGTTGTTTTATAAAATATATATTTATCTTCAAGTATGTGACACAGTGACAGACATATCAAATTCTGCCATTTAAGTGGGAAATTTTAGCACACATTTTTAAAGGACTTCTTATTGGATGTTAGTTCAAATACTGTCCAGTATGAAGGCAGAAAGCCATAAGCTTCAAAAGTTGATGTCTGATTTATTCTGAGTTTCGTGCACAGTTTTTTGTTGAGAATTATCTTAATAACATCAGTTTGAATAAGGGTTGTAGTCAAAACGGAGATCACAAATGAGGAATATAAACTACACTGGCTACTGCAGGGGCCAGACAATCCACTCATTCCTCACAGCACAGTTTTTTCAAATCAACATAAGAAAGTCTCCAGAGGGTAAAATGAATTTTATGACATTTCTGTTTCCTTTCTATTAGTTAAGTTATTTTCGACTTTCATGACTTTGCATCTCCAAGACATTTGTGTATGCCAGCTCTGGGTATTCTTAATCTGCAAAATCTAAAATAGATTACACAATCTGGGTAAAATACCCTCGAAGTTGTCTGGGAGCAAAAAATAGTGAGGAGACGACTCGGGGCTAGATTATGGTCTTTTTATATTGTGGTTTAGTTAGTTTTACACAAGACAGGCCTAAGCCTACAAAATAAATTAAAAATTGTTCTGCACAAAGAGTACATAGAAGAATTAAGAAAAAACAAAAAGATACCTAATAAAGAACTGAAAACCAAAAAAAGGCATGAGAACTAAGAGACAAACCTATTTATCCAGATCCACATTAAAATGCTGTACAGACTCAGCCAGTATCCTGAAAGACATTATTGCATTATTAAGCAGCCCCATTTTTTGAAGGCTTTACTGTTGGCATGCCAAATTAGTCCAAAAAGTTCAAAGCAAAATAATCAGAATAAGAATTTTCATGACTTGTTTTGACCCATTATCAGGATGGTAACAAAAACAGGGCTAGGAGGGAATTGGCCACTCTTTCTCCATATATTTAATCTGTCTTTTAGAGCCCCTGATGCAGTGTTTTGCTAAGTTGATATCTAAAGAACATTTGATACTCTTACACCTGAATAAAAGCAGATTTCTTTGTTTGCATTTGTGGGTTCATAAGTGAGCTGCTTGGTGAATCATTCCTGTCATTAGAAGGTAGATAAACTGCAGGGAGGGAACAAAGTCATCATTTCTACCTCTGTGAAAATGATGGGGGTTTTTTAATTATTAAAATGCAATTATTTCCATTATTGATGAGCGTGATACTCAGGACAGCATCAATACAAACTGTCCAGGACACACACTCACTTGGATCTCGGGCTGGTCTGGCTGCAATAGAGTATTGATGCCAGTGTTTGTTTCACTTCTAATTCACATAATGGATGAGGACTTAAATACAATCCATGGCAAATTAGTACCTAGGAGATTGGGTTTATTTATTTATTTATTTAATGTGTTTATTTTTGTTACATGTGAGCCCTTCCATGATACCAAAGTAGGAGACTTTCTGTATTAAGGCAATTAAAGAGCACTAGAATTTGAAACATAAAAGCTGATTAATATTTGAAGTATGTTATCTAGGCTCTGAGAAACTAGCCACCAGTCCTGGTGTCAAGTTACTTTCTAGCCCCTGTATTTTGCACATTGCTTCAATTTTTCCCTATAGTATACACATAGATACGTACTTGCATGCATGCATTCTTGCGTATGTCCATGCACTTCTGCATATTAAAAAAAATGCAATTATTTTCATTTTCCAAAATTGTCCTGGTACTTGTGTCATATAGTGGCTACAAATCATATTGAAAGACTGACAGACACTCCTCATGATTTGGGTTTGAGAATGGAGATGTCACTTCATTCTTTTGGACCTGACTCATGAAGATCTGTGGCTCTTCAAAGTATCGAGAGTGAGAAAGATAGAGCTTTTCTGTGTGGTCATAGGTGAAGGCAGAAGGGAATTTGGAGTCCTTTGCTGGTGCTTTCCACTCGGTCAACATCTTCCCAGAGCCTGTCCCATCCCTGCTGCTCTCTGCTTAAACATTAAGAGCTTGAAACTAAATGCCCATGAATGTGATTTATCCCATGCAACTGCAGTTCGTTATATGGACATTGGAGCTTTTCTGGATACACCAAAGCCTCACATATTTGGATGTCTTTCTAAAATAGTCCATGCCTCACCCAGCAGAAAGCCAGGTCAAATGCATTCAGGGAGTCTGAACCTGACCTGAGAGTTCCTGGGTCTGCCCTGTCATGGGTGCCATGGTGGGTGAGATGTGAGAGTGCCATCGTTTCCAGCCTCCAATACTTCATTTCCATGGGAGTAAAACCTGGGATTTTAGAGCAGCAAAAGGACTCATCCAAAGGCACTCTTCCAAAGATACTGTGAGACACAGGCCCTCTCATTTTGTAAAAAACCTTAGCCCTCTCCTTAAATTTTTGTAAAATTGTGACCTCATCCCCAAGAAATTAGATAATGACTCATATTGGACCTTAATATAAATACATTCACCCCAATGAAACAGCAACTAAAGTTCACATCTCCAAAAAAAAAAAACAAAGTCAATTTTTCCTGTACCTCCACTGCATGTCTAATATAGGTCTTCTGATTCATGCTTTCTGTTGAAAGTTGAAAGCATCATCTGTCAAAAGCAGTGACAAAGACTGTGTTTGGCCAAAACCCTGATGTAGGCAGGTTTTCTTATAGACAGGAGATGTTGTTAAATGCAGAAAAGCAACTGCACAAAACAACGAGTAAAATACTGTATATTAAGAGTAATTAAAAGCCTTCATTAAAAATGTGACAAACAAATCATTTTATATTAGACAGAGAAATCCCTATCGACATTTGAAAATAATGAATAAACAAAATGCCAGTTCACTAACATTTGCTATTTAGACTTTGATGCATACTCTTAGCTCTAAAATCTGCTCCTGGATACACACAGGAAACTCCTATTGAAGTCATTTGGAGTTGTTTATGTGTAGTTGGCAGCGAATTTTGGCCCTCAGACATTTTTTGGTGTTCATTTAAGAGAGTACAGGCTAGCATAACTATGTTTAACCCTCTATTTGAAGACATTGCTCTCACTGAATCCAAACAACATCGCTGCTGGCCACTCTTTTAACATAGATCATAAGTTACTACGAAGCTCAGGGAAAAGTGGCAATATAGTTGCAGAATTCTTTTGTTCTGTAGATATTTATTAATGATATAGACAGATAAGCTAGAATTGGTTGAATTTTTTCTTTTTGTTATTGCAAAATCAGATCTCTGAGCAAACACCATAGAACAGTTACAGCAGCCTTTAAGGACCCTTGTCCATAAGGCAGGACATGGGGATGCAGCAGAGACATTCCATCTCATTTGTGATAAAGTGGCACAAATGAGGAGGAGGTAGGTGCTCAAAAGACTGGAATAAGAGAAACAAACCTAAGGACTGATGTAGATGTGCAGCAAGTGCCTTTTCTATCTCCCAAATCTCCTTTCTCAAAGGATTCTCCTTAGATACCATTTCTTGCCATCTTCTCAGCCCCTAGCCCAGATCCTTTCCCTTCCTCCAGCAGCCAGGTGGGTATGACTGACAGAGGCAGTTAACTGTGGTTGGAAGTTGCGCTTCTGCTCTCGGCTCTGTGAGTTGGTCCTCCAGTGGGCTCATAGAACAGAGTCAAGGAATGGCAGGGCTGCCCATGAGTGGCAAGAGCCTTTCCTGCGTGCTGTGAAACAGTAGGGGCAGGACTGATATATCTTAGGAGATCCAGGACTTCAGGCACAGATCTGCTCCTTGGAAGACTGTTCCTCTTGGTGAAACCTCAGGTTGCACCCATGTGGCAGAGGGCTGACTAGAAAGAAATGACAATGACTGCAGATGAGAAGGAGTCTTCATTATTAGTGTATATGGTCAAAATAACGCACTGTGTAGAAACAGAGGTACAGCCTGTCATTTACATGGGAGCAAGGAGGCTCAGTACATTTAGTACTCCATGTTTTCCTTTACCCTTCTCCCCATCACATTTCCAACAAACACAGTCATATTGTACTTGGCAAAGTGAGAAGCTGAGGAAACATCCAGAGAGTTTTGTGCTCAATCAGCACTCATTTCATTTCCTTATGTAGCAACAGGCTTTTTTTTGCGGGGGGGGGGGCTTGGAAGCCTGAGTTTATGTAAGCCTCCCAAGTCTGAAATTTGATGCTGATGAGCCATAGCCAATGTAAGCATATCTATGGTCCATGATTTACCTGAATATCATTGTAGTGCAAAGTGATACAATACTTGCAGCACTGCTGGATGTGATAGGTCCAAAGAGAAATTGAGGGCTACTTCGCTATTACTTCTATAGCAGCCCATTGAGTGCTTTTCATAGTTCAGTTACAATTCAAGGTTTTACACATGATAAGGAACAAGGATTTGCTTACCAAAATCAGTGTTGAATCTGTAATAGTAAGGGTTAATATATTTTTTATAAATGCTTTTAACTTTAGCCTCCTTTGAGGCATAGGAAGGTGCTCTGCTTCTCTCTATTTGGGATCCCAAATAATAAGAGTTTACGTCTGGTGTAAAGTCATATTACATTCATGGCAGTACTTCCATTGGTGTTAATTGATATACACTTAAAGCAACCCCAAAATAGAGTTTACATGCTCATTTTTTGTGTCTTCATTTAATTTTTAATTCCCACATTTTAACAAGTACTAGCAAATTATTGTTTTGCCATTAGATTTGTGGATGTTGGTTTCTTTTTCCAAGTAACAAACGATAGGATAAGAGGAAATGGACTCAAGTTGCACCGGGGGAAGTTTACACTAGATATTAGGAAAAATTTCTTCACAAAAATGTTGTCAAGCACTGGAAATGGCTGTCCAAGGAAATGGTTGAGTCATCATCCCTGGAGGTATTTAAAAGACCTGTAGATGCTTAGGAACGCGGTTTTGGGGTGGTTTAGCAGTGTTACTTGAAGGGTTAAACTTCATGATCTTAAAAGGTCTTTTCCAACCTAAATAATTCTACGATTTAAGGGTTAAGTTTACAATTTTAAACTGTTTTTATGACATCCAGCTACATCAAGGTGATGAGTCTACTGGTAAAACAACAATTTAACTACTGCATTTAGAGTCAAAAACATTTTTTGTCATTCCTAAATTGACAAATTTCAATTGCTCCTTATTGTTAAAAACAATTTTTAAAATTACACAGTGAGAGCATAACAGTCTCTGTCACTGTGTAATTAAGTCCCTTGAACTGTTTTCTATATATAGAAATACTGTATTATAAAATGTTAGTCACCGCTAAAAAAATTACCAATTACATTTATAGTGAAAACCATTAAATTGATTTACAGCAAAACAATTAATTCACTGTGTTTGTTCGTAAAACTGCTAGCAATGTGACACAAAACATAGTTTTCATTTTGAACTCTGCAAACTTAAGAAAGCTGTAAACAGGAAAATACAATAAAGCTAACGAACATCTGAAATGCTTGTATACAATAAATGACTTTACACTTAGAAAATGCTCCTGCTGGAGATGCAGTTCACTGTTTTCCAGCACAATGTAATTCTTTGTTGCAATGAGAAATTTTGAAAAGAATTTAGAAGGGTCCAATTCTTCCTGGAAGGGTCCAGCTCAATTATGGGCTGAAATATATCTTGATTTCCAACTTAATTTCAGTCTTATTCCAGTGCTTTGCTGGTGTTGGTCTCATAAGCGTGGAAGGTAGGTGGCGTGTGTTAGCATTAAATACAGTTACTGTCAGCATATTTTAATTTTTTAATATGTTTTCTTTCATAGCTAATAATGAATATGTACATTTTTCAATTAACATTAATCCTGATATTGTATATTTTTAGATGTCACTATTAAATATGCAGACATTATTTCCAGGTTCAGTTGAAATCTAAAGGAATTATTTTCCATGTTAACTATCTTAAAAAAACTATAATACCCCAATAGTTATTTACCGGTTTGTCTGTACTGCATGCACATAAACAAAACAAAGCAATCTGGCACATAAATTTTGCCCATGGTAAAAAGAAAATAGGTATTATCAAACCAAAAAAATAACATAGCATACCTAAGTAAATCCATACCCTCCTTCATCTTATGTGTGTTGTTTTCTTTTAGATAGCTTCATCCCCTAATAATCCACAAGACAATAAATCCTCAGCAGATTTGGGTTTTTTTTTATGTAGAGAGAGAGACTCCTTAACGTTGGCAGATCAAGCAATTTATTAAATAAAGTTTTTCCCACCAGTCCAAATCATTCATTAGAATGAGAGAAAAAACCTTTATCATTTACTTGTCTACCTTTTATTTTCATATCTGACATGATTTTTCCTACATAACAATAGATGCCAATTGATCCTACTAAAGGACTGGCCTGTAGGTGCAATATCATCTTGTGAATTATTGGTATAAAGAGGGAAAAATCATGCCACGATTCTGTCTTACACTGTAATACATGTAGCAAACTATTTAGCACAAGACACAGACAAGGGGAGAGTTATCAGCTTTTTCTCAAACAGTAAAGTCATAGATCGCCCACTGCTTTGGGATGCTGCTGTCCTACGGGCAACTTGAGACAAAGCTGAGTGATTAATTTGGAATCCAGGTATTTCTTAACAAAACTTTCAATACCCTGGGACAGAAAGGGTGATTACAAGGACAGTGATAGGGGTTAACAAGACCAATACTGTAGCTCATCTAATTTGGCAATCTCCAGTTTTTAAAACCCAAGTGTCATTATGATCAATTGTTCTAAGAAAAACAGGTTGTGGTAAATGTTGACTTTTTGTTATCAACCATTTTCCCTTAAGTACGAGACAGATTATATATACAGTGTTTAGTATATTATTAATCATTAATCATTAATAAATGAAGCTGATTGCAAGGATCTCTACCAAGACTGAAAGAAAAATAACTCATTCAAGAAGAAATGACCGCACCCACAGAAAATGCAAATTTTTGCTTTCAGGCAAAATTTAGAATGAATTTTACTAAGTCTGGAATGATGTTGCATTGAAATGAAAATTAAATGAGGTAATTTCACTTAATTTAAAATACTTTAGACCAGCAGTAGCACAACACCAACATCAAGAGAGTATGTTGGCCTTAGCTTAAATCATGCCTATTTCAAAGTGTAAAAAATAATAATGATGCATGACACATGGTCAATTTTCTTGAGTAAATCATCTGCTACACACATCAGATTGCAAGTCAAAAAGCTTTTGTCTGATTTTCCTAATTTTCCTAAGTACAAACTATAATTTCATAAAATATTTCTATTTTTAGCAAAAGAGGGACAAACCCCCTGATACTTTATTTTCTTGGTGAGGCATTTTTTTCCATAGCCTAATCTTTGAGGTATGACACTTGGATATTAGAAAGAATTATGTAACCAAAACAGTTGTCAAGCATTGGAACAGGCTGCCCAGGGAACTGGTGGAGTTATCATCCCTGGAGGTACTTAAAGGACTGTAGATGTGGCACTTGGGGACATGGTTTAGTGGTGGCTTCATTGTATTAGGTTTAGGGCTGAAATCAATGATCTTAAAGGTCCTTTCCAACATAAACGATTCTGTGATTCTGTTAATCTGTAACGTGAATTGGTCCCTGGCTTAAGCAACACATGGATTTTCAATAATATAACTTAAAATCAATGTCTCTCCCTATATGAAATACGGAAGGGGTTACATTTCAGCATGGTATATCATATCAATTAATGAGCATTTTCATGCATTCTTAACTCTTATTTTACTATAATGTTTTAAAGTAGAGATCATTGTGACAAATTAGTGACCTCGGGTTTGATGTTTAAACTGGGATGCTACTTAGGTCATAGCATGAATGAAAACAAAAATACTTTTATAAAAGTCCTTCCTTTTGGTCCATGAAACCTTTCCCATTTTATACCTCCGTGGGTGTCAGCTGTTCCTTGGCAGTGGAAGACATGTTCTTGCATCCCCAGACTCCATGGTTTTCACCTGTAGTGAGGAGAACAGTTAATAAAGTACAGCAGCACTGATTCCTTTACTAGTTACCCAGATTTGCTGATATGCCACCCTGACAAGGCTGTGATTTCACTTATTAGTTATATAGTAAAAATCTGAGTCCTTTCAAGCACTAAAAATGCCAGCCTTAATGGAAACATGAGCTTCAAAACGGGTCAAAACTTTTTGGGGTCCTGGTCTCCCTCACAGAATTTCTGATTTGTGTATCTATGGATGAGTACAAAACTGGAAGACACAAGACTGAACAAAATAATATAACTCTTTTGTTTCAGCGAGGAAAAAAAATAGGCAGTTGAAAAGCTAAGGTCTGTCTCATGTAGATCTACAATCCAAAGTCCCAGAGTCCCAAGAATTCAGAAATTTTTACCTGTATGCATATTTCTCTTTTGAATATGTCTTTAAAATCGTAATTTTTGAGAAATGAGGTACTTTTTATCTTCCTAATATCTGAATTCTGCAAGAATATTATGAGTTTAAAATGACATTGTTCACCAGTCTTTTTATTTTTTCTGGTTAACGATTCAAGTTGGAGCATCGGTGACAAGATATCCTCTTTAGACACTGGTGTGTTTATTAGCTTTGGCTCGTAGTGTTGTGCTTTGGATGATATTTCCCCACGCTCTCTGAGCTGTAGCTGTTAGCTGCTGACCCTTGGCAGGGAATGCCTGGTAGCCCAAGAGGCAGCTTTGAAGCCCTGCACATGTCCTGTCACTGAATCCGTGTGAATGGAGGATGTAAGAAAAGGGGTCTGCATAGCATCATTTCTGAGAAATCACCTCCTCCCACGCTTTCCGAGTCTGAGCACAAACGAGGGGGATGCTCCAGTCACACCGATTTCTACACATCAATGCCTTTTTCTTTACCCGTGCTGACTAGCTCCTTTTTGATCTTCATGCATTTTACTTGCAATCTAATACGTCACATAATATTAACAGACATAATTAACTGAGGAGTTGATCCTGCTCTCATTCAAGTCAACAGGAATTTGGCTTTGAGTGAAAAGGGGAGGATAAGATGAGGTAGGGTCAAAGGTCACACAGTTTAAAGAAATTTATCTAGGTTAACTTTAAAAATCACATAAATCTTTCTTTCTTCACACTGGGGACAGACAGCTAGAGGAAGTAAAAAGCATGGCAAAAGATTTGCCGACAGCTTGTCATTTGGAAGCAAACATAAAAGGAGCGGAAGACCCCCCTTTCGTAAGGTTTTCCCCGTTTCTATCACTTTCTGATAAGGTCTGTAAGGTGTAGAAGGGAGAAAAAAAGTTCTATATTCACACTAAGATTATTGCAAACCTCTGAACTTTGGCCCCCAACAGAATTCAGCAAGGACCCTCTTGGCATGTGTATCACATTCATGTAAAGGGATGCTCATTCGTTACATAAAAACAATCAGGTGACTGCAATTCACTTGCCAGGTGCCCATCACAAGAGTGTCCCTGCATTTCAGAGAGAGGTTATTGTGACAGGTATGTACCCACTGCTGTCACCAGAAGAGATCCAGACCATTTCTACACTCCACTCCCATCATGTGGATGGCAGCGCAACTGCCTTGCAATGGAGGAACCTACTGACTCCACTTCTATTGTATTGTCTTAAACGTCGACTGATTCTACTTGTATTGTTGTCTTTAACATCTTCTCAAGTGGCTCCTGCTGGGCTGCCTGTGGGATTCCAGAGGAGGGGGAGGAGGTGCAGCAGCTGGTGCTGCCCCCCTGCACCTGACTGCGCATGTGGACCCAAAGGGTTCAGGCAGAGGTGATGTTGGCAAGGGTCTGTTGAACGGCCCATGACCCTGGAACCCCCAACCCAATTCCAGAACCTTCCCAAAGGAGCTTCTGTGCATGCCCCAGTTCGAGAACTTGAGCAGCAAGACCACCCGTCATGCTGCTGAGGGGGGGTAAGTACTTGTCCTATAAATAGAAGCCCACCAAGAAGGCAGGCAGGTGTGCTGACCATCCCATGGAATCTGACTGAAGATACTGCAGAAGAACCACAGGACCACATGCTCCTGAAGACCACATTTTCTAGAGGTCCATGGAGGAGTAACTATATTCCTCTTCTCCCCTGCTACTCTTATTCCTCTCTTTCTCTTCTTTCCTTTCTCCCTTTTTCCACAGTGCTACTGTGCATCGGATCAGATCTGAGCTGTGTTGTTTTGTCTGGCTGCCTTGAGGGTATCAGATTGTGGTCAGAACAGATTGAGATCTGGTTTTGCAGCTTTTGGGAAGTTGCAACTAGGAGTGCACCTGAGTATTTGATTTGCTGTTCTGGCCGTGTCCAAAACGAATACTGATTTAATATTTTGGCCATGCCCAGAATATTGATTTGTTATTTTGTCTGTGTCCAAAATAATTACTGATTTGTTGTTCTGGCTGTGCTCAAAATACGATTTGAATTTACCCTGGGAGATATGTTGGTCTCCAATACACCACACAGACATCAAAGGACCCTTCCCTCTCTGACTGAGCAGGTCCTGGGGAGTCCCAGTGGTGGGAGGAGGTCTTACAGGTACAATGGATGCAGATTTGGACACATGAAGGATGGGGGAGACCACACATCCCTAAAGGCCACAGTACAGAATGCAGAATTCTGAAAATGTTGCCTGGCATAGAACCTAGTCCATCACAACACCTTTAAGTCTCTTGGAAAAAGAGAGGAGAAGCACGTGGAGCATTGCCTCCAGTGATCTGCATCCAACCTGCAGGCTAGGGTACGGCCACTCTTGGAGTAGCTTGACCAGCTTATATTGTCAGGAGAAAAACAAGTAAGAATTTATATCCTGTAAGAGAAAGAATGAAGGAATGATGAAAAATGTATCTGTTTATACACCCAATCAACTACCACAGCACAGACTTGTCTAGCTTATATTCAAAGACAGAAATGCCATAGGAAATTATGATGTTTTCACTTTTCCTCCTGTACTCCCTGCACCTTTCAAAGTGTACACAGTTTATAGAGGACAAAGTTTATTATTTATATAATAATATATCTATTACTTATATAATAGTCTAACTATTTGTATAATAATAATAGTAGCTCATTCCTGAAAACATCCATATATCTGGCTTTCACATCTACCAGCCTTCCAATGACAGAAAGCCAGAACATGGCAACAGGAAAGATGAAGCCAATATTGTGAATGCAGTGGCTCTTTGCCTATGGAGAATTCATGAGTGTGTCCTTTGGGAGACTCTTCATAGAAAAACCTCCAAACACTTGATAAATGAAAGTTAAAAAATATATTAAAAGACCTGATTTTTCACTTCAGGCTGGTTTCTGAACGCTTTTCAGATTACATCTGTTTAGTAATTTATTTAATAGTTGTGACAAAAGTAATAATATGGAATAACTACAGAAGGTTAAACTAAATTTTGTCTTGCAGATATCCATGGATAACCTAATTATGAAAGAGCAAAAGCACCCCATTTACTATGACATTAATGCTGGGGTGATTTGGGCAAGACTACTATAACTTCATTGCTTTGATTTTGACTTTAGAGCTTTTAGCTTCTTTTCTGAAACACTCTCCTATTTGCAAAAAGTATATTTATGTCCATGGGTATTTAGCAGTGCTGATGGTCAAGGAACTGTAGAAACTGCTGCTGTCTGTGAAATTTTTCTTCAGAATTTCTTGTCACTTAAGTTTCAGCCTTGCCACACGTTTTCAAGGCCACTGTAGGACTGTATCAGTACATTCTTAAGTCTGCCAGGGGAAGATGCTGATTACTGTAAAAGGGAAATGTTTCCTTGATGTGGGAGTGAGGTGGAGTATAGAGGGAGCTAAAGGTCATGGTTTAGCACTAAAATGGCTGCCAGGCTTATAATGGCAAGTACTGAGGAACTCTTGGATTTGATACTGGTATTTCTTTTTCTGACAGGATGTCTACGATATATTATAATTACATTTTCTTGACATTTATTAGAGCTGGGTTTTTTCCCTCTCTGATTGAACTCGGAAATTTTTTTCCAAACACTTATAATTTTTTAAAGGAAAGACTAAGTAATCTGAAAATAAAATCTCTTTCACCAGGCAGAATGCATTGTTCTTGTGCTGTTTCTCTATTTTTTGCCATTACATGTTTTCTGTTTTGTTTGCTATAAGAACAGGGTTGTGGAGCCAAGAAAAGACAAAAGCCGAACCCAAACAGAAAAAGGAAATGCTTATTCCTGGCAAAACCACATACTGATACATATAACCATTTTGCACCTTGGAAAGAATAGAATATATTTTGTCAATAAGCAGTTATAAAGGAAAATAAATGATTAGCTTTATCCTTATTCTGGTAGATTCAACTCTGAGTCTGCAACAACACATTCCAAAATGACAACTGCTGCCAATATGTAGGTCTAGCAAGCAATGAAAACACTGAAAACCCTAACCCTTTGTATTTGTTCATTAGAAATTTGGGGCTTCTGTCTCCTGGAAATCTATTGAAGTTGAAATTGGAAAACCAATCCCACTGTAGATCTGACACGAGGAAATAACTGTCAGTGCAAAAGGGAGCACTGCAGCACCAACAGGCAATGCCCAAGGTCTGCATCAGTACTTTTTACTTCTTTGAAAGATTTGTATTATATGTTTTGTAGGAGAGGACGAGTCATATTTCATCACCTTAGGTATGTATATTGTTTCTCTATTTTCTTAAATTTGCTTTCTACTCATTTATTTCTTTTCTCTGCATCGTGTTGTTCAATCAGTTATTACCGGATTTGAACTCTTTTGTTTTTCAAGCAACACGTATTTCATCCCATATTTGCTGAACACTACTCTGCTTGTTCACAACATAAACCGATGAAATACATTTCTCTTCCAAAATTCAACCAAGCTCCTGCTTTTCTAAAGAAATAATCAGGAGTCTAAAATCAAATGCAGTAGCTGAGAACATGCTTGTGAAGTCAAAAGCATTTTAACTTTCCTACTTGCTGATGTAGGGGCCATTGTTCTAACAGAAATTCAAGAAAAAATACTCCTAGACTGGCAGGAAGGTGCTTCTGAAATAACTGTGAGCTTTTGGTAAAAGTGTCCCTGTTTCTTTGCAGCTGAGACCTAACTCCTAACCTGTATATGTGTGGTAAGAGCATATGGCAGAAGTTTTGCAGGTGAAGTGGGCCAGAACTGAAAATGTAGGGAGGAAAATGGAAAGATTGTCTCTCTCACCTTTCATGAACAACGGCACTTTTGTAATTTTCTTGGTGCCCTAAATAGACTGGATTCAGTAGCTTTGAATTCATGACATTCCTTCTCACACCACTCTCCAGCTCATAATAAGCCAGTAGCTTAGCAGTATTTTTTTCTTTTTTTCTTCTTCTTCTTTTTTTTTTTTTTTAAATTGGCTAGGAAGGCAGGCAAGCTTTACAACCAAAACAATCAATTTCAAGCTGCCGAACCCAATCAGGCTGGTTTGAGAGTGAGCCTTTAAATTGAGTGTGAAATTGGGAGACGGAGCTCTCCTTTCCTACTCCAGAGCTGGTGGAGAAACCATCACTTCCTTTTGTAAGTGGGTGCATTAATACTTGTGCTGCTCTTGCAGACATTATGTGCTAACAAAACTATGTGTGCCTGGTTCTGAAGCAGGTTACAGGGGAAAAACAAAGCAAAGGCCATCTGGCTTCACCAGTTTGTATGTATAATGTCCAGATACTAATGCTTAATGCGCTTGTAAACGTAAGTTGTCTCTCTCTCAGGGTCTGATTTTAATTTGGGTAATATTCCCGTAAATAATAACATCTAATTACAATGTCCATTAAAAGTTAGTAACATTAATTTAACAGGGAGAAAATCTAATAGAGTTCTTAGAGCAGTATTGGCATTTTTCCATTAAATTAATGTTACAAACTTTTAAAAGGATGTCTTAAATAGGCATCGTTAGTGGTGGGAATATTAAACAAATTAAACTCAGGCCTTTAATATGAGGTGGGAGCCTATTTATGAATCCAAGCAAAGGTGTCTGCTGTGCCTTTCAGCCCATTTGAAATGTTCAATCGAAGTGTAAGGTTGTACAAAATTCACAGTATTTAAGTTTCCTTCTAGTAAAGGCTAAAGTGTATGATATATATATATTTTATAGAATTTCTTTTGCTGGCTGTGTGGTTTACACATTCCTTGCTTAGTTGCTGCTGTTTATTCTTTCAACAATGACACATTGTCCTATTAATTTTCCTCCTTTTGGTCATTTTATATTTTGTTTAAAGAGGGTGATCATTAAACCACAGGATTAACAGTTCCTCCTACTGCTAGGCAAAGATCTTGATAGTTTTGAAACAGACTCAGGGGTTTGTCTGAAGAGGAACAAATTGTATTTAGGGATATTTAAGTTTTGAAATGTGTGTTCTTGTCTTCAATAAAGCAGAATATGCATTTTAAACAAGAGCCTGCTTGGAAGGCCAAATCAAACTGTGAAGAGATTAATTTTTTAAATATAATTCTTGGTTTACAGGCTGACTATAGACAGAATTTATAATAAAAACATTGGATTACACAGATTATATTCCGCCTTGGGTTGTAAGCAAAAGGAATAGCTACACATGAGAGAACATAGTCAGATGGTTGATGTAATGCTGGAGATTGTCTTTATTTTTGCCCCATGAACAATACAAGATTCTAGCATGGTCTATTGTTAAACACTTCAATATAAATACAAAAAGCTTTAATAAAGCAGCAGTTAGAGTGAAACAAGAAGAGCAGTGTGGTGGGGCCAGGCTCAGCAAACTTTAATAATGCGTATCCTCAAACTTTTAGCCAGCACTTTGCTGCTCCAAGATTTTCTAAGCAGACAGCAGCAAACATATAATATTCAGAGTACTTGGAATAGACGCCAGGATAGGACCTAGACACGAGCAGTCATTTGACATCTCTGGGCTTGTGTAGCGTTTCTGTCTACATACTGTTAGAAGCTTATGAAAACCCTATTTAAAGTGGTCTCATCTAGCGTAAACATTGAAATAGGCATGTATTCGTACTTACAAATCTTCACAAATCATTGCTTTGTTCATTAGGCAAAGGGCTAAGTTTGTTTGTGAACTATTTTTACACTTAATCTGATATATGACCACCTTTCTCTTATTTGCATGTTTGCTTGCAACGCCAGATTTCAGCCTGTGCTGTTGGGCAAACTGCATGAACTCCTTTCTGTTTCCTATTTGGGCACCAGAAACATTTTCCCACACTGCCATGTGCAACTAATGAAGCAGTGCGAGAACTGTAGATTAGTAGTTTATAATCTTGCTGAAGCATGCATGCTGGGTGGCCCCATGACAAAACCCCAATCTACTCTAACTGGGTGTGGGCAGGATGGTACCATCCTTTCCCAGCATTCTGGGGTGCAGACCCCAGAGCCAGGATATGAAGCTCCTTGTACCAATGTTGTCAGTCTTCAGAGCTCATGAACACTACCGAATTGATACACTTGCTTGCATACCCAGTTTTCCTGAGGGATCACAAGTATTTCTTGCCTGGACACTGAGCCCTTAAGGAGTAAAGGCATCTTTGTATCTCTACCCTGAATGCATTTTATTCATGAAGCCCAGCCAACAAACACAAAAATCCAAGAAAACAATAGCCACCTAACCTTATTGACTGTGATGTTTCTTAATATAAAATACTTGGAGGTGGAGAAGTTGTTTTGAAACTGAATGGCTATTCCTATCAGACAAGTTGTTTGCGTTTGAAGGATTTGACTAGTCCTACTTGAAAATAATAAAAAGGGATTAAGAATAAAGATTTAGATGAAAATCAGCATTTTAATTAATGAGCATCAAAATATTACTTTAATGTTGAAATATTAACTATAACAGACAGGAAAAAAATAGGAAAAAAACTTCATGAAGTTCAACAAGGACAATTGCAAGGTTCTGCACCGGGATTGGGGCAATCTCAAAGCACAAAGCCAGGCTGGTCAGAGAATGGATTGAGAGTAGCCCTGAAAAGAAGGACTTGGAAGTGCTGGTTGTTTAGAAGCTCAATATGAGCCAGCAATGTGCGTTTGCAGCCCAGAAAGCCAACGGTGTCCTGGGCTGCATCAAAAGAAATGTGACCAGGAGGTCATGGGAGGTGATTCTTCTACTCTACATCATGAGCCCCCTCCTGGAGTATTGTGTCCAGGTCTGGCATAGGAAGAACATGGATCTGTTGAAGCGAATCTAGAAGAGGGACACAAAGAGGATCAGAGGGCTGGAGCACCTCCCATACGAGGACAGGCTGAGAGAGCTGGGCTTGTTTAGCCTGGAGAAGAGAAGGCTCCGGGAAGACCTTATAGCAGCCTTCCAGTACTCTAAAAGGGACTACAGTAAAGAAGGGGAGGGACTCTATCGATGACAGCAGTGACAGGAAAAGGAGTAACAGTTTTAAGCTGAAAGAGGTTAGATTTAGATAAATATTAGCAAGATTTTTAATTGTGAGGGTGGTGTGACACTGGCACAGGCTGCCCAGAGAAGCTGTGGATGCCCGATTGCTGGAGGTGTTCAAGGGCAGGTTGGATGAGGCTTTGAGCAACCTGACCTAGTGGAAGGTAAACCTGCCTATGCCAGGGGGGCTGGAACTTTTTAAGGTTCTCCGAGATCTCTTCCAGCCCAAACCATTTTATGATTCTGTGATTCTATGAAATGAAGAAAAAATAATGTTTTGATTCCTGTTGGTAAACTGAATGGGAAATCTTAGCAATCAACGAGCTGCAAATCGTGTTTTTTTGTTTGCATATATTTTTTAAAAAAACTTTGCTATCTATTTGTTTACTCTTTTGCATTGAGATGGGAAAAGAAGTTTTTACTTTACCTGAATGCTGAAATACTCCAGTGTCTGAGTAGTTTAGCAGTACTGTTTGAAAAAAAGAAAAAAACCTAGTATGCCATTAAGCAGATAGGTTTCCTTTTTTTGTTCCCCAATAAGCTGCTGTTAGTTGGGAAAATACAGTCATTTGTATCATCCTACAGCCAGAACTATAAGCAGGGTTACAAGCAGACTGTAGAGATGTATGTTACTTAAAGCAATTAGATTACTATTGTAGTGGTATTAGAAAAAAATAATTTAGAGTGTTACGGTTATTTTAAACAAGAATGTTTTGCCTTCTATGCTTTCTCCTAATTTTCCCCAATATATTTTTCTTAGAATATATTAGTTAAGCTAAATCATCAGGTGATTTTTATGCTAGTAATTTTACATATTCAAGACTGAAAAAGAAAAAAATGTAGAGCCATTGTAAGGGCTGTTGTTTGCTTTTAAACTTTCTCCTGTAATATCTACACATTAGATAAAAATGGTTTAACTAAAGATACCTCTATGTGCATGTTTATATATCTTTGCATGTATCTTCAACATTCTCATAAAATATGAAGAATAATGGATAAAATCCCTATAAGCAACCAATCAAAACCCAACTGTACTGTCTTCCCTAGTGCAGGTTTTTCATGAGGTGAAGACATTCCTACAGCACCTCCACAACAGAGATTGGTTCAATCAATAGGGATAAGCTACTGTTAATTAGTTTGATCTACTTTAATAACTTTATTCAGAAGGGAGAAACAGGGAGAGGCTAGGGGATCTTTTTCCCTGCTGTCAGTATTATACCCTGTAGAGGGGCCATACATCAGCAATTCAGAGGGAGGAAGTCATGTGGAAGCATTTCTGTATTGTTCCCATGAGCATTCATCTCCTAATTTGCATTAAAGTAGTAAGGTGTCTACAGTGGTTTGGGTCCATAGCTGCAAATCTTCTCTTATGAGACGGAAATATAAAATGTGGCTCTCAGACAAACTTGCTTCTTCTCCAGATTGAACAAAAGGAATATCTAATGCAAATAAGATTAGCTTTAGTGTTTGGTGGGGATGATTTTGACAAGTTTTTTGTTTTAAACTGAGATCTTCTCTTATGCAAAATTACCCGTTAGCCTTTGCTGTGTACCTAGTCAACCTACCCACTTTGCTAAAAGAAGCCTGAAGCCGCTGGAGCCCCCTGCCACTGCAGATACACACAACACATGTCCTGCAGCAGTGTTAGAGGAAGAAAGGCAGATCAGCACTACCACAAACATTTCCATTGAAGAGGCAAATTCTCCAGTTGTGTAACTCAGTGGCCTATTGATTTCAAGAGGATTACTCTCATTTACTCTATGTGCAGTGCTGGCCCCAAATGTTTTTGCTTTCATGGCTGGATTTATACCTGTATATTCTTCAGAAACTAAATTAGTCAGACCAAATCAATTAATCTTTTTCTCTCTCTTTCTTGTGGTGCTATCTCCATATGTGTTTGTGCAATTTCTATCTCTCCAACTATCTATAATTATGTAACTAGAGCCTGGCTTGGAGGGCAATAGCAGTAAACTGTTGTGCAAAGGAGATTGCAAATTGCTTGGAGCAGCGAACTGTCTTCTTAATTAGTCTGGAAAACATCACACACACTTATGGCACTATGGGAATAATAAATAATAATAAAAATAGTTCCTGAAAGTGGGTTCATATCGCCCAAAGGCAAAGGCTGGGCAGCTGTTGGGAAGATGATGGTTCCCAGCAGTAAATATGAGCAGATAAAGTATCAGCTCCAGGAAGGATCTTTTCAAGCTGCAGATTCCTTCCCAACTTAATACCTGACAGTGCATCTACTTCAGGGATATTCACTGGAGATATTTTATAGGGTATAAAGTTCGCTCTACTTTTACACGACAAAGTAAAAACTGGGAAGAAATCAGGTAACTTCCCAGGCTGAGCTGAGCAGACTGCTTGCAGAAGTGTACTTGGTCTGACCTTTAAAGGTAGCCTTTTTTTATTTTTCCCATAAAGGGAGAAAGCGTGCAAAGGCAATCCAACCAGACTGCTCTCAAGGCCCAGCAACACAGTGACAGCCTTTGGAAACAGCTGTGCAAGCAGACTGACAGACTCTTACCCACCTGTGATGTAAAAACCTGTTTACATATATCCAAGCATGAGTTTTACCTGAAGCAAGCATAAGCTGGACCTGGCTGTGGTTCTGCTTGCCTGATTGAGTCCACAGGTGATCCTCTGATACACTGCTGCAGTGTCTCATGGCCAGGTGGAACTGACAAGACTCATTCTTCTTGCTTCACCTTTGCAAAGTACAATGGCTGCCACCGGTAATCAAAATACTGGCAGGCACACTGCTGCCAGGTGGAGACAGGCCTAGGACCATATTAGGCCTTAATCCTCTCTGGACATAGCTCCCTCCCTTTTTTTTTTTTTTTTTTTTTTTTTTTTTTTTCCCTCCTTGGATTTACATACTTTTACTGTTGGTTTTCTCCCATGCACATCTTTTTACCCAATGTTGTGGGAACAACAGTGCCTTTAAGGGAGCTGAAGGTTACATTTCAGATCCAAATGCAAGCTTCTTTTGTGTAGTTCCACAGGAATTAAAACTTAGCTCATGGTATTTTTCCTAGTATTATTGACCAGCCACAAGGACTTTCAATGGTGTGCTCAAATTCACCTTTCAACAATTTATTTATTTTCCTCCATCTGTACCTTAATTGCTGCAGCTGCTTGTACAAGTCAAAAGGATTGAAAATTGAGGGAGGTGGGAGGAAAGCTGAGAGACAAGAGTTTCTTAAACTCTGGATTTCTTGACAGGGTAAAAAGTCTTTCATGTGAGATTAAGCTTTGGTCAAAAATAATTTACCTTCAAGTAAGCAGTTTGTATGTATTTGAAGGCAAAACTACAAACCTGCAGAACCCCATTACTTCTACAAAAATGCAACAGATGAGGCCTCTGTGAAGCGTGTCATTTGTTCAAGTTGCTACAGACTGCTAAAGACTGCTTTCTAATACCAAAATCTAGATCAACGGTAGCTGTACTGAGGTATAGCTAAAACAGTAATTAATATGGTTATCTTGCATATTATTTTGACTGCAGTCTTTTCTGTATGGTAAACATTAATTGGGTTTTTGTGCTTATATTAAGACAGCAAAAAAGACCTGTCAATCTCACTATCATTATTAAGGAATCATTTCTGACAGCAGTTTCTGTGGTGTATTTTGGGAGGTAAATGCTACCTTGAAAATAAATTGATTTTCTTCGATAATAATGGTAATAGTAACAATAATAATAAAAAGCATCTATAGGATAGCCTGATTAAAGTCATAAAAGAAATAAATGGAACATATTATTTGTAAAGAGAAGAAGCTGGCAGTCTGACTGGAGACTAGGAGTGATGTACAGATTTTTACTTTTTTAATACTCAGAAATGTATTTGGTAAAGTAAGCACTCTGTTTGAATGACAGAAGGACAGATACAGGGCACCACCAAACTAGACCTACAGAGTTCAGTGAATTAAAGCAAGACAGACCAAGATGTTTGGTGACTACATTGTGAAATACAGTATATTCTGAGCTCCTTTACTGAACAATAACTCCTTTGTCTGGAGAATAATAACAAACAGATAAGCAAACCAGATCTTTGAATCAATATTAAAAATAAGTGCTACGTGTAATCATATTGAAGACAATGCCCTCCTCCCCTTGCCTCAAATATTATGCATTTTACATGTGTTATGAACTGACCTCTCCATATTTCAATGCTCTGTCTTTCAAAAGAAAGGGACTACAGGTTACATAAGTCAGATAAATATTTCTTATCTTTTATATTGGAAATTATATACTTTTGCATTGTTTGGTCTTTTGAGGAAAGTTCCTCAAAGTTGTTGTTTGTTTAATCCAGATACAGGTTTCCCAGTTGACTCAGTCAACTGAGACTGATTTTTGTGAGAAATAACAGCGAATGTGGCCAATTTTGCAATAATCATTAGATTTTTTCTTTCTTCTATGTAAGTGTATAGACTGGAGAGCTCTGTTGAGCGCTCTCCAACATGCAAAGTTCCCAGAGGGTAAGGTCATTTGGAGGGATCACTGGACAATGTGCAGACATGGAGCAAACAGGTTTCCTTGCTCCAGACCTCTCTTTTGGTTGATGAGATCCTGCCCTTGCTTTCAGCGCCACCTGATGCTGGAGAATCTTGGGGAGAAGAGCAGGGCAGGTGGGACACGTGCACACGCCTTTAGATTTCTGTCACCTCGAAACACATGCTGGATGTAGTATGTACCTGCCCTCAAGGCACTGAAACAGCCATCTGACACCCCATTTCCTTCTCTTACAAAGCCACAGATGTTTTGTTTCAAGATATAATGTTTATTAAAGGCTGGATCCCCACCTGATAAGTGTATGGCACTGAGAACTTCAGGCTTTTGTTCTGAGACATGAATAGAAATGGGAAGCAGGATCCTCCCTGTCCTTTAGGATCTTAGCTGAAGAGACACCTTACATCTTAGTAGAGGTGGTGGTCCTCTGGGAGGACATCAGGCAAACACCACTGATGGGGATTCTAATGGCTCAATATCAAGTGCTGTAGGAACTCACTTATAAATTTTTATGCAACCAGTCAAAGAATCAACTATCTGCTGGAGTCACTTCATAGAGACAGGTATAGGCAATCTCACCTTGCAAATCCAAAAAGGTCCAGGCCTGAGAGACAATTGAGAAGGTGCAGACTTTCAGAAAAAAAATTTCAGGCATTTAAATTTGCACATAAGCCACTATAAACAGCCGCTGAACTACCTTCTCAAGTGTTCCTTCTTAAGGCCCTGCCCACCTCTCCCCATGTTGCACAGTCAGCTGCTACGATAACCTACAAAAGCCATCCCAAAGCTAATTGGAAAGTCCAAGGAGAAAGCTGTATTTTAATAGATGATCTCTAAAGTATTTAGGCACAGAAGGTGAAAGGTGGAGGCATTTACTAACCACTAAAATATAGTCTTGAAACTTCTGTAGGAGGCATATAAACCAGCCTTTTCTTAATTCACCTGTGATCACCTGTTAATTAGATTAAATCAACAGTTTTCATGTAGATTAGACACAAAAGTACTGCATAGCCAATGAATCAGAGATGCTTTTACAGTTGTGATCACAGTAGGTGAACTATTTAAATTTCCTTTTATGGAAGAAATTAATTTGGTTCTGAAACTAAACACTTAAATCCAGAATATGTGATAAATGATGTGCTATAATTACTAGACAAAAAAGTCCAGGGCCTATTGCAGTAGATGCCCACCAGGTACTTCGTGACAATGACAGTGTCTAGTTTCTCTCACAGTCCTGACTATTTAAATGCTAGCAACCATTTTGGTAGTAACAGCACCCAAGCATACACTACTTTCACAGCCCTTAGCTTTCTCTCCTCAACTCAAATCGTGGCATGGATCAAATCCACCAGCGTCTGTATTTAAGCATCATGCATTCCTGCCTCTTGATGAGGACTGTTGGGCTTTCACCTTCACTAGTGGAGAAGTAGTGAGGCAAATAGTTGGACTATCTCTATTGTAGAAGAAAATAATTGCTATGCTAATGGAAAGCTGGCGTATTCTCTTCATTCAAAAAGAGAGTGTTGGGGTTATGGCTGGTATTACTTCATAACTGTGGATTTCCATGTACTATTTCAATGCTGTCAGTCTGATCCTATACTGAAACAAGGTATTTTTCTTCAGCCTGAATATGATTATTCTTCACCCTGAATATGATTATTTTTAAATAGGTTACAGAAATAATGCAGCTTAGCAAATAAAAAAAGGAAGTGTTTGACACAACAGGACTAACATTCATCACATAACAGTTAACATACTATATGCTCCTGATTCTTTTGGCACTTCCTTCTATGAGATTCATGTTGAACTCAAAGATTAAACTGAGTGTATCTCACAAACGAAGCCTAGCAAACAAAAATGCATTTACTATGTAGCAAAACCTATGCATGCATTTCCAATTTAAACACAATTTAAACACTATTATGGGGGTGAAGCATAATTAATTGTAAAATCATATTTAAGTGTTTTTTAGATCGTGATCTCCTGCCTCATTTAACGTGAAAAGAACATCACTAAATTACTTCACACATAGAGGAGGCTTACTTTCTGCTCAAGTGTTTAGTATTTTTATTTCTTTTTGGTTTGTGTGTTTTGGTTTTTTTTAAACCAGAAGATTTTCCACTGTTGCCGTGATTACATCATAAACTGTTTAAAAGCCTCTGTTCATAAAAGAATCCTGCAAGAATGCTGAAGCTCTGGCTCACTTCAATTTAGCAGCTTTGTCAAATTTCTCTAGCTTGAAACACGATGAAACAAATTAGTGACAAACTTTCAGTATTCTGCTCTTATAATGCCTATAAACATTCTGATTTGTACACATAACAGCAAATCTCAGGCAGTTGAAATAAATCCAGCCAGTGAATTTAAAGAGTGAAATTTTCCAGTGATGAATGGTAACAGATCATGGTGCATAATGGTCTCAGGTATGTGATGATGTAGCATTACAACACATACAATACAAGTACAATTAGCAGCTGTAAACAAGTATGAGCTGAAAGGTAACAATTACACAAATGAAGCCTTAACTTTATTTTATTAGACAGTGGGCATCGTACTCAAGCGTGTAGCACGGTACCACCTAGTACTTAAGCCTTGATAAAGAGCGCTTAAGTGTGTATAAAACTTGCCATCTAAGCTAGCATTTGACTACGGTGGAATTAAAGCACAAACATTAAAAAGACTTTCTGAACACAAGATAAGCACTTTTCTGCTTTGGGTCCTCAGGGTACTCTTTTCCTATAGTCAAAAAGCATGAAACAGATTAAAAGACACTGTACATGACCAATAGTTGCTAGTTTTTGTTGCACTGTAGATCACCTCTTTCTCAAAGTTTATCACATACGACAGTTGTCATTAAAACATTGTGATTTACCATCAGATAGAAAATATAGTGTAGTACTTTCTCATATTTGAAGAACTTCCACCAGAACATGGGCTCCACAGGGCGCAGACTGTCTCTTTATAGTCATAGAGGTGATACAATATAATTGGCTTGTGCCAACTCTGAACAAGGAACTTCTTAGGTTGGTAAATTAATTCAGAAAAAATGCCATTCAAATGTGGTTGTATACAAACAGGATCTGATCCTACTCTGCATTGAACAATGCAGCAGACATAATTCAATATATATTTATACAATGGCTAGCACAAAGAATCCAAGAAAGCTACAGCTGCAATGATTGCATTTTGCTTGCATGGAGCATACTCAAAGCAATGTCTCAAGAAACAGTTTTACTACTTAAGTACAGATCATTCACTTCGAGTGGTATCTAAAGTAATAAATGTATATTATTTTTCCCAGCAAAATCCAGCCTTATTTTTCCTAATAAGATACAGACCTCATGGGCAAACTCTGCTTGCATACAATCTTGTGTGTTCCTGAGCTTGTGAGGAATGAAGGAGGGCGAGGAGAAGGATCCTATCACTAAGGGTCCTACCTGGCAGCAGTATTTGCCTTTACTCATATGTTCTACCCATAAAGGTGTGATAATATGCATTTCTCATTAAACATACCATTGTATATATAATAAAACAGAAAAATCTCCACTCCCCAAGCAAAGAAACATCACCCTCCTCTTTTCTCTTTTCAGAAGATTTCTGCACAACAGTACGCAAGACAAGACTTGTCATCTGAGAACTTCTGAGACTGACTGTTTCTTTTGCCTTGTAACACATTTCTTACTGGGAATATTAAGGTCAATTCAAAGATGCTGTCTTGAGCTAGTAGCACAAAATTAGATATCTAAGATCCTCATGCATGAGCATAAATGTCTGCAGATTTCTGAAATCCACTTTCTGATTGATTCCCTCCGTGGAATTTTTAAAGAGTTTGCAATATGTTCAGTGAATTATCATCTCTAAAAAAAATACATTGAAATCAGAAGTGATATGAAGGATTTTAACCTCTCCCTTATGCTGCTTTGGCCTGTGTCCCCACCATTTTGCTCACTAAGTAGGTTTAGATTCAGTACTTTGGTCAAATTGTGGAGGAAATTGTTGCTGCTGCAGGAAGCAGAGCCAATGATCCATGAGCCAGCCCTCATTTGTCTAAGCAGGCCTAAGGGACAGCGATGCAGAAGTTTGCCATTTTCCAGATGAAATCCAAGTCTAAAGAAGATTCATTCCCAAAGTCCTTGCATCATAACTCTAAGTGTTAAACCTGGTGCCCTGCACAAGCTTCATCCTGTGTGGTTACGTATGTGCCTGTTGGAATTCCCTCTATAGTATCAATTAGATAAGTCACCCTTCCAGCTCCTAAAAACTACTGTGTAATGTAGCTAATGCATTTCACTGGGAGTGGTGCGTTTCATTAGTATTTCAAGAATCCTCTGTATTTCCTGACAGCAAATACTTCAAGAAGCACAGGATGACTAGAGAAATTGAAGATTTTTTCAGAATGCTATTTTTAGCTATTTTAAGTGGGTTATGTAACACCTTTTCCATGTGCCTCCATATTTATTCAGGCAGAGGTTACATGTTTGGTTGCAATACTGCATAGCCACATTTATGAAGTCTGCAGCCACCACCACTACCAGATCTTTATTTCTGCCCTCTGGCTCCATTGAGCCATACTGTTTCACTACACGGTGCAGTAGCTCAGGGAATACAATTGCCCCAAAAGAGATTATTTCCTCTTCTGTAGATTATTAGTTGGGCAAGGTCTGAGTCAACAATTGTGCTGACACAACATATGGGCAATAATGGGGCTAATTAGATAGAGAGTGCTTAAATCTTCCTTGCTACAGGAGAAACACTGTTTAACTTAGCCCTGAGCATTCTACTGGAGGAAAGAGAGAAGGCTGGTCCTCCAATGAGGGCATCTGTGAGAAGACACAGTCTTGAAGAAAGGGTGGATTTTGATCACCTTATTGAGCAAAATAATAAAATATTCACCCATTGAATGCCTCTAGCTGTAGCCTTCTGCATCCAGGTTTTAACGATAACACACATCGACTTTTGCACTGATTGGAACAGGTCAGTTTTGAGTCTCTCATTGCTCTGATGTGGAAGCAGTGACAATGTGAAGTCATTTTCTCTCGTCATGAGGGTAAGAAGTCTAGTGGCATATATAATTCTGGAGACAATACCTAACCTAACAAAACTCCAAATTAAACTGATTATAGCATGGATGCTTGCAATAGTCATCACTTGTTGCCATTACAGGCCTGGAATGAATTCATACCATAGAAATGAGAAAACCCAATGTGAACATCCTGGTGGTCTGTATTAAGTCAGTGGCTTGCAGCTAAATGTAACACACATTAGCATTTTCATTTGCAGATCATCATATGGTTTGGGCCTTTGGGCCACGACTACCTAAAAGACAAATGTTCTTTTTAACATCAGATGTCCACAAATATAAGGTATAATTCAAACACAATCTGTTATATTGGACTTCATGACAAGCATAATAAACTATCATCCATCTCAGTAACTATACTCAGAATTTTATAGCAGCAGAAATTACCTGCTTTGCAACACTGCATGTTCTTGGGACACTTATATGTAAATTTATTACATTCTCCATTAAATAATACCCTTACTTGGAAAACTGTGTTAGGTTTTTATATGTTAAAGCATATTGGCCCCTTTTTGATATTAGATTAAAATGTTAAATAGACTCAAGAATTCATTCTGTGCTCATTCCTTTTCAATTCAAGATTGATTATCCAAACTGAACATACCACAAACACACTCATTAAAAGAGTTCAACATTTATGACGCATCATGTCAAGCAAGGCGATGATTTAATGGACTCTAATACATTATAAATTAAGAAGCTAAGGAGACAAACTCCTGAAGGCCGAAGAAAGCCTTTATATACTAAAGAAACAGTCTATAGTGATCTACGCACAAAATCCAGTCAAAGTGTATATAGACATAATCATAAATGTAAACTAAAAGTATGTGTGGTACTTCAAAAAGGAGAGTAGCCAAAGCTGAAAGGAGCTATGAGTAAAATAGTGTGGGAAAGGAAAAAAAGATACACAATAATGGTATAACTGAAAATTGTTTGATTGTGCACACTGAGCTTTTCAAACTGCAAAATACTGTAAACTTGCAAGAACTCTGCTTCCTTTAAAATTATCAAACCAAATAAAATGTGAAAAAATAACATTTAAAAATATACTAGAAATGTAGGGAGTGATGGGAAAGAAAGCGAGGAAGTCAAACAGTAATGGCAGCACAACATTTCAATATTGTATAGAATACAACAGTGGAATACACTGTTACAGAAGGGGATGTGAAGCTTCCTGATCTGAGCACAGAAAAGGCAGAATTCTGGATTGCAAATGTGTATGCTTCTGTTTTTTTTAAAAAATAAAAATTAGTGATATCATAATACCTTATAAAATAAGGTAATATTTTCTGTTTTCCTTTTTTCTAATGTTAACAAATTCTCACTAGAAGTAAGTATTTTAAAATTTGAGATTCAGCACAATTTCCCTCCAGAAGCCTTATAAAAATGAGTTAATGAATCTTAGAAGAATTGGCTAAGAACTGCTAATATGGACTTAGTAAATTCTGGCACACTTGGGAGCAAGGTAATCCTATCAGTTTTTAAAAAAGTAGACCTGGAAGAAAAAAACCAAAATATTGAAAAAGATCTGGAGATCACATTAGACAATAGTTGGTCATAATAGAGATATTCTCTGTTCAGCTGCATGACTCTGATGGTAAATGCAAATCCTCAATATAATACAGAGAGGAAGGGAGAGGTGGGAAAATGTAGACTTTAAACACAAGTAGGCAAGGGACATTACTTACGCTTTGGCAGGCCATCACCAGCATGGTCTGCTAAATCCACTTCAAGAGTAGGCTGATCAATTTGAAAGGGTTCAGAAAGAGTCATAAAAATGTCTTATAGCCTGAAAAACAAATTCAGACTATTCCACACAGATTTTAAACAAGAAGGATGGTTAACTAATAAAATATCCATAATCCCTGTGACTCAAGTGGGCCTTTGAATCTTCCATCAACTCAAATTGCAAGCAGTTCCCTAAATTAGTATCAGGTTGACTGTTGGCACAGAAACTACTTCTGCGATGTGCTGAATATGGATGGATCACCCTTCACAGCCAGCTGGCACACCCTGTACAGGTATATACAGTGCTCAATTCAAAACAGACAGGGATGAAATTCAACCACACTGTTAAGTTTATTTCTACAAGGAACCGATGACATTATCTTTCTTCCCAGGATAAGGTTGTTAAACAGGAATCTCATCTCTATTCCGACTTGCTTTATTTTTTGGTGGAGTGAGGGAGGGGAGTGAGGAACAAGAGGGGAGGTGGATGCATGCAATATTTATGCTAATTGTCCCACTCAATTCTGCATACATGTGTGGGTTAAACATCTGTGTACACACAATCTCTGTAGAGTCAATTGCTTCTGCATTCACATACACTATATCAAAATGTATATGAAAGTGTGGATTACATGTCTTATGCTACAGTCTGTTTTACTCTTTGTCATAAGATGCAATGCCTCAGAAGAATACCCTTTGCAAAATTCAAGTGAAACATATGCTCTTACTTGTATAAATATATGGATTTGCTCTCTTGGATCTGAAAGATCATCTTCAGACATTAAATACTGAAAAATAAATCTCAATTAATTTAGAGGTTTTCTTAAATACATGCAATATTCTTAGCATACAAGCTAAGTGTGTTTATGTGGGTAATCATTCAGCAGGTTCAGATTATATGAATTTCAATATCAATGTTCTGAAATTTGAGGTGAGATATTCACATCACAAGTAATGTGATATTCACAAATGAATAATTTTGTTTCCTTTTTACATATCACAACTGTTGTTTGAGAAAACAGAATTTTTTTAGGGGAAAAAAGTGTTAATTGCATAAGAAGAGCATTAAAATTTAGCAGTTTCCTCCCTTAATTTTTATTTCCAGGCTAGAGGGACAGGACTGATAAGCTTCTTTTATTTAATCTGTTGTATGTGAAGTTGCAGAAAATGAAACTTTTGCCCTGTTCTGAGTAATTATTAGCCACCTTGGAGCCCTGTTGAGTCAGGTTACAGTGTGGAATACCCATTTCTCAAGAAACCCCCATTCCTCTGTCAAAAGGGGCCACTCACTGAAAATCCCTTCACAGTCTGCTACAAAAGCTTTTCTGCTATTCTTCTTCACAATAATATATATTTTACCCTTCTGAGATGAAAAGACGAGGGGCTCAAGCTAAGAAAAGTAGACCAGGAGGCTGTTGACAGCAGTCACTTGAGATCCTTTCAGAGATGCTCTCAAGCATAAATATTTAATCTCCTTCGTTCCCCCTAGTGTGAATAATTTTTTTCCCCTTCAAGTATCAAAACAAAGTTATTGAAATGCATATAACCCTGATATTTGATCCATGGCCTCTAAGGGTCAAATACACACTGACCAAGCTCTTAAAGCCTGCAGAACTTTCAGGTGGTCACTTTGCACACACCAGCTCATCAATCAAGCAATAATCAGCAAGACAAATGGGGGAAGATGCTGGTACAGACTGCTTGAAAGGCCTGGACAGCTGGTCCACTTTAAGAGTTCCCTTTATATAGTTTCAGCCTTTAGCCCTCCATGTTTCAAGGGAATTAAATACACTTGTTAGTTTCAATAGTTTATCCCCACATGTGTTTGCATTAGCAAACAAAACTGTTCTTGCTTCAGCATGCCTCTTCTAACGTCACAATCACTTCTTCTGAATTAAGGAGTGCCCTGAAAAAACTTTAGCAGTTTCAGGTTTTGTTTAAGACATGCCACATGCTCAATCCCTCAGCCCCATCTTGTCTTTGTAATAACTGATTTGGTTGAAGCGGAATACAGAAAAAGACAAAAGTATCCTAAATTACTTGCCCATCACAGAAAGAGATTATAATAAAGCTCATTGAGTTCATACGCCAAAATAAAAAAAATTGGCGTACACATATCTTGAACTGGACTACTATTTATTTTCTTGGTCTGTTAGTTTGTCACATTGATAACAAACTAGTAGTAGTTCTGTGCTGATCACACCTGTTTATGTAAGTAATACGCAATGATTTTCTCAGATTTGCAATAGAGGATGCATTGGTTGGCAACACAAACTATGAAATCATTTGGCCTTTCACCAAGGAACAAGTTAAACTGACAACTTCCTCCACTCCAGGTATGTCATAATTGGAAATCAGAGCTGCACCAAACTGTTCACTACAGCTGTAAACTCTGGCAAAAGAAAAAACCCCTCAAAATCTATCTGTCATTTACTTAATAGGCTTCTTATTTACTGTGATCATGCTGACTTTAGGGACTGGGCTTTGAAGCAGACAGAGAGCACAATATCTCTGAGACTTTGTGGAGGTTAAAAACCCACTTTCTAATGTCTCTCTCATTTTATTTAAGAGTGAAATTCAAAAGGGGTTTGAATTCTCAGAATTTGGAAATGAAAATGTGGTGGGTTCTCCTAATGCTGACAGCACACAATGAATATATCAATGAAAAATGCAATCTAAGAAAAAGTAAAACATAAAAAGAATGAAAAGATTCAAACACCGAATCTAAGAGGAACTTTGGAAATCAGTTTCCTGCTGAAATTAAGTTACTATAATCTGGCTGAGTGTAACATTTTTTTGAGTTTTCTGAAGGAAACCAAAAGGAAAGAAAGAAATTATGTGTTTTCCTTCCAAATGTCATTATCAGAGAAAACAGAGTTAAGCAGATATCTCATTAAACAAAAATAAGAAATAAGAACATGAAAACGGAAATACAGAAGACTTTCGAGCCACAGATCTGCCAACTGAGTTTCCTCAATTGCCATGGGAATCAATCCAGAAATAAGGAAAGAACATTGTCTGAGATTTGTCCTTTTTTTAAAAAAAAAGACTTTGAGTTTTAGCCTAGAGTTTTCCTTATTTTCAATGTACAGGCACCATCTGTGTAGTCCATACAGTCTTGTCTTACCTTAGCAAATTAAAGAGCAGCAAGGAGGATTAGTTCTCAGTGACAGATATTAATCCTTTCCTAACACAGCCCTTTGCAAACTTTCTGGTACGGGCTAACTAACACTGGCTTAAAACGCTCTGAAATACGGCTTGAGGACAACCATGCACTAAGAACCCTTCCCAGTGGACCCAAATTGCTCTGCAAGCAAATCAAGCTTAATAGCATGGCCACAGGTTGGTCCATACACTGGTCCCTTCAATCACTTTGGATATGCAGTAAAACTTTTTTATCACTATTTGAGGATTTTTTTGTGGACTTTGACTTCCTCCTGACTTTGTTTTAAAGTTCTAACAGAGAGATAAGTAGGGAAAACTTAGATCCACAAACTTTTTGTCTATAAATCAATTATAAGCCTGTTGAATAGCTCATCATCTAAAGTAAGTTACTTATTTAAATGTTACAGTGATCTTATTTGCTGTTAATGAACACAAAACTTAATACTTTTAATTGGATTCATTTAGAAATGTGTTGTTTAGGATCTGAGTGCAAGAAAGAATAAACTGTAACAGCAGGAATACAACCAGGGTAATATAAATGTTGAAGTAAGTTTGTAAGATAGTGATTTCTGTAGCCCATATGATATAGCAGCGTTAGTGAAAATGAAGAGTACAAGAAATATGAGAAGTGTAAAGAGAGTAGGTTTTTCAAACTTTCCCCCAGTGTAAATATTTTTTCTTTTGTCTCAGGCTCTCATGATCTGATAATCCCTATGAAAGAAAACCAAGATGACCAAGTGAAGTATTCACAGAACTATTACTTTAGTAATAGAGCAGTAATCCATATCCACAATTCTACCGAAGTTACCTGAAATCTGACACCAATAGTCATAACAATTTTTTGACGGGTCTTATTTTACTATGTGGAATAGGATAGCTAAGACTTTGCTGAGCCAGTCTGGGCCCATTATCAGGTGATGCCTCACAAGTTAAATAAGCTACCAGAAAAATATTCCATCATAACTGATAGATGTAACAGGTGACCTTATACGCACAGGATGAGGTGGCAGGCATATGAAATTAGTGTCACTGTCAAGCTGTTCGTAATCCAAGTCTTCCACCCGGGGGCCTAGCTTTGCAAATGGGCACATAATCAAATAGAAACGAGACAAAGGTAGGGGGTAGGAGAAAGGGTAAATAGCCCCCTTCTCCTGTCACTTCTCCATGGGTCCTCAGCAGCTCCTCTGTTGCCAGCTCACTGCAGAATTAGGAATCCAACATCTGTGCAAAGCAAGGCAAAGCTGTACCTGTGCCACTGCTGTGCAAAGCACGGAGCATGCCAACTGCCCAGCTGCTCTGCTTCAGGTGAGCCAGGAAAAGCCATGAGAAAGAGATGATCCAAAGTGTGATAAGACAGTCTTGCTGGGCATTAGCCATGCTTTGTGACATGCCAGTCAGTTATCTGGTCTCTGTTGCTGTGACAAATCTTTCAGGAAACAGGGATTGTCCACCAGGCTGATTTCTTTACTAGAGATTTCATCGCTGTGCTGAAAGCAGAAAAGCACATAAATACTTACCTTTGCCCAAGCCATGTAACCCAAATTACACAATCTCTTGTGATAATAAAGCAAACTGTGAGAGTGCAGATTCACTCCTGATACTTCCATTGCCTGATACTATTTGCGAACAGATAAAATACAGTGGGTCCCTGAGCAAAGTTAAAACAAAAATAAAAAAAAAGCAGAAAGTAGTTTTTCTGCTATTTAAAGAATCATCTAGTGTTTTTAATTCAGACTTTGTAAATCAACATTACTTCAGGTTTTGTATGTGTGTATGACATTGTAGCTAAGGGAATGAAACATGATCCATATCTGTAAATATCAATAGAAATACTATTGTGGCAGTTCAAGGAAGGGGAAACACCAAATTAAATCTAAGAGGTGGGGTTTTTTTCTGTAGTACAAGCATTTGGACAAATGCACACATTTACAGTCCTTCTTCCACCTAGTACTATTAACTCACACGCTAATATAATTTAGTAACATTTATACCATGCTCAGCTTCAAACCCCTGGCCTATGTATTTTTTAAGTTGTCTCTTCACCATTTAGTCTTGAGATTTCCAGTGATGCAAGTGGAAATTTGTAGTCTATTTACCAGATTCAAGCACTAAATATGTTGCTAGTGTTTGGGTTATTTTTTCCCAAATGGTATTCCAGAAATATGTGTGGTTTTTACCTTGTACACTTTACTACTCCCATCTCCATTGTCTTTATGGATGGAGAAGCTTGCTCTGGTGGTAAAAATACCATTGGTGCTACATTTCCTGTTGGGTCTCGTATGTTCTCCCCCCCACACCTCCAAGACCCCAGTAAAATAAACTTCAGTGTTTGGAATTTCCCATTCATCCCAATTAAAACAAAGCCAGCAAAGTTTTCCCCACCAAACCGTGCGCCTGTTTTGAAGAGGCAGCAGCCATGGGCTCTGGTTTTGTCAGAGGTGAAAAGAGGGCGTTGCAGCTGTAAGGCAGCACAGCCGTGTGAAATGGGTTTCACACGCTGCTCCGCTACCAGTGGGGTGGCCATGTATGATTCAGTCTGCGCTAAGTTAAGAAAAGGAAAAGCCTTCAAAGCCACGCCAGCCATCACCTCTTATAAACCCTAAGTACCCCTTTTGACTGCCGCTGCTTTGCTGAAAATAACACATTTAGTCATTTGTCATAATTATAAGAGTCCCAGTGACAAGGAATGCAGGCCCGTCTTTTAGCACTGCCAGGCCCGTGATAATGCAGCCAGCGGGGGACGGCTGCTGCCAGCAAACCGCGGCTGCCGTGCCAGCGACGCTCCTGCCAAAAGGTCATGCATGACCTCTGTGAGCAGTTCATCCCAGATGATTGATCAGCTCGCAGCAAAACTAATAATTACACAGCTCTTCATTTCCATTCGTCTTCATAACATGAAATTTATCCCAGTGTGAAGGATCCAGGCCATGTGGGAGGAAACTGGTGAGCCAGAAATCTACTGAAGCCCCATAGGTGCAGCTCAAACCTTATCAGCCTCATCCCGTACCCTGGCCCTCTTTAGCTTCTTGCTTTCTGCAGGTACTTCCTGAAAACAAATGAACAATGCATTCCTTTGTATTCATATACAGTATTTCAAAATTTCCATTTTGTATTTGTAAGCGTAATCCACTAAACTCAATCAATTTTATCCAGTTCACTCTCTCCAGCCTTTCTCAGTGTGCATGTGTTGGTGTTATAGCATATTTTTCTGACTCACAAATCTCTAATTTTATTAGAAATACTCATTTAAACAAGTTTTTAAAAGAAGAACATAAATATACTTCCCCCCCCATCATTTATGTAGGCTCCTCAAGATTAAACATAGCTTTCTCACACATGGAAAAGACCTTTTGCTTCCCCTAAGCAAATTCAGAGCCCTTCATAAATGTGAGGGTAGAATCCTGCAGGGATTTCTGCACTTGCCAGAAAACCTCAGCAGGAAAGTGTATGCCCCATGCACACACCAGGTAAATGTGGGAAGGGGCATTTCAAAACAGAAGGTAAAACTTTTTGCTAAGGATGTGTGTGAAGAGCATCTGCATAACTTGGAGTTACCCCTAGATATCCATGGAAGTAGTGAAAATATGGAAGGAAAATATCTTGAATTTCTATATTTCACCCCACCTCAAACCAATAAACAAGCATGTATCAACAGAAGCTTTGTTTACAAATGAAGTATCAGTGAAAATCCTAAAGGTACACTTGGAGAAGGTGACATAGAGGAAAAAAAATTACATATACACACTTACATACAGTCACACACACTCATGGTCAATTCTAAACACAGACTTTAGGACATGGTCACTACATGCTGAAATGCTTCAAAACCTGCATACCTAATGCTTTAGGTCAGGACCTCAGATTTTACCAAGCGCTAGGAATATCTCATAACATGTTACCAGATGAGCAGCATTAAATGTGAAGAAACATGCAAAGACCAAAGAATGAGCTCAGTCTTTGTCCACAATAGCAAAAACACTGTTAGGGTCTGCTTAGACTGTCAAAAGACCTAGCTTTACCCTCCCAAGCTTGTTTCTGTTTTGCTGATTGCATTGCTTTAATGTAGATCATCTACAGTGAATAAACGTTCATTTAATTTAGAAAGAGGCCTCATGCTCTATGTTTTACTGCATGGAAAACCGATTTCCCCTTCCCCCAGCAAAAAAACCAGTGCAGGAACTCAGCCCTGGCAGCTGCTGCTGACTTTAAGCACCATATATAAGGTATTAAACCACCCACTTTACGTTCTAATAACATTAACAGTCTCGCATGAACCAGGACGTTCAGAGTTAAAGCTGAAATTCTCTCCTTGAGTCACTACATTGTGTCTAGGTACAGTATTGCAGCACTTAATCAGGGGGCCGCAGAGCAGTGGGGGGTTCATACCATATGTGCTATAATACCTAAGCACAGCGGGGTGAGTTAAGGACAGAGTTGTAGACTTAAATCTGGATTTCTTAGGTTCTTCCAGTCCTATGCTTAATGCTTTTTTCAAAAAAAAAGAAAATGCATTATGTATATAATTTATTGCATCATGCCTGGAGAGTTACTTTCCCCTTTAAAAAAAAATAAAGGCATGTTATGGGGGTGGGGGACAAGGAAGGATGATTCCTCAAGAAAAGATGAAAGTAGGTATCCAGTGCCAACCATCTACAGTGTAAGTGTGGACATGTTGATGTTCTACAAACAACAATACAACTTTCGAACACGTTAACCCAATCCAGATGACAGTAATAAAGCTGTATTAAAAATAGTATTTCAACATGAACTTTATAGCTTTTAAGCCATTACCTCAAATTTTATTGTGTTTGATGTTCTTAGTGTCTTCCAGGCCTCATCCTAGACTTTGGTGAGCACTGCAAAATATACTCTCTAGTGAGATACTTACATTTTTAAAATCAATACTATTTGTGCTATATTTATGCTTCTTCTTGGGAACCCTGTTAGCAAGTATGTATTTGTTGTGTATTAAACAAGTTTCAGATTCAAAATTGATCCCCATAGAAACCCCATAAAACAACCTGCAAAAATGTGAGGAGACTAAATTTGCCAGTGTAACAGTAAATTTTCCTAGGGTGACTCTACGTATCTCCTAGTGGTGTCACGGGAAGAGAGAAAAACAGACACTTCTTCCTAGCATAACAGAAGATCACAGATAATTAAACATACAGCACCTACACATTCTCAAATTTAAAAAAGAACAATAACAGAAGTTGAACCAAAACCATACATCTAGTTTCTGGAAACAGTACTTCTACAAGGCACATCTAGTCTGTGCTTAAGGTGGAATTTCTTCTTTGTTAAACATTTTTCCATCTCATCTTGGCATCTACTATTCCTACAGCAAAGTGACAAAGCCACAGTGTATACTACTTACCTTCTCCTCCAAACAAATTCTCTGGTCTCTGAGTAAAAGTCCCTTTTCACAAGTAGAGGGTAGATCCTTTGCTAGAATTTTTTATTGTGGCTGCATCATCTGCAAGTGAAATCAACTAAACAGAAAATGAGCACCATCCTCTCAGTAGGGCAGGCTTAGTGTAAAGCCTGATACAATATATTGTAACTTGGTGAACAACCGTCTACTCACATGATGACTTTTAGTGAGGGAAACCATCAAGGTCTAGACAGAATGTTTGAGACAGACACTCAAAACATACCCTCAAGAACAACCCCCAGTGAAAATACAAGTTCACCTCTTCAGAGAAAACCTCATTAAAAACTAGCAGATCTCAGTGGTTTTATTGCAAACCAATCAGCCTGAACCTGTAAAGGAGCCTGACCTCACCCAGATTCATGAGTCTTCTATTTTTGACTTTACCTGCTAGTGATAAGAATTGATTTCAAAGGTTCTAAAATTAGCTCTGTGCATCAAAGGATGGTTATAGCATGTCTCGGCAATGTTGCAGTTTTACACGTTTTGCTGTTCTGTGTGTGTTCCCTAATTGGAAAAGTATAACCCCTAAATCCAGGAATCGGTGACTGAGTTAACTTTCCTCCTGGAGGAGTGCTTGAAAATTGACTTTCTCATAAGTGTGGTTGTTTCCCTGGGATGCAGGTGGAAACTGGAGTGTAGTTCTCATAAAGTTAACAAGGTCACTTTGCTGGGCTCAGGCCTCGTGTAATTTAAGTCACCTATTGCCAGTAAAGGTAGGTAACATTCTCTTTCACTACAGATCAGCCCTCCAAAATCAGAGCAGTGATCTCCTGAAGTTTTAACCCACCAAAAATAAATGGATTAAAAATGTTCCAAATAATCAGAAACTAAAGAGATTTAAAAGAAAAAAAAAATCTAAATGCTTGTATAGCATGAAAATGAATTTTTATTGTGGGAAATAACGCTGCTTTTCCATTTCAGTGTTTTGTACTGGAAGATCTAAGCACATTCACAATAACATCAACACAGGCAGGCAGCACCAAAACCACAGATATCATATTAAGTTACTAATTCAGAAAGAAGGCACCCTTATGTCTTTTATTTATCTTTAACACCTTTTAGCTTCTTTTCCTCATACATCTATCCTCGCTGCTTTTAGGCTGGATGAAACTATGAAGTGGAAAAAGGAGTTTGTGCTCATAAACGTTTGATGACTTGACCATCTGGCTGGGAACACTCATAAAGGAAGCCCTGCAGAGGTTAAGGAGGTCAGAGACTACACAAGCTGGGGCTGAGGTGGTTCCCGGCACTCCTCTGACTGGCACCCAAATTCTGTCCAACTGGTTGCAAGGTGCTCTCATCAGCCTCCAAAAAGAAGTGTCTTTGTGCACTGTTGATAAACATGACTTCTTTCTCTTGCTTACTTTCTTAAAACATAAAGGAAATCTCTCTGCCCATATCCCATTGTAATCGCTTCCATCCTCTCCCAGTGCTCAGCTCATTAACAAGTGACCTGAAGGCAGGGAAAAAACCCCACAACTTTTGCATAACGGAGCCTTGTTGTTTAGAGACTATAAAAGTAAACAGGCCTGGTTCACTTAAAAAGTAAAAAAAAAGCCCTCCAAAAATGTTCTCTTAAACACTGAAAACTATCTGATTTTGGAAAGTAGCTACATGAGGGGAAGGGGAATGTGTTCTTGCATTTGCAAATTATTTTTCTGTTCTAGAAATGTTATCCAGAGCCACAACTACTTATGCCAGAATTCTGTGCTGTATCTATAGGCCCAGAAAGGATATATTCAAAACCTGTGCACACAAAGTTATAGTCTTCTGCTGTACTGATTGCCCTGGCAGCAGATAAGTGCCTAGCATCAGGTTTATGAATTGCAGGCTTCATTAGTCTTAAAATGGTAACAAAGGAAGATGCGTCCTAAAAAGTATCATCCTTCATCTGAGGGGGTAGTGCCTGACACATTAGGGATCTATATGCTCAATTAACCACTGGCAGGCTCATTTTTTCTGTGCTTCTCACACAGTCTCTCTCCCCCCCATCTCCTAACCACTCCACCCTTCCTTCTGACTGAATTCTTCAGCCCTTGTATTGATAGCCCTGACTATATGCAAACACTCAATTACAGGGTCGCTTGTGGGATTACTTTTGGCTGCTACTTATTCTGTCTCTACCAATTTCCAGTGAAAAGTCAAAGAATCTTCCTGCTGTGTTTTGCTTTTGATTACCAAAAGTGAATATATTCAGGTCCTTTGCCGTTAAACATTAGTTCACAAATTCAAAATCTATCTCAGAAATCAACAAAGTTTGTGATTAAACTGTAATTTATATTCATAGCTCTTGAGACAAAGGACACCTTCTGAGGAAGCAGTCGTGTATACTTCTTTTCCATCAAAGATAATATTTTTATCAGTCTGAGATCAGTGTGTGAATCTAAAATTTGAACATGCCCACGATTTGGTTTTTTTTTCCTCACTAGTTAAATATATCTTTAATTACAAGGGCAGCCTTAACAAAAACATTTTCAGCAATCACAGTTTTGAGTGGGAGGAATAAACACGGGAAAAAAAATCCCACAAAATAAGAGAGGACAAGTTAACAGGTAGGAAACGCAGGCAATCAGAACAGAAAGCCAGTGTCCTAAATGGTTAATCCTCCATAACTGTTAGCATACACATGATTAACTGTATAGTAGACCTGATTAAGTGTGTCTGTACATTATGCTAATCCCTACATGCTGATTGGCTGACCTGATTAATAGTATACCAGACTGTGTAGTGATGGAAGGGTGATGTGCTGGTCTCACAGCTTTTCTGCAAAATAGCAGGGGGAAATAAGAGAGTCACTCACAGCTAGTTACCCACCACGTGGCAAAGAAAGGGAACGAGAAGGAGAGGTCATACTTCTGTCTGCACAGCGTTGGAGACGTGAAGTTTAAGAGAATGAAATCACTTTTACTGTTTTACTTCCTAGAATTTAAGTCTGTCTTTAGAGTTATTTTTTGGGTGCAGACTGGGTATTTATTCTAGAGTTTGCCCACGTTTCTCTCTATATATCTCCCAGCACCCATATGCACGGGACACCTACCACAGGAATATATAAGCAGTTTGCATAAACTGAATTTAAAAATCTTTCCAAAAAACTACATTATCACCAATCCTGTGCTTCTGTGTTTTGCTGAATGCCCGGAACATGTAATTTTCAGCCAGCTAGCTTTTAAGGACTGTTTCAAAGTATTCCTGAAATCTACAGAGGATTCAAAGTCTACAGAGGAGACTTCAGTGGGTGGGTTTGGGACTGGCTGGTTAAGTGCTCTAAAGATAAGTGCCTGAAAATGCAATTCACTGATGCCCCCACCCTGTCTGCCTGTAAAAACAGATGATGTATATTTAGCTATACGTTTCTGCCTGTTATTGAGTTATTGACACTGAATGTCAGCAGTCTTATTAAGCTGAAAGGACTTGCTAAATGGCTTCAATAGAAGCTTAATGTTTAGACAAAGAAGCTAAAACAGATCCGTGCCTTGTCTCTTTCTCCCTCAAACATACCCTGTTCTACATGTATTAAATAGGCATCTAACATCTAAAAAGGTAAAAATGCACATGCACATCAGTGTAGAAATATGAAGTGTCTAGAAAGTCTGTATACTATTGATATACACCATCTGTTCTAGGTCAGGTACGTAAACATTTTAGCCATGTACATTTATCCAGAGCAACTTAAGGGGATTAAACCTCTGGCCTTTAAAGTGCTGAATAGCTTTTCTTGAGTTACTTGAATGAGCTATTCATGTGAGGTCAATCTAGTTATAATGGGTCGAATTTACCCTGTGTTCACGTCAGCTGCTGTTGGCACAAGTTTGGTCTGTGGCAATAAGTCTAGAATTTGCTCCCACAAAATGAGGTTCCCACAGGAACCAGAGGAGTCAGAGGCAGTCAGTACAAAAGTAGAAAGCTTGGACCAAACTAAAAAATACAGAAGGATTGGGCCGTTAGTGCTCTTCTTGCCCTTCCTCAGGTGAATTCCTGCAAGACCTGTAACTCAAGACCTATGGAAACCTGTGTTCATTGAATACTGACAGCATCAGGGTGAGGGACCGACTCAGCCCTTCTGTTTTATTTTATGATGCCAGTCATGGCATCAAGTCTGTAAACAACTACTTTACACAAAGACAACCAAGAGAAAATCTAAAACAGCAATGACGTGCAACAATGATATTGGAGAGGTATTTTAAATTGTTTAAATTTTATTGAGTAAGTGGATTTGTTGTTCCATATTACGTATTTGGTTATGGTAATTAATTATCATCTCTGTAATGATAAAAGACGTGTATTTTCACTATTATTAATAGATTCCTAGATACTCGGGCTACCTTTACAATACATTGAAATAGTAACTGTCTCAGATAAATTGTTAAAAAAAATCCATACACTGAGAACAGAGTTGCCTAGAGCCAGCCAAAATGAAATGCTGCAGAAGAAAGTAGGTCCTAAACAGTCCTTCCTGGCAAGCAGAGACATAGCATGGATGGAAGACCCTTTTTAACTTGTGGTCTGCAGCCCAAACCCTTTAATTAAAGGTAGTTTCTACATCTCCTGCTTGCATAGAACGAGCTCATTATTTTAAAGCATGGTAGTGAAGGAAGTGTGGTAGTAGCATCATCTTCCCTTGCATGTGTAATTGATCCTTTAAAAAAATTTAAATGAGAAGCAATGTTCTTTAAATAGTTCTGTTCAAACCCATGATTGTTTATTAAGTATTGGATGAGCAGCAGAGGGGTGGAGGGGGAGGACAATTCTCTTCTTCTTTCTCAAGTATTTCCCTACTTATGCAATTTCCCTTCTACGATTCCATTAAATTGTCATCTCAGTTAAATACTCTGACATACGACTTATCTCATGTGCTTGTGGTCAGAACATCTTACCTAGAGACAAGTTTGAGTTCTACCAAAGCCTGACAAGCTTAAAGAGCACATCTTTCACCTCTTCAGGGTTAAATATTTTGTGGAGTGAAAAGGAGGATCTTTTCTGTGAGTGCTATGTGACTACACAGTGAATAATCCACTGAGTCTGAGAGAAAGAGGAAAGTCACAGTCAAATATTTTCTTCTAGGAAGAAGCTGCTCTCCTAGGACCACTTTTGTACATTTTCAATGGACTGTTTGGCCTTAAGGTGAGAGTCAGGGATCAAGAAGCTCAGGTTCTCATCTTGGCCAGCACCTGGACTCCAGGCAGGTGAGGAGCACTCTAAACACCTGGGGAGTCCAGATGTCTCTTGGGTTGGCAGTAGCTGAGTATCTGGGACCTAGAAGCCCTACTTCACCCTACTTCGGATGAACAAGTCACTGCCACTTTCTAGTAGCAGAAATTAATCCAAATCACAAAATGCAGCAAACAAAAACATACCCCTGTATTTCTAAGGAATTCTCTTGCAGTGGCAGGAATTCTTTCAAATTTATCTCTGGATAAATTTACCCCTACCAGCATGCCAGAGTACCGACATACCAAGCTCACCAGGACATGCTGCCAGTAAAATTCCTGGTTCTTGTGAATTCCAGCTTCTGCTAAGTGAACTAATTGCCAATGTCTTGCAAAAATGTTTAGTTTGATTAGTACAAATATTTAACAAACATCTACTGAATTTAAGGAAACGGCTAACAACCAGACAGATGCAAACTCTTTCAGTCTCCTGCTAAAAAGTTTTAACTGTTTATGACCCTGCTGTTTGTCAGATGAAAGTGCAAAAGTGATATTTTGCAGTGTGACTTTTTAAGGATGGAGTTTATTTATGTCAAGAAACCCATGCAGATTATTCAATTTTCCTCGGGCATGTCTCCAATTCTGGTTACAGAAGTTAAACCATAATTTCCTCTGAGATGTGTGACACAGAACAGGTGCAATTTCACTTTGAATGTGATATTCTGTTTATTAGCACAGAGGGAGAGTTCCTGAGATATGCACATGCATATAATTTACCTTCATCAAAAGTTTCTACAAAGTGGCCGATGCTTGCTGTGTTTGACATTTAGGCTTTGGGCATGTTCAAGGGGAAGCACTGCTTTGAATTGACACAGCAAGTATGATAGATGCAAATATGAGCAAAAAGTTCTCAAACAGTAATTTACTAGAGAAAAGTGTCCCTCTTCTTAGTTGAAAAAGACACTGGTGAGTTCTTGGCTTGCAAAATACAGTCATTTACTGCTTGCAGTTCTTAAATCATTAGCTTTTCAAAGTCTTTATTCTGTGACTTAGTCCCAATTATTAAAATTTTCACTGAATCTTGTAAATAGTTTGGCACTCTTTTTTTTTCACCAAAGGAAGAGGCACTGACATAGTTCTTCCAGAAACACCTCAGGTAGCTATATGTATGTATTTGACAAGTGCACCGCCAATACCGGAAGTAGTTTTATGCTAGCATATTTACTTCTAAAACATGATTATCTGTCTCTGCACCTTTTAAATTGTGGCTTTATTTGTGTATTTGAAGTATTTGAAGTATTTGAAGCTTAAAAACAAATTTTCAGTTAAAAGGAGAAAAGCAATCACTTGGCTAATCATCTATGTGCAGTTCCCAAACTCCATCAGTCCTTCTGGAACATAAGAAGAGCCAACAGTCTTGGAGCCCACTCGAGAGGAATTTCACCAGTATTTGTGCGGTGGTTTTATCACCCAGCTACTTATCCATTTCTGAGGGGAAACTTTATTTTTTAAAAATTAGGTTTTGGGGATCCAAGGAGAAGAAACCAAGGTGTGAAAACTCCAAAGCCAAGGATACCTCACAAGGAATGCCTCCAGGCCAGTGCCCTGATATTTGATGCTGGGATTCATTTGCTAAGATATTTCAGGTGACTGAGTTGTTGAAATATAACAAAAAAGAATGTGGTAGGCTTTTAAATGACTAAAAGCCATGCAGGTTCAAATTTGGAAAATATGAAGGAAAAGCATGACAACAAGCAGAGGAGATTAATTAAACCATGCAAAGAAATACATATACACACATTATTTTGGTTCTGACTGTATTTTTCCACCTCTGTTATATACAGAAAACCACTGATTCTCCTGAGACAGAATTCGTAAAATACAGTCTTTTCCTGTATATTCTGAATTCTTGGGTTATTCTCTACCCAGGCATGGAATCCACATAAGACTTTGAGGGAATGTATAAAAGTAAGATATTCCTCAGCAGCTAAAGAAGAAAGTTTGAAAAGAGTACAAGTTCCATTAAACTGGCAGCATTTGATAGCAGTTGCATCTGAGAGACCACAGTTCTCATCCAAACTGGGAGACAGTTGCATGAGAAATGAACAATGCCTGTGGAATTAAAAGAACGATAAGGTAGAAGTTTAACATGCAATTACCTGGGCTTGGTGGCCTGGCCAGAGGCAAAGACAGCTCACTAACTTGCTGGAGAAGATCAAAAAGCCAACACACTAAAAAAGAATATATCTAAGCATTTTTATGGTTAGGTTATGATATCTGTTATCAATAGTTTAATTTTGTTTTAGAACATATTTCTGTGTTCTAAATACAGTTTAACATGTTTTAGAACATATTTTTCAAAGGGAAACCAGAACTTGATGATTGTGACAGAATAAGTATTGCTGGAGTGCAGAAGAGGTGGATCAGGAGTCCCTAAAATTCCAGGTATTTTTTCCTAGTAATATGAACTCATGAAGGCCATGAACTGTTCTGAAAGTTTTGATCACAAAGAAGAATTTATGTAATAAAGGAGAACAGTTGAATTGGTGTTAATCCAGGATAATTTTACTGCGACCAGTACAGTCACTCAGGAAATGCCAGACGGAGCTGAGCTTCCTGATACAGGGCTGTAAAAGGTGCTTGAACAGAAGCTTTTGTGATAGCCTCCAAGACAGAAATGTGTTGTCGCCTGTAATCATGTACTTTTGGTCTGGAAAGGGCAAGGAGAGCTATGCCATTTGCTCTGCAACTTACACACCTAACTGGCTGACACGAAATCCCTCATTTCACCCTGCCAGTATTCTTACCCTTGCTCTCCCATGTGTGCCATAGCAGCAGAACAGCTGTTCATCTCCTTTCATCTGGGATTCTGCTTTTGTTTAGCCTTGACGACCACAAATCACATCATTACAATGGCCATTCTCATTGTACCAAAGGCTGATGGAAAAACAGATTCACTTCAAGACTCCCATTCAGAAACCTCAGAGAAGGAAGTAGAGACCGATGTTTTCCTGATTCCTAACCCAGATTCTTTTCTATTCTGCCATCCACTTTTTGCTCACACCTGACAAGGTGCCGTATTGAAACTGAAGCCCACGTGCTGGCTGTCAGTCGTGGCTAATGTGCTGTGCAGGATAAAGGGCAAAGGCAGGTGGTGTTGGAGGTGTAAAAGCAAAGGTTGCAGCCATTGAAATTGTCTCCGTACTAATTGGCAGGAAAAGGGCACTGATAGGCATGGATTGTCAAGATGGCTCCTCTGACCCTTCTGCTTAATCCAAATGAGTAATTAATGAGTGTGTTATGATTAGCACTGCAGTAAACTCTTCACTAGACAAATACTTTAAAGCTCTCAGGCTTTAGCTCACCAGCTGATAGTCATTTGGCTAGCAGATTTGTTTCCCTCTGAGAGGCTGAACACACCCGTTAGTCATGCAGGGGGAGAATACAGCCAAAAAATAAAAATAAGAAATCTTACCAAAATGACACCACAGTGAAAGTGGGAACACACCTTCCCTCAGCAGAGCTGACAAAACAGGTGAAGGAGGGATTGTGTATTGAACATCAGAAAATGTAAACCGCCTACTTAAAGGCTTCTTTTCTCTTTCTCTCAAAGAATCAGCAAAATAGGAGACAGGAGCCATTACCTTCCCTTTTTCACTGGAATGTATCAGATGGATTTATAATGGAAAATTGTTTGTATCCAATGTTTTTAGTGCTGGCTCTGCCAAAAATACCAGCAGCCTGAAGATGGATATGATTTGATACCAGCAATACCTTGTTTAATTAGGATTCCCCGATAACTTGTAGCTGCTGAGATTTTACTAGAGGGGCTTGTGCCGTTGTGGTTGGCTCAGGGGGCAGGATGTTCTCTGCTTTCTCAGTTTAATGTCAGCTGAGGGGGTACAGAAGTTACAGGACGGTAGTGCAGGAAGACCAGATTTTTTTGCTTCGGACTTAGGTAACTTTGAGATGAACAGTACTGGACTAACTGGTTCATGAGAGAGGTGGAGACGATGCACAGAAACCCAAGCAGGCTACCAGCCTCAGGAGAAGCCTCAGCACATTTAGGCAGAAATCCACCAGTGGGAAGAATAGGAGAAGAAAGGCAACACTATACAGTTTGTGGACTATCACCTGCCTTAAAGGAACAAAAAGGGCCAATTTCTGTCTTCATGCTCGCCAGTCAGTCACTTCTGGCCAAGTATGGATTCCTGCAAATTTGGGATAGAAAATATGAAATGCAATAAAATGCAATAAAATACAATGCAATGCAATGCAATGCAGTGCAATAATATAAAATAAAATAAAATAAAATAAAATAAAATAAAATAAAATAAAATAAAATAAAATAAAATAAAATACTTGCAAACCATATTTCAGGCTTCTCCAGGGAAGCCTAACACTATTTCACGTGCTAATTGCAGAGATTACAATGAAGTGAGACATATGACTGCTGCCTATCTCTGCCACTGCCCTTAAAACAAATGTAAAGGACAATTAACAACAGATTAGCTCCATGTCCTAGTTTGCCACGTGAGGATGATGGCTGACCTTCTCATTTCATCCTCATTAGTGTCTCAGGCCAACAGACCCATTGCTCTTTAATCATCACCCATCATCCTTCGCTTCAACAAATGGAAACAAATGATGTGTTGCCAGGAAGGTCAGGGGTCAAATATGAGTTTTGTTGTTTCTGGAGTGCAAACTGGAGGCAACAGGGTCAACTTTGGGGCAAATCTTTGTGGCAGTCTATTTGAGAAGAGAAACTGTTTTGAATGCAAGAAGCATAACACCCACTGTGTTTTTGTTTACTCCTTGCAGCTGGAATTTACTCAAAGATTTTTTTTAAAAAAAAATCTGTTTTTTTTTTAATGGCGTGCAGAAAGCACACAGGGAGAAATAACTGGTGATTCGCGTTCTTTCTGAGAATGAAAAGTTGAATTGCAAAGGGATGGGGTAAGTACATCCAGGGTGTCACATGGATTTTTTTTTTGCCTTTCAATGCTGCATGTTGTTCATAAAGTTATGAATAGTGGAAGCTTTTCAAGCTGCATCTCTTCATGCTGCTGCTACTCTGGTGCTAGTTTCCAATTTGCCATGGATAGCCTCTGAAGACTGACAGGGCTGAAGGCACCCAGTGCCAGTGTAAATGAGCCCCATTCATTTCTTGCCACGGGCATATGGCATGTCATTGTCCTCGGCCACCGAGGCAGAAGTGATGCAATTTGTTGGCATGTCCTGTCACAGCACAAACTATCTATCCCACTGAGCCCCTAGAAAACAACAGAAGTCAGAAAAGGGCAGCCAAAAACTTCACAGCTTTATCACAAGAACACACATGCACACACCAACCTGGTAAAAAAAAAAATTAAAATCCCTGTACCTTTTTGGACCTCTGCGGGATTTCTATTTTTACTGTTTTTTTCATTTATTCAGGGTGTCAGAAGTGGTTGTCCAAACCAGCACAAAGCCCAATCCTTTTATTTTCTCCCACGAATAAGAATTAGGCCTTTCATTTCTTCTAATGCTAAAGTCTAACTTTAACCTAAGACCACCGAACTACAGAAGTTCAGCTGTTTTCTGTGTAGTGCATTTAGTGAGAAGTCATGAGTTTAAAAGTGTGTCAAATATGATACCTTCAAATTGGAGATACGATACTATATACTCCCAAGAAACTACTAAAAATAAATGATATTCCATGGCTGAGAAGAAACAAACTTGCTTATTTCATTTTTGGATTAACTTAAAACTTGGAGTGGTTCAGGATTCATAGCAGAACTTCAGAATTATTTCATGTTCCAGTTAACTGAAACCGAAGAGAAGGGGGGAAAAATCCAGTCACAATACAAAGCAACAATGAAGAAAAGGCTGAGCACAGAGAAATTCAAATATGGGGAAAAGAGAAGGAGACCGAGGCAAGAAAAAAACAGGGGGGTTGAGGGGTGACCAGAGAGCTTCCCAGTAAGAACAAAAGAGTTGAACTTACTCTGTCCTCATTTATACCTGGAAAGCACAGTTGTCAAATGCTGCACTGAAAGGAAAGACATTGAAAAAAATAGTTGAACAAAGCCAGAAGCACTGCAATGTTGAGATGGTTTAGATCAAAATACAGCAAGCATTGGAGCCATCTTCCTGTTCAAAAACCAGCCACCTGTGCCAGTCCGCTTTCTGGAGAGAATTTCATGGTTGGTGTCTAATTTAGCATTTCCTACAGTTAGAAAAATATGCTTTTCATTTAAGTCTGCCTTGAAGAAAATGTTGGTTTAAGTTAAAGAAAAAAAAATTTTGATTTTGAACAATCTGTGTGAAACTCTGGAGTAATCTGAGAGTTTTCCAAAATCCCAAATCCTTCCATGTTTCTGATGTTGCTGTACATATTCCACACCTGTAAGGTTTACAGCCTACTTTTGCCCTTCAGTAATAAGCTGTGTTGCAAATAAGTTGTGGGCAATAAGTAGTGCTGCAAATCAGATAATTAGAGGTGACTGTGATCAGATTTCCACTGTAAAGTAAGTATGTGATAGAATGAGAGTGTGAGTTTTACAAGGGCAAATTTTTACCCATAAAATGAAGTCAGATATACTGCAGTTTAGTGAGAGTTGAGTCCAAGGTGAAAAGTTGAAACATAGATCCAAACTTTCTCTAAAGTTTGTGGTATGCAATATTCAGTTCTATCATTTAGATTTGAGCCCATTTCTAATTATATTACTGGGTTTCTCTAAACCAAATCATATGCAACATTTAAGCTGGGATGTTCAGGCTGGTTAGATTTAGAAAACAAATCCATGTAAGATGTCAGAACTAATTTTTGTAGAGACAAAAGTATCGTGCTCCATATGGTTCACATTTCTGAGTATAGACTTTTTGCACTAGCTAGGCCAAACGTAAGACTGTGTGACGCACGTAATTACATGGGCTGTAATTATTCTTATTTCTACGATGCAGTGATTTCTCAGGTTTATTTGGCAATGCAAAGAGAGTTGTGGGATTTGTTACCATCTCCCTTCAGAAATGAAAAAAAACAACTTCTGCTGAACTGTTACTCTGTGAAATTTCAGTTTGAGCCAGTACAACCACCACCCGGCTGACAAATTCAACAGTCTATGTGGCTGCTCCAGTGAATGCCCTGTCCATCAGTACTCTCACTCTGAATTTCCTTCTGAAAAGACATGCCCCTAGTGGGCTAAAAGCTCCCACATCCAAAGGTGATGTTTTCCATTATTGGCCAGTGGCAAAATCAGAGGACTTTTGTTTTTAAAGTAAGAATATACTTTTCATATTGGAAAAAAAAATTCTCTTAATCTTTCAGCAGAGAGAACTACTAGTGAAAGGCTTCAGGTGTAAAAAAGTCTGTTAGAAATGGTCTGGATTCTCAGTCAGTAAAAGGCCACAAACATTTCAGGACAGTAAATCCTGGAAATACAAATATAAAAGAAAGCTATACCAAATCTGAGTTGGTTACTAATATATTTAAATCCAACTGTCTTGCACTGGACCTCCTATGACAATTTCTGCAAATGGCGCTTTGCAGAAAAATAAGCAGAATCTTTTGTAAATTTTATTTTTAATTTTCGAATGTTCAGACAAAGAAGCACACCCACTTGCCTGACAGGGATTTGCAGTGGGCAAAAATAGAAGAAACATCATCCATCAACTATGAATAAGCAAGCTTTCTTTTAAGCCAAACAATTAGTTCCAGTGAAAATAAATTTATAGAAAGCTTCCTGTCTCCTCATATAAATGACATATCAGAAAAAAGAGACATTACTGACCACATGGCAAGTCAACAAAAAACATTAGAAAAAGGAATGATTTTGTCATTGCAGTGACAGAAGTGACTAACTCAGAGACACAAATAATAAAAAAACCCCAGCAGGGGTGGATTGTCCCAGTCTGTTTGGCCAAGTCATTGACCATTAATACTACAAAACATTGTGAGAGAAGCCTGCATTGTCACATGTGCAGAGCCACAAAAGAAAATAAAAATCTTCTATTCTAAAGGGACACTTAAAATATTTTTAAACTATTCTTGTAATAATGAAGTCAGCACCACACATTTCCTCCATTTTAATGACCAGCTGGGGCTTATAGGCCACATTTGCATCTCAGGTCATTGATCTCTTCCCAGCTGGCCAGTAATGTAAAGGAGTTACTCCAATGCTGAAGTTCTTATACCTTAGTTATTGTTAACTGGGACGTGTACTGGGGAGAAACCCCAATTAATAGGTAGGTACATGAAAGCAGTAAGAAGAGCACATAAAACAATGACAGTGACTCGGCATAGTTTCTCCAAAGACCAGACATGGTAGTTTAGCTCTTTTGACCTACTTGTAAGACCTACTGATGAAGAAGGAACAAGATTACTTTCAGTGTTTTGTAGCCTTCTTTTAAAACAGAAGTGTATTAGTATTAGTAGAATATAGACTTTAATATAGAAAATAAGGATACTGGACACTAAGGCTTGGATGAAGGGGTAAACAGCTGAAAACTAAGAATGAATTCTTAAAAGATAACCAGAAATAAATCCTAGCAAAGTAGTTGCATTATCATCAGTTGATAATGACACAATTTTGTATTTTATTGATGAATATTGCTGCTGTTTGTATAAACATTGAGATAAAGGGTTTGTGCCACATAAGCCTGATGCATTAGGAAGTATTATGTTAGTAAGAAGGACACAAAATATTACTTGCCAAAAGACGTTTATAACTTGGTGGACTTGATCATATGTAAGAATTCAAGCAAAGATGAAAGAGAGTATTGAAAGATTTTGGTAAGCTGAAAGACATCCAGTTCTATATGACTACCGAAAAAAATATAACTAGGACTATTTAGAGCCTTTCAAACTCAGCCAAGGGAAGATATGATATTTAGTTGTATCTACTTAGTTGCATGTTACTTTTTGTTGGGAACCTAACTTTCTCCTCTGAGCAAACCCGCTGTAGCATTTGGCTAAACACCTTCATCAAAGCACATATTCAGAACATGAGGAATCAGTCATGTGCAGTGAAGAGTGGCATAATTGTGGAAATATTTCTGTGGTTAAAATTTGGGTATAATAAAAAGTCTGGCAAAAGAGTAGGTGAGGAGGAGGAGACTGGCTGGCCTGTGGAATGAATGACCTGAATCAATTGGCATTCTGGGTCCATCTTGTAATGCAGCCAATTCCAAGTGAGATAAGCAGCAAACAGAAAAGTGGGACTATGTTTTTTTAAGGAGTTATTCTAAAAACAGTACAGATGGTGTGGTGAACACACAACTCAATGAGATTCTGTTTTGATTCTGTGGAAAAAAGTTAATTTAATTGTTGAGTGAATAAATAGAAGAGACATGAGAGCAGCTAGGACCATGTCCCTAGGGAATGTGATAGATATATTGCATACGTAGCCTGTGCCCACTTTCTAAAAAGTATATTGAAAAATTGGAGAGGGCGAGGTAAAAGCCACAAAACTTATTTGAGGCCTGAAAGGATTGTTTTACAGTGGAAGACTTGCAGAACTCCATCCATTTAGCTTATCAAAAAGAAAACTGAGAGGTGGTTTGATTACAGTATGTAAGTGCCTACACAGGAAGAAAATACAAAGCAGTAAAGGCCTCTTTAATCTAATACAGAAAGAAATAACAAGAACCAATGGCTAAAAGCTGAAGTCAGACAAATTCCAATTGGAAATAAGCCACAGTGAGAATGATTAACCGTTGGAACGTACTACCAGAGGAAATGGTGGATTATCCATCTCTTGATTGCTTCAAATCAAGGCTGGATGCTGTGATAGTTATAACCAAACACAAGGTAGATTTTATTCTAAATCAGGTTATTGTGGGAACAAAAGTAGTTTCAGATATGCAAGAGGTGAACCAGATGAACTAGTTTCTCATTCTCCCCTTAAGAAGTTTGGTTATGGTAAATAAATATATTCACTGTACTAAAAAAAATCATTTTTCCAAAGTAACTTTGCTAACCAAAACTCACCATGAAAATCCCCTTGTCCCCCAAAGTGAAAAAAACAACTGTAATAGTTACCTCTGCCTGAGGTGATCTTCATCTCTTCATGCCTCAGTTTTTGAATTGCATAGTAGTAAATCTTAACTACTATGTATACATTTCAAATGTCCTTAAGTTTCTGAAAGAGCTGAAGTTCTATGGAGAGAAACAAGACAAAATTTCAAAGATGATGCACAGTAAACTAACAAAAATTAGCAGTCAAGACAAGCCGGTGCCTATAATTTGAAATATCCTTCGGAAGCTGTCGGATTTTTTAAAGTGTGCCCTGGCATGGAGAATCACCAGAATTTTCTAAAAGTAAAACTAGGCCTGGCACTTTTACTTCCTCCCTGTTGCATGGGAACAACTATTCTTCTTCTTTCACTTTGTATTTCACTTACACACAGAGTTCAGAGATTTCTCCAGCAAAGCATACATTATTTTGAAACACAAATACACCACTTGTACAGAGTGTACACCTAGGTAGATCTAGGAGAAAGGAGTGGAGACTCAGAAAAGAAAGTCAAAGAAAATTATTTGTATACTATCCCTTTTTTTACGAAACCATTGTGTTTAGACTATTTTTATTCCTTTTTAGAGGTATTTATCACATCTCCAAGTACATAGGTACTCAGTGCTGTCAGGAAAGTGAACGGCCTGCTTTGACGCCCATGTGAGGGAGGGAAAGGGCAAGAAGTAAAGACCAATACACCTTCCCCTTCTCCTGTGTGCTTTGTCCCATGACACAGCATCATACATCCTGAAGAATTTATACAGAGACTTTAATTTTGAAGAAAAGTTCAGCAACATTTACCTCTTCTGAGTACCTCCTTTGTTTGAAAGCACACCAAATGTTCAAACCGTGGAGTGGTCCCTGAAAATCACGTCTTCCAGTACATTGGTGTTGCTCAAGAGACCACAGAAGTCAACCTGTATCAGCAGGAAATGATGAGTCCTCTAAACCCAGTCCAGATGTACTTACTAGCCAAAGCATCTTAAGAAGTGTTTTCTCTGTTTCCTCTTGCACCTCTGTGTTCAGCTGCTTTTAAATGGAGTTTGGAAAGAAAGAACCACGTAGCATTTATTATACACAACTGCACAAACACCATGCTCTTCCAATCTTGTTTAGACATATAATTTGAGTTACTGCCTGTCTGTGTTAAGGCACTCATAGTAAATACTCTGGTATTCCAAGTGGTCTTTTAACATGTGCCTTTCTTTCCATGGAAGCTCCTAAACTTGTCTGGATTAGTATAACTTAAATTTTTTTTTAAACTTTTCATAGAAAAGAAATGTGTATAAATAAACCTTCTCCTCAGATGGAGAAAGATTAAACAAATAATACCGTAGATGTGTTTACCCTCATAGTCTTGTACTGGTTAGAGTAATTGTTAAAGTCTTTAAACAACACACAGAAAAACAAAACAAAGACATGGTTCAGAAACAAAGTTTTAGGATGGTTTTATAGGAAGAAGAAGGTGTTACCTTACTTATTCAAGCAAATTGTGTATATGGCACAGAGTTCAGAGATTTCTCCAGCAAAGCATACATTGTTTTGAAACACAAATACACCACTTGTACAGAGTGTACACCTAGGTAGATCTAGGAGAAAGGAGTGGAGACTCAGAAAAGAAAGTCAAAGAAAATTATTTGTATACTATCCCTTTTTTTACGAAAGCATAGTGAAAATTACGGACCTTCAACTCCAAGTCTTGATACATGATCCAAAGCACTAATTCAGGAACTCTAGTCATTTGAGAGGCATCTCTTTGACCCGAGAAACAAAAAATTCAGTGTAGAACAAGACTGATGATGATGGGAATAAGCTTACTTGTTCCAGTCAAAGGTATAAGCACGTTACTTAGATTAAGAATGATCTGCATGCGCAAGTCTGGAGTTAGATTTTCAAAGGGTGCAACGTCTCATTTAACTCCTACAGGCTCAGCAATCACGACAGAGGACAGGTCCCTCTGGCTGTTTAGCAGAATACTGGCTGGAGGCATTAGCTAAATATAGGATTTATTTTCCAATACTACTATAGTACCTATATGTATAAGGAGATTGTTTTCAAATTTAAGTCCCACATCTATTCATAAGAACTGTGCCAAAGGGATTAAAGTAATTATTTTTTTTAAATAATGAAAGGTGAACTCCTCTACATTTGCAGTAGCCTTGAAGTACAGTTACCAACACTTGACCCAAGTGCAATGATCTCCCCCACTTTCTTCCTCTCATAGCAGTAAGAATTAATCAAGATTTTTTGGACAGGTCCAAGAGGAGAGGGGAAGACAGAAAGTCTGTCACATGTCATTAGAATTGTGATTGTACATTTCACCAGTTAGATAGGTGGTTTAAGACTATACATATGATTTTATGAGAAAATGAAGTAATCAGTCAGCTATAAACACATTTACACATAATTTTGCTTTGACAGGTATTTTTAATGAAACAGGGAAGACTATACTCTTCTTGAGGCCAACAAGAAAATAATTCTCAGTGGAAGAGAACATTTTTGTTATTACACTAAATGGAATGATTTGTATATTAAACAACATATAGGAAGACTGAGGTCATGTCTTCCCAGAGCTGAAAATTTAGGAGGCTCTGCTGTCATTTTTTCCATTACAGCTATGCACCAAGTGCATTACTGAATATACATAAGGAAATACAATTGCTTATTGCAAATTATTTTAACTGCTAGTTCTTGTTGAGATGAACACTTCCATTTCTATGAGACTTCTAAAAGTCAAGTGAGACTGGTAGAAGGTAATCATTCACAATTGCATTTCTTCACAAAATTCAAAAGTCACAGTCGTTTAAATTCATTTTAAACACATACCGGTGATACTCTGGAAAAATTTCATTTTGCATTGTACAAATAGGAGGGGAAGCATGTTTATGTATTTTAAAGAAGATAACTTAATACAGTGATGAAAATTAGGAGTCTAGACAAGAAAAGAACTTTAAAACTAGTAACAGGGTACTCTGAGAGACTTCCTGCAGTGTCAGAAAGCTTGCACTACTGCAAACTCCGACCCAGCCAGTCCACTGTAGACTTAGGACTAAGACCAGGTGATTAGTAGACACCTTAGTTTGGCTAATAAAAATCAAAACACACAAAGTGCACCTTTTTTTGCTTTATTTTTTCCTTCCCTAAAAGGAATTTTACTGCATTTTACCCCATAGCTCACCAGCATTGCAGGAAATATGGCTTCAGTTTTGTTTCCTTCAGTTTTGTTTCCTTCAGTTTTGTTTCAGTTTTGTTGGATCTGCTTGAAGGAAGGGAGGCTCTGCAGAGGGATCTGGTCAGGCTGGACCGATGGGCTGAGACCATCGGGAAGTGGTTCAACAAGGCCAAGTGTAGAGTCCTCCATTTGGGTCACAACAACCCCATGCAGCGTTACAGGCTTGGGGAAGAGTGGCTGGAGAGCTGCCTGGCAGAAAAGGATCTGGGGGTGTTGGGTGACAGCCGGTTGAACATGAGCCAGCAGTGTGCCCAGGTGGCCAAGAGGGCCAATGGCATCTTGGCCCGTGTCAGAGACAGCGTGGCCAGCAGGAGCAGGGAGGAGATTGTGCCCCTGTACTCAGCACTGGTGAGGCCACACCTTGAGTGCTGGGTTCAGTTCTGGGCCCCTCACTACAAGAAGGACATTGAGGGGCTGGAGCGCGTCCAGAGAAGGGCAACGAGGCTGGTGAGAGGGCTGGGGAACAAGTCCTGTGAGGAGAGATGGAGGGAATTAGGGTTGTTTAGCTTGGAGAAGAGGAGGCTGAGGGGAGATCTCATCACTGTCTACAACTGCCTGAAAGGAGGTTGTGACAGGGTGGGTGCTGGTCTCTTCTCATAAGTGACAGAGATAGGACAAGAGGAAATGGCCGCAAGTTGCGCCAGTTTAGACTGGACATTGGGAAGAATTTCTTTACTGAAAGGGTGGTCAGGGATTGGAACAGGCTGCCCAGGGAGATGGTGGAGTCACCATCTCTGGAGGTGTTTAAAAAATGGGTGGATGAGTTTCTTAGGGACATGGTTTAGTAGGGAGACAGGCACGGTTAGACTCGGTGATCTGAGAGGTCTCTTCCAACCTAGTGATTCTATGATTCTATGATTCCTGCCAGAGGGACCTGGAAATCACATTCCCTGCTCTTATCCATTGACCACACTATCTGCTGGTGGGGTGGACGTGCAATGAGGGGAAGGAAGGGAGGAAGCTCTCAGTTTGCTTGTTAAAACTTTTCTATAGAAATAAAGCATTCACCGGAGGAAACCAGCTGAGGTGCTTTTCACAACTAAGCATCCTATTACCAGGCCTAGTATCCTACTTTCTTTAATCCTCTCATCTTCATGAAAATGGAAGAACTGTATATCCAACATACAAAGGTCTTCCAGCATGGAAGCATTGAATTGACACCAATAGTGAAGACTGACAAGAATAAATGCTCAAAACCTCATTATTATGGCCATTTTTTGTAGGCACTTTAGGCAAAGGAAGAGGGTATATGCGGGTCTACTATGTTCTCCATAACTTGTCAGGTAGTCTACCCATGTCTCTACCTTAAAAGGTAGCTGGATTCCAGTAGCTGGAATGTCAGTATAAACAATGATATAAGAAGTTCCAAATATTACAACCAAACCATCCCTTTTTTGTGTAACCAGGATATGGGTAAAAATCTATCACCTGTTACTTACTGTTTCTGAGAAGAACTAATGTAATTTGTTTGATCAGATAATGCAGTTTGCAAATATAAACATTTTCAAGCCTTTTCCAGGTCTCAGGACTCAGCTTCTGCATCTGGCAACTTCTTTTTCAACCGCGTATTCTAAGTAACAAGAAACACTACTGCTCTTTAAAAGCTGGATCTTATAGATCATTAGCGCAATAAAGCCCCTTACTTCTACATTCAGAAAAGATTGTAAATTTTTAGCACTTTGAACTTATTCCTGTTACAAGAAGGCTTAATAAAAAGCACCTACCTAAGAAAACATTTGTTCATGTATATGTTATAATAAATTTCATAGCATTTAGATAGAGCTTTGATGCAATGAAATGAATTCATATGACCATAAAGTGAGCTTAATTGATCTGGAATCTTTCAGATTAAGGTTGTTGTTTAAGAAGGTTTTCTACAATAGGATTTTCAGAAACAGGTACACTAGTTCTGCAAAAGATGTTGGAGTTTTTTTGTCAAGCAAATTCTTAAAAACAAAATTACTCTTGAAGCTTGAATATGCTTTCTTTGAAAGGAATGACAGAATATTCATTGACTGTAAAACTATAGAAATTTTGATGTACAATTTAGTTAGTGAGAAATTATGGGCTATTTATTATACAACAGGTCAGAAGAGATGATCACAGTTACCATTTTTGGTCATAAAAATCCATGAAGAATGATAAGCATTGACCTAATGCTGGTTTTCTTGTGATATCAACAGTGGAGGAGTGTGGCCAAAGTGGAACATGTCTGAATTACTACTTTAGTTAAGCATAATTGCATTGAACCAATAAAACATGTCACTGCCCATGCAGTTATTAGACACTAATCTCAAAATGAGCAAAATCTGTTCTTAGAAATACCAATATGTTTTCTGGCTAATCAGTGTTAGCATATGAACTGACACCTGCTAGATCACTGACAGAACAGAGAATACCTACATGTTAAACTCCTGAAAATATTCTAAAGTAACATTAATGTAAAGTCATATTTTCTGGAACTATTCTCAAGAGGGTTTAGCAATCACTTCTTCAAGTTGCTTTGAAAATCATCCCTACCATTTCCCCAATAACGTTAAAGGTTTTGTAAGTATCTCTACAGCTTTTAAAAATCTATAGAGGTGAGGTACTGCCATATAGTGAGTTTATGAAGGCTTGGACATATAAGAGAGATAAAAGGTACAAGAAGACAAAAAGTTACTATGTGTATTCCCATTATTCTCATTCTGCAGAGAGATCTGCAAAACATAAGATTGGGAAAGACAATATGTATCCTCGTTCCTTAGAGTTATTCTTGCTCTCTACTACTTTTTGTTTCTGTCTTCCACTCTTTATGTATATGCATAGAATCATAGAATCATAGAATCACTAGGCTGGAAGAGACCTTTGAGATCACCGAGTCCAACTGTACCTGTTTCCCCACTAAACCATGTCCCTAAGGAACTCATCCACCCATTTTTTAAACACCTCCAGGGATGGTGACTCCACCATCTCCCTGGGCAGCTGTTCCAATCCCTGACCACCCTTTCAGTAAAGAAATCCTTCCTAATGTCCAGTCTAAACCTCCCCTGGTGCAACTTGCGGCCATTTCCTCTTGTCCTATCTCTGTCACTTATGAGAAGAGACCAGCACCCACCCTGTCACAACCTCCTTTCAGGCAGTTGTAGACAGTCATGAGATCTCCCCTGAGCCTCCTCCTCTCCAAGCTAAACAATCCTAATTCCCTCAGCAGCTCCTCATAGGACTTGTTCCCCAGCCCCGTCACCAGCCTCGTTGCCCTTCTCTGGATGCACTCCAGCCCCTCAATGTCCAGAACTGAACCCAGCACTCAAGGTGTGGCCTCACCAGTGCTGAGTACAGGGGCACAATCTCCTCCCTGCTCCTGCTGGCCACGCTGTCTCTGACACGGGCCAAGATGCCATTGGCCCTCTTGGCCACCTGGGCACACTGCTGGCTCATGTTCAGCCGCTGTCACCCAACACCCCCAGATCCTTTTCTGCCAGGCAGCTCTCCAGCCACTCTTCCCCAAGCCTGTAACGCTGCATGGGGTTGTTGTGACCCAAATGGAGGACTCTACACTTGGCCTTGTTGAACCACTTCCCGATGGTCTCAGCCCATCGGTCCAGCCTGACCAGATCCCTCTGCAGAGCCTCCCTTCCTTCAAGCAGATCCACACTTGCACCCAGCTTGGTGTCATCTGCAAACTTGCTAAAGGTGCACTCAATGCCTTCATTGAGATCATAGGCTTTCATTAGGCTTTTAATGGAAGGATGCATAGTGGATAAAACCCAAGCACATTACTTTGTCTTGCAGCCTTTTACTTTCTTTTGCAGTACAGCAGTAACTGCCAGTAGATCTCAAAACACAGCTCTGCTTTTGTAACCTTCAGCACCTTATGTCCCTGAATACAGGATTTTGTGTGCCTGAGAATATGTTTAGCCACCTCAACCCATCTGAATCCAAGACTCTTTGAAAGCCACATACATAGAAATAAAACATAATTACTTAAAACTGAGTTACTTATACCATCTGAAATGACTGAGATATTCATTTATAGGCTCACTGAAGTGGAAGCTCCTCATGCTCGATGTTGTTCTCATGCAAAATAAAAGAGAGCCCAAAGAGCTTATAAACATGCACCCAGGTAAGGCAATGGAAGTGTTGTTATCACTGATGGCATAAAAGTCCATGTACTGCCAACAGTATTTCTTTGTTTCTCAAAGAAAATCTCTAAGAAAGAACCGAACAATGCCAGTAAGAAGGTAAACTGAAGAATGAATCTTATTCTGGAATTCATAATGAATCAAAGCTCAAATCATTGACTGTTAGGTGAAGACTCCATGAAAAGTTGTAAAAACAAACTTTATTAGAAGTGTAGTATTTCTGTACTTCAGTATTGCTAAATACACTGTTGCAACATCTTTAATTCAGGCAACACTTTGGTGTCACTGTGCAGAGAAGGGGTTGAAGGTGTGTATATTTGGAAGACAATACAGAGACAAAAAAAAAGTCTATTTTTTAGCTTAAAACTCTTCAGTTGTAATTTGAGTCTGAAATCATTCTGTTCTTGTTTTTTCAGAACTGGTGATACTATTCCTAGGTTAAAGTGCAGGGTGAGTGATTGCAGTAATGTGAAGGGATCTTCATGTCAAATCCACAACCCTAGTACTGAGACAGCAGAGGAATAGCCTACTGATTTAAATGGTATTTAGATGGGCTCCTAGACCATTATTTGAGAAGCTGTCCAGATGACCTTATAAGACTATATTTTTGCTTTAAAAGGACAATTACATCTTCTGAGAGGTGGGATGGGATGAGAAGGAGAGGAATATGCATATGTACGCATCGTTCTCTGTTTCAGTGCAGATGATTTCTTTATTTCCCTTAGTTTTACATGGAAGGTCAAGTTTGAGTAAGCAACAGCATTTCAAAGGATAAGTATCACATTTCACAGAGTTCTATATAAAAGCCTTGCATAAAGCATCTCATAATTTTTACGTTCCAGCATAAATCAACTAAGTTTACTTATAACCACACTGAATGCTATATGATACGAGATTTGTATGGTTCGGGGATTTGTTATTTGTATGTTACTTAAACACTTCATAAAATGACTTTAGTATCCGTTCACTGTGTATATTTCTGAATTCCTTATCGGAAGATAGGAAGTTTCCTTTTTCTCCCATGTCTGGTATTGAAGTGTATGTTCAGGTATGTGAAGAACTCCTGACAAACACTTTCTTTTGCTTTTTATTCTTATTAGATCCTGTTTTTCTACACTGAAACCGACTTCTTAATAGGCTCTCTTTCCTTTGATCAATGGTTCTTGGAATTGAAAGGATATGGAAACTTGATCTATTTTTAAGCCTAGAATTATGATTCTGTTGGTTTCTCATCAGACAAATTTCTCACTCTGCACTGGGAGGACTTCATTGGATATGACATTTATACATAGAAGGGCTTATCATATGGCAAAATTAAAATATGATTTGAAAAAATGCTATAATGTTTCAACCAAATATTTCAAAACCAGTACAGTTTAACTAAATAGTTTTTTATGATTCTACATGGGAAATAATGTCAATTATTTATTCACTGCTAGGTAAATGCATTTCAGAACACTTATAGTCTTTTAGTGAAACTATACACTTCTGGTAAATACTTTCATGATGTTCACAAGCTGTTCATCCAATATCAAGTCCTTGTGAAGACAGGCATATTATTGTTTATTACTTGCTGAACAGGTGAAGACCGCGAATTAGTGAGTATCAACCACAGTGATCCAAGATTCTGGCCTCAGTGTTACTTCAGCCACCCACATATCTGTTATGAAAAGATTTCAGGAGTACGATAGCTTTGTTCCATTGGTGATGACAGATTTTTTTTTGATTCATAAGAAGAAAGAATTTGGAGGGGAAGAACTTTTAATGCTGATTCTACATGATGGGAAATAAATTGTTGAGAATATGAAGGACAAAGGCAAAATAGGTGGGAGAGGTCATATGTTCTCTGTGATTATTAGAAGAACAGATATAGGTAAAATAAAAATAATGATATTCAAGAATACCAATTAAAAAACTTGGAAAATTGACAGAAAATACAAAAACTACCTGCTTTGCAAACGGAAAGGTCAGATTAATAATGAGTTGTATAGCATCACCAAAGGGTCTTCAGGCTGAAACAGAGAAAGCACAAATTAATGAGAATTTAGGGTACTGCAACACATCATTACTCAACCTGATGAAAAGTCAGGCTAGATGATGAGTGCAAAGTTTATTTTGCAGTCTTAGGAAACCTCTGTGAAAAACATACAAGTTTTAAATATGAATATGATCTACTGCTATTTAAGGCTTCGTAAACAGGTTTGAGTCACCGAATGAGAAACTTCAAACCATTAACATATGAGCAGAGGTAAAAAGTGTGACAAGATAATTCAGACATTCTTTCTGTAAGTAAGATCTCTGTAAAATGAGCGGCAATACAACTAATGTTTGAAAATTAAAGGATTAATCTGTAAAATAATACCCCTCTTTCATGGATTTCTACTCTTTCATTAAACCCGAATGAGAAACAAGCCAAGGCTTAACAACATTTCTAAAAGAAAGTAATCATTTTAGTTCCTGGACATATTTGTTAACAAAAGTATAAATCAGAAAACAACCAAAATTAAACCCAAAATTGTAGCCAGACTCAAGGTATTCCAAATGTGCCTGTTTAATATGCACTGCAGATTAATGGGTATTACATATTTATTTTAGCTGTACTTTTTCCAGGAGGTTGAGAGGCAGGCAAGACACTGAGATGAAAAATAGCCTTTGTTTCAAAAATAAAAATGAGATTGTAAAACTGAAAACACACCAAAGTGGAAGAGAATCACTATAATAACTATATTCTTTATCTTAAAAAAAAAAAAATCAACAAAACCTTGCTTCGCTGTATGTTTCAGTGTACTACAGGCAGGCATTATCCAGCCCCTTTCTGAATGCTGGCAGGAGAGTTTGCTTTCCCAACTCTGTGAAATGCTAAAATATAATGAAAATGCAGCTACGGTACTTTCTAAGCTCTTGGTAGATATTTTCACTTACTTTGTCATTTTCAGGGGGGAAACAATGGTGGCATCTGTGCCCTGGTGCTAAAGTGCTCATTTGCATGCAGAGGCAGAGAGATATCCGTTTATTATCAATTTTATGCATTACTTCATTTCATGGTGTTAAAACAATTACATTCAAAGGGTTCAGTAGTCCACAGCCAAGCTATTCAGGGCTCCAGCAGCATCATATAATAACGTTATTCAGGGAGAGACACATACATCATAGTTTACTGACTTAGAAGCAGAAAAAGAGAGCGAGAGGGAGAGAGAGAAGCAGGTCCTGTAGAGCTAGATACAGAATATGTAAAACTTCAGAGATATTACAAAAAGCAAAGAAGAAAGTTGGGCAAATTTTTTTACACATAACAGTTCTACCGAATTCTCTGCCACAGAGACTCTCAACATCATTTATATAACATTCTTGGTCACCCATACTGCAATGCTCCACTTGAGCAAAAAACAGAGACTGTGCACCTCCCCTAGAAGATTTCAGAACACGTACCTTGGAACAGCAAATAAACAGTTTAGTCTGAAGAGACTCTTGTGCTCGGAATTCTCTCTACATGCAGTGGATTTGCAATCTGATTATGTGGTCACTCCTGTCAAGGCCCGGCCAAGCCTTCCATGAGGAATTTACATTTGTCTACCAATTTAAATTAGTCAAAACAGCTATTTGTGCAAAGGATTTCAACATTCTAAAGTGAGGACTTACCCTCCAACACCAGTCAATTCTCCAAAACCCAGCAAAAACCTGTGGCTCAATAATACACAAGTTAGGAAAGCTCATCCACTTTTTCCAAGTTTCCCTTACTGGGTTCGGTAAGATATTTGTTTCAGCAGAAAGCAAACAAACTACATAATGAAGCGTTTGCTGGAATTTTTAAAAGTGCAAGAAAAAAATAAATCAAACAAATTTTAATGATACTACACTGACAGAAGAAAATAATATCAATACTATGCCTATAAAATAAAAAAGCAATTACCAACGTTTTCATTATTATTTCCACAATCACCTGCCTTCAAGAAAGAAACTTCAGTGAAGCACAAGAAAAGAAAAGCTGTTTTGAAGCATTTCAACATAGGAGACTCATGTAATAAGAAACTGGAAAATGATTTTTATGATCTAGGCTATCACAGACAATGGTTTTTTGACCTGCTTAGAAATTCCCCTCAATTCTGGTTAGGGATAGTTGATATGCAAGAACTGCATTGATAAGTTATGGGTCTGCTCAAGTATTGGAGAAACGCAAATTCTGCAGAAACTTGGTTGTCAACTGGGAAAACCAGCTGCTTCCTGGTAAGGACTCCAGAGGAAAGTAGTGTTTATAGCAGTTCCCAAGCTATTGGCTACTCTCAAAGGGATGGGGGATGGGATATTCTGGGCTTCTGCATGGCCAGTGTGTTGACAGAAGCAAAAGACAGCATGTGTTTGAGGTGGGGATAGGTCTAGTGGGTGGCGTGTTATTGGGGAGCTCACCACCACTGGAACTGCAGAGCCAGGCCATTGCCTTTCAGGCTGTCATCACAGAAAGCATCCCATGTACTCATGCCTCAGAGGACAGCCAGAAGCAGCGGGTTCCTCCGTTGCTCCTGGCAGGTTTCCTTTGTTCCTGCTCTGAATATCTCAACAGTCAGCACTTTTTCTGACCTATCTGGCTCTGCCCCTGTCATAGCCGCCTTCTAGCATTAAAAGGTAAAAAGGGTGCCAGCAGTAGCCCATCTGTGCCACGTGTACATGATCTGCAAAAGTCATCTCAGAAGCAAGGTAAATACTCAATGAGTTGGCCTAAATACTCATGTTGATCTCTCATAAGGCTGCTGACAATGTCTTGTCTAGCCAGTTTAAAGCTAGTGTGGGTATTTTCACACTACATTGCAGTCACAGCATTTACCTTAAGGGCAAGGAGAATGCCTGCTACCAGTTTTATTAGACTATACAAATTAAGCAACTTCCAGAACTGAAAAATTAGGTCTAAGTTTTATGTCAGTAGCTTCTAGTTTATTTCACTCTGCAGGGCTCTTGAGCAAGGCTTATGAGCTCAGACACAGCTCTGTGGCAACGCCTCCATACTGCTTGCTGCTCAATGGCTTGATTCAGGGACCGAGGCATGAAGGAGCATGTGGTAGGCGTAATGCTGTTGCTTACAGCGGAAGACATTCTCACAGGCACCAGGTTCTCTGGTCAAACCCCTCCTGTTACAAAAACTGGACACAACACAAATCAGTTTCCCTGTTATTTTATTCTTCCCATCTTCACCATATGCTCTTCTGAGGAGGGTCACTATTTTGATTATCATGCCTACATGCCAAAGTCCTGATAGCTGACAATGGGTCTGAAGATACAAAAAATAGCCTAATAAGAACCCCCTGAAAATTTAAATAATCACTGATTGTCTTTAAAATAAACCTAGTAACCATCTATTGGAAAAGAGAGAGAATGGTAACCAACAGCAAGAGGTCCTGGTATTTGGTTGGCAACAGCACAGACACTGAAGAGCCCACCAAAACATTAATATATTAGTGTGTGGAGCTGTAAAGACAGGAAAAGAAATGACAACCTGGCAGGAAAAGACGGTCCAGCTTACTGGAGGAATGGAGATTTGCAGGGTTGTTTTTAACTTTCTTCCTATATCTGACTACAAAATATTTTTAAAGCTGTATTTTATTATTATTAACATAGTCTACTCTCTTTTTTAGAAAAAAATCACATCGTTATTACCTATGTTACAAGACAGCATTCTTAGAGTTGAGTATTGTCTTTCCTTCTTAGTACAAAGCATACAGAAATTAATCAGTTTGCATTTGTTAGCATAAAAACATTAAAGTGTTTTTGTTTAAAAAGGTCATGGATTAAAAAAAAGCATTAAGAATGCATCTTGAAATGATTGTTTTTCATGAGTTTTTCAAGAGAAGTATCTCGGTTTTATCATACTAAATAAGTCTATTTGGACTGATTTAGTCCATCATAAGAATTCAAGGTCCATACATTAAGAATTTTCCCTGCCTGAAATATGCTGTCTCCATTGGTTATCAATGCTGGATGCTCAGGAAGAAATCCAAGAAGTAGGGTGTGCACAGAGAATATCTGTGCTAGCTCTCCACCCAGTCTTATGTTCCTACATTCGGCAGACACTGACATGAAAAGCCTTTGGACTCTAAAAGCTACAGCAGATAATTTTAATTCAATCTAACTAGGATCATTCAACATCCACAATGAACTCGAGAGATCTGTAAAAATTATCTTAGCATTTCATATGACTGTCTTGATGGAGAAAGACCTGTAGTAACCAGTGAATACTCTCTTTGCGTGCTGACAGCTCTTGAACAGGTGATGTAATTTCAAACTGGAAATGTAAAAGGTTCAGATGAAAAATAGTTTCACTGTGCCTTTAGTACCCCCAGCTCTCTTTTCCTCTAGTCCTTAAATAAGGAAATAGTTTGGTAAAATACAAAATTTTATTACTGCACAGTACTCCGTGTCTGTACCTTACGCCACATAGAAATAGAGAATGAATCCCAAAGCAGTTTGGGTTGGAAGAGACCTTTTAATGATCACCTAGCCTACTCCCTCCACCATGACAAGGACATCTTCCACCAGATCTGGTTGCTCAAAGCCCTGTCCAATCTCACCTTCATCTTCCAGGAATGCAGCATCCACAGTTTCTCTGGGTAATCTGCTCCAGTGTCTCACTATCCTTATCATAAAGAAATTCTTACTTATAGTCTATGTAAATCTACCTTTTTGGGGGTCGATTTCTACATCTAGAAGCAAGTTAAACAAGTTAATTATGCTGTTAAACAACTTTCCTCCCTGTAAAACCAAATATTATCTTAAACATTTCAGATAAAAGTGAAATGCTACTCAGATATAAAGAGTTGTACATATATATACACACACATACGCATGGAAAAAAAAGTGGATGCACTCAATGGTGGAATAAGTTACAGCAACTACACTAATACCAACGGGTTTATACTAGGTGTTGCCAAAAGAGATTTTTGGCTCTGTGAATCTAAGAAATATGAGATCAAGAGAGTCATTGGAAGAAGAGAATGATAATGTTTTGCTTAAGTATGCAAAATTAAACCACTGAATTAATTTACAGAAAAAGAATTTTGAGACAGCGAACCATATAAAACAGAAGAATGAAATTATCTCCTACTTGTCAGAATACTGATGGAACACTGACAACACCGATTCAATTTGTTGGTAGATCAGCAGCAGCAGCCGTAAAAAAACCCAGCCTCGACAGTGCATATTCCAATGCGATCACTTCTTTACTAGCTTGGAGTGATGCTAACTCCCATGGATCCTGCTGTCTCAACACAGGAGTCAAGGATGAGTAGGACAGACACTAAGTGGCAGCTCAAAGTCCAGTATGCCCGCCAAAGGAAAATATATTCCAACATGCACATGGGTCTGACAAAATTTAAGGATGGCTAGTAAGAAAAAAGACTTTGTATAAACAAGATGATCATCAAAGGCTGAGTGATGATGATAATTTGCAGCTTCCATTATCATTCACAGTAGCTATAGGTACACAGGAAGTGTTTAGTCACTGTCTGGATTTGGCCCATATACAGTAATGATACATTGCTCATTAATGCACCAATGTTCATGAGTCTACTATCAAATACAAATAAACATAGCAAATATATAATTAAATGGCACAGCAGAGTCTTGTTTTCTCCCTATTTTGATATTTTCTTGGTTTGGGCTTGTCATAAGAGCTAAATAATCTTGCCAATTGGCTGCTAACATATTCAGGGGAAATGTCAAGATTGATTTTCATCTTTTATAATATCCCCAAAGCTACTGTGTATACCTTTCCAGGGCTGTTAAAAGGAAATCAGTTTTCAAACTGGCCTGCAACTAGAACACTTCCATATGTAAAGGTACTCAGGGCAGGCAGGTGGCAGGTTGTTAATTCACCCCCTGCTCGTTCCTAGAGGAGGTGTGATAAAATGAGCCACATGCTTATGACTTTAATGCGCTTGGTGCTCAAAACCAAGACAATTTCAGGACAAAACAGCATCCTTGCTAGCAGTTGGCTAAGACATCAAGAACAAGAAGAGGAATTTCTAAGACCTTATTGGTGAACATATGGCAGACTCTGATTTCCTTACTAAATCAGATGATATTACTAGAACTGGGTCATTATGCACACATTGTAATCTATCGTTAAGCCCAGCAAAGTAATATTTAGCTAGTGTTTTAATTGTACTACTGGGATTTATATCTGCTTTTTGAAGACAGAAAAAGTCCAGGGAGGAAGAAAGAGTGGTGAGATTTCAATTTTAATAACAGGAGACTGCCAATTTTGACAAATGACAGTAACAGCTTATTCAGATAATATTTGCATATATACATATTTGCACGTATTTTCGGTGTTATTTAGGAGATAGGAAATGTTTAAATTATTCATTCTCTTCCATCCCTTCCACGAAAAGCACATTTCTGCTCCTTGTATATGCTTTCAAAATGCAAGTTGGCATTGTATGTTTCAAATAATCTTCCAGTTTGTTCTACAAAGCCTACAGCTAGGCCATCAATACCTGCATTTCCAAACAACCACATGGACTGTGTCAAACAAATGCAAGTGTTACAGAACTGATGACATACAGGAAGGAAATTAACCTATTGGCCTGGAAATCAAGCAGTCCCTCACAATGTCAATCCATATGGCTACAATCAATTAATACGAAGATGTAACCTTCTCATCTAGGCTGCTAAGCAATCATACAGCAAGAGTTACAGCGTGGTTGGAATCAGAGCTTTAATCCTTTTTTGTTGTGGCTGTTTCTTGGTGTGTTTCTTTACCAATCCTTTCCGTGTGATTTCTGAGACATATGCAGGCTGCTGACGTGGGTACTGTTTATTCAGGGTATGGGACAGAAGCAAAAGGTGTGCAATTCAATGGTAGGCCAGTCACCCCAAACCTGTTAAACATACTCCTTTTGCAATGTGTTAAGCAGAACAAATCCCATATCTGTCTCCAACAGCTGGAGATAAAGAATCCTGTTTTCTTTTCTGTCAGGGTTAATAAAACAAGCAACTTATTAAACAGCATTTTGGCAAACACAATGGATAATGAATCCTATTCTATAGTTAAAGAGTTTTAACAATTAAAAAGATTTATGAGCCTAGTGCTGCAACACATGAGTGCTGGAGGAGTGAACCCGCTCTTGCACGGTCATACGTGGAGCAGGCAAGGTGCACATCCAGCCTGTGCTTGCTGACGACGGGAACCTTAAGAGGAGCCAGGAGAGCTGGGCAGGTAAATGAGTGGTTCAGGCCCACAAGGACAGCAAGACAGACACCCCAGGAGCCCGGCCCTTTGATGGATCTGAAACAGCCGCGTACGTCAGATACTGTGGCCCCCAGCCCATTGTTCCCCATCAGCTACAGTACATGTCCAGCGTCTGGTTTGTCAATCATCAGATTCAATGGCTGTTTGCCTGGGAAGCTGCTGACAGGGGGCTAGGGGGGCTTGCCAGAGCTTAATTACCGTACCTCATTAAAGGGCTTCTCATTCATATTCAGTAAGGAATCATTCGAGCAGACAGATATGTCTTTGTTAGATGAACTGAAAAACATACTTTTAAAAAAATCCCTACTTACGTATTTACGTTTGTTTGGTTAAAGAACTCTTTTTATTCTGCTTAAGAGGGAGAGAAAAAAAAGGGGGGAAAAAGGCAAAAGAGCAGGAAAGAAATAAAATGAAAGGAAAATCAACTAAAAAGAGTTTTCATTTGTAACTTGACAGGTTTTTATTATTAGGAAAAATAGATTTCATTACACAGAGTCAAAGTCTTCTTTAATTTCTACTTATTTCACAAAGATACACCAATGTGTGCATGGAGGGCAAATCTGTTTCTATGAATGAAGGCTGCAGGAGTTAACATCAGCTACTTTTTTCCTGACAAAGGTTTGGTTAAAAATGTCACTACAGTTTTTACTTAAAGGAAGATTTTGCACCTATTTTTTTTTGTGCAGGTTTTCTGTTGTTGTTAAATTAAAAAATCTGCAAGACTAGACATTAACCAGCACAGTACAGTGCAGCCTTCCTTGCACTGTACTGCACCAGTAGTAGGGATACGGATTGCAGTCTTTTTCTGGCCAGTGATGTTCCAGGAAAGATAGCATCAGCCCATATTCACAGGTAAGCCTAATAACAACCCCATCCTTCTGTAGAAAAATGACCTAAAGAGGAAGGAAACATTTACTTTGTAGCCTGCACAAAGATCCCCCCGGTCGCTCTCAGTGAAATTTTTATAACTATTATTTTTAGTATGTATTTTTGTTAAAATAAAGATTTGAAGAAGATGGACCAAACCAGTGGTCTGAACTTCAGCTACTGAGCATGAGGAAACCTCTGGCTTCTAAAGCAACATATTGGTGTTTTCCTGATTTCTGATTATTAATTATATTGAGCTATAGCATCTGAAAGGGCAAGCTAAACTTATAGTCTGAGACACCTTGGTGCTGAGAAGATTACCCTTAAAATATTTGTTTAAAAACGCTCACAAAACTATAAGTGTAGTGCTGATATCTCAGGAAGAACGACAGTGTGAAAAGCCTATTCATCTGGCAAAGGAATGAGTCCTTAGTCCTGTTTATACCTGGCTGGTCTGGGTTTAGAAGATAAAAAATACTGAGAAACAGAAGAGAGATGATAAACCCTCTCTTGTCTCAGGCTGCTGAACTGCACGAGGCCAAGGTTTTCAGTACCCAGCAGTTTAGGCTGACTATTTTTGCCTTTGAGGCTGCACTTCTAGAAATGCACTAAGATATGAAGAGAGAAATGCGAAGAGATCTTATGTGGTTAATAGAGTTTTCCTTTATTTCTTTCTCAGAAATGTTTTAAAAAGAAATTAAAAAGGACATTCGCCTAAAGGCAGACACAAATCACAGGAAATTTAATCCTGCATGGCTAAAGTTTGGCCGAATTATGAGCATCTGACAGGGTCTTCTATATATAGTTGTCACAGTTTTAGCCCGGGCCTGGCCAATTTTGGCAGCTAAAACCAAGCAGTTGGCCTCTCAATTCCTTTTCCCCCAGGGAAAGGGGAAAGGGAAATGAGAGGAAAAAGACTTGCAGGTTGGAAACTAAAACTACATCATTAATAATAATGATAATGATGTTAATAATGATAATAATAGAAATTAATAAGAAACTAATAAAATGTATATAGATATATGAAACCATGCCCCTACACCTCGATGACTATACATCACCACAAATGTTGTAGAGCAGATATGAGGGAAAGGGTCTGAGGCTAGGAGGGTGCTGAGTTCAGGAACTGGATTCAGGAATGCACAGATCTGGGATCAGGGGCAAAGAGACAGGTGAGGTTCCCACTGGATGTCGGCCATTGAAGAAGAGAGTGAGGTCCTTGTGATCTCTCAGTTTCATCCGGAATATGATGTATATGGCATATAATCCTCTCGGTCAATTTGGGGTCACCTGTCCTGTCCACCCCTGCCTGTAGATGCAGGCTTTTTGCCTCTTTTACTTACAGCATCCACTAGCTCGAGGATGGCATTGGTTATGAGGTATCGGAATAAGTATAAGCATTGGCCTTTCTGCATAATGGTGCCCAGTGCTATCACTTCTAGACAGAAACACTGTCTGAAAAACATGCAGTTAACTTTCAGAAAATGAAGTGACTTCGACAAGACTTAGCTGAATTCAGAAAACTCATTCTACTTTAGCTCAAGCCACAACAATAATACAAAGATTCTGGCAACTTCAGCTATCAGCAAAAGAATACAGAAACTGGGGTCAGTTTATTGATGGTTTATGACAGGAAGCAGCAAATCAAACCCCAGGATTTTCATAATGTATATTGACAGCTAACAACAGCCCAGCTCATTAGAGTCCGTCTGCCAGAAGAGTGCATCCGTTCCATAATTGAGAAATAACTACATCACTCCAAGTCAGTAGTCCCTACATTCTGTTGAGCTGAAGCAATTCCATGTCAGTATAATAAGGCATGAAGCCTAATATCATGTGCACTTATAAAAACACTATCTTTTTATAACCTGATCAAATTTGAGTTCCTGTTGGGGCAATAACATGGAGTTTCCTGATACCTCTGCATTTAAAACCTCATTTATAGCTCTATATTCTGCACAGTCTTGCTTTGAATACATAACAGATGTTTGTCTTTAGATGAATGCTTTGTGGACACAGAACTGTCATCAGATCTCTCATAATCACATTTTCACCTATGCATATGGTGTACACCTGTGGCTTGTTGCAATTGTACTCAGTTGCAGTGTGGGAGGTTTAAAGACAGCACTGTATTTTTATTCTTAGGTAGTATTTTTCATTCATATTCTGTAATACTTTTTAATGCTTATTTCACGTTTAGTATGTAAACCAAATGCAGAAATACAAAAAACAAGCCAGGTACTTTTAAAGCTGCACATGTCTCGGCATTGTGCATAGAAAAATACCCTTTTAACTTAGTAATATATAATAAAATATGATTTCAATATAGGCAAGATTTGAATGTTCTGAAGAAATGTCTTGGACAGTAGTAGATTTGTCTGCGAAAAATATACATAAGGATGCTAAGAAAATCAGCCTCGAATACAAAGTAGAAGTATTTATATACTTGTGGGTTTTGATGTTTATCTGTTTTTGTAAAGCAAATATGCTTGAAATGTACCGCCAGGAAACTGTGAGGATCTATCTTTCATTCCCCATTTACAGATACATCTGTTTTTCTGTGAAAGGTCTGTGGTCATATATTGCAACAGAGGTTTTCACACACCAAAACCATCTAACGTTAGAACAGCAAGGGATAGGATTTAGATTGCTGTAGCTCACCAGCTCTGTCCTCATGAAGGTGAAACTCAAGGTGTTTTGGGGAACTGGTGCTGTATCATTGCAGAACTTAGTATGAAACACAGAGCAGCGGGTTTACCCGTGAAGAACATTCTCACACAGAAGAAGCTTGATGCATAAAGAAATCAGATAGTCCTAATGTGGAAAAAGGCCTATCACAGGCTTAAACACAAGGATGACTTCTCTTTGCAGCAGGTTTTCTTATTGAGTACCTGTTTTATTGTGCATCAGCTGTCTGCTTCTTATAGTCAGCTGAATGAGGAGTCATCAATAAGAAGAAAATGGAGTAGAAGAAGGAAAACACAAGAAGTGGTAAAAATCTCCTAATCCTTACCAAACAGCTTCACTAAGGCCTTCGCATGAGAAGAACGTGGAGAATGTGGAGAGCAGCCTTGTTAATGAAAGATAGTGACATCCAAGTGAATTCTGCCTAAGAATATTGAAACTGCGTTCTATGATTTTGCATTCATGACCTTACTGTTGGCTTAATCCAACATCTAATAAAGCTAATGGGACTTCTTCCTCCAAAGCCAATGGGTCAGCAAGTAGCGCACAAACCAAGCATTTTTAAATCTGTGTGCAGTTGAAGATAAGAACAATTAGAGAAGTCTCTTTAGTTCGCAATTCCAATACACAAATACTTCTTTGAATTAAAATCTCAATGAAGAATCTAAGGTAGTCCATCTTATATAGCTTGTTTAAATAAACCAAATATGAAATTATTTACAGGCCAAAACATGTGGCACATTCTTTAAAATATTCTACTTTCTAGGGCTGTAATATCAAAATTTGCAATCAGACAATGAAGAAACACTTAGGAAACTTAAATAATAATGATTATTCTTTATCATGTGCTCAATTGTACCTTCCTACGGTAGAATTAAACAGGTAATGAAATCAACAGTGAAATTATGGGTAAGAGACATATGATATAAACTTAGTATTAGCCTTAGTAGGTCCTCATCCCTTTTCTGGAACAGGATTTTCAGGTGTGTATAAGCAAGATGTAGATTTCTCAGGGCTGTATGAAATGCACCTCTACAAGTTAGAAATGAGTTCAAGAGTACTCTAAAAGTTTCAAGTGATTATACTGTGAGGTTTGTTTGTCAAGATCAGCTAGCAAATTGCTTTTCGTGCTTCTTTTGTGCACAGACAGTTGTGCTAAAGAAAAAAACCCCTAAAAGCCAAACCCACCAACACTCCACATTTACTAAAGTCATCTCTTTAAAAAGGAATTATAACAATGATCTCTTAACAGCAGACTTTTATATATAGTTTTATATGGAAGAGCAAAATTGGCCTGTCCCTAGAGGCATAACAAAATTTGATATGCTTAGGCTTTTTTCCTGTTGGTGCTTATCTCTTTGATATTTAATTTGCAACTTGTTATCCATTACTCATGCTGTTTTTCATCTTCTGCTATTTCTCATATACAGTTAAATTAACTTTATTTTTTTTTTACTATAAGAAACATAGAAAAGACAGAAATTGTTATAAAATCTTCTGAAACTTACAAGCCTGAACTTTGGACTTAACCAGATGAGCAAAAGATGGATGATGGACAATAACATTCCAAGCAACTGCTTCTACTATAAATAAGGAGAAAAATCCATAGCTGGGATCCAAGTTTAAGCTCAGAAGAAATGTGAGGTTGGTTGTGTACAATGGTTTCAGCATTCAGTGAAAGCTGCCTTGTGAGCTACGACACATATACAGACTTGTAAACAAAACAGTTATATAAATAAATTAGTTTAGTAATAAGAAGGATCTTATGAAGGGTTTCTGAGATATTTGTAATAGTGATATGTAACAGTATATTCCATAAGTGAAGAACTAATGATGAGAAAGTGTTACAAAAGTACTGGGAAGGACTTTGAAATGATAAGCATTTTGTATCTCAATAACAAAAACAGAAAAGGAAAAAACCACGACGTCTTAAGCATGATATTTTGCAGGGTTTGCTAGATGAACATTGTATATGAATGAGTGCCGAAGGGAAGTCTTCTGATTCAAGCTATCGGTCATTTTGCTTTGTGAATTCCCTCGTTAATGATCTTCTTAATGGTTAATGGTCTCCATCTGATTGGCAACTCCTGTAACTTAGGAAACACGAACAAACACTGCCTCCAGTCAGGCCCCAGAACTGTTAAGTCAGGTTGAATATGTGGCTAGCTTCTAGTTTTAAGCCAGGTTTTATTACTTGATTTTCCAATAGTTCATTAGCTGCATGTTTGCAAGTAGATACATGACTTTTCTCTTTGCTCCAAACATGCCTATTTTGTGCTACTACATTAGAAGTAAGCAGCTTCTTGAAAGTGCCTGCTACTACTACACTACACGCAGGTAGCCATTGTTCCTCTAAGTACCTCACTTTCACAGAAAAAAAGTCTTCTCCAAGAAGAAGACTGGAAAAGTGGACTTGTTTAAGTTCAGTAACATACTGACTTCTTGGCATCTTCCTTCATTAACTTAATGTTTTGTGGCCACTGCTACTTAAAAAGCACTATACTAGATTGGTTTATTAGAGTATATTGTTATAGGATGTGTGCTGTGAGGCTCACCTTTAACCTAGCACAGCTAGTCTCACAGACTCTTAAAAGAGTGATCAATAGAGTAAATTATAATTTCTATTATCAATCTAGAAGAATTCTTTTCATTGTTAGTGGTAGAATTGTTTTAATGTTAAATAAGTCCATCCTCTGAAAGACCTAAAGATCACACAATATATAAAGAGATGGAAGTAATAATTGTTTATCATTCATCACATTCATTTATTTTCTTTGTAAGGTCATAATTAATTTTATTTTAATAGTAAAATATGTTAATATTACATTATCATGTAATAATGTCACATATAATAACTTAGAATTAAAACCTCATTGAATCTAAATTGATGACAGGATCTGATCTTCTGTTGCAGTTTATTATCACTAAGCAGTCATCCAAGAGGAAAATTAATACCCAGATTTTGGGATAACATCTTAGAATCATAGAATCATAGAATCATAAGGTTGGAAGAGACCTCTCAGATCACCGAGTCCAACCCTGCCTGTCTCCCCACTAAACCATATCCCTAAGAAACTCATCCACCCTTCTTTTAAACACGTCCAGGGATGGTGACTCCACCATCTCCCTGGGCAGCTGTGCCAATCCCTGACCATTCTTTCAGTAAAGAAATTCTTCCTAATGTCCAGTCTAAACTTCCCCTGGCGCAACTTGTGGCCATTTCCTCTTGTCCAATCACTGTCACTTGTGCAAAGAGCTCAGCACCCACCCCGTCACAACCTCCTTTCAGGCAGTTGTAGACAGTCATGAGGTCTCCTCTCAGCCTCCTCTTCTCCAAGCTAAACAACCCTAATTCCCTCAGTCTCTCCTCGTAGGACTTGTTCCCTAGCTCCCTCACCAGCCTCCTTGCCCTTCTCTGGACACGCTCCAGCCCCTCAATGTCCTTCTTGTAGTGAGGGGCCCAGAACTGAACCCAGCACTCGAGGTATGGCCTCACCAGTACTGAGTACAGGGGCACAATCTCCTCCCTGCTCCTGCTGGCTACGCTGTGTCTGACACGGACTAAGATGCCATTGGCCCTCTTGGCCACCTGGGCACACTGCTGGTTCATGTTCAACCGGCTGTCAACCAACACCCCCAGGTCCTTTTCTGCCAGGCAGCTCTCCAGCCACTCTTCCCCAAGCCTGTAGCACTGCATGGGGTTGTTGTGTCCCAAATGGAAGACTCTGCACTTGGCCTTGTTGAACCACTTCCCGATGGTCTCAGCCCATCGGTCCAGCCTGACCAGATCCCTCTGCAGAGCCTCCCTTCCTTCAAGCGGATTCACACTTGCACCCAGCTTGGTGTCATCTGCAAACTTGCTAAAGGTGCACTCAATGCCTTCGTTGAGATCATTGATAATGTTCTCAAAAAGGACTGGACCCAGCATTGAACCCTGGGGAACACTGATTGTGACCGGTTTCCAACTGGATTTAATTCCATTTACCACAACCCTTTGGGCCCGGACGTGCAGCCGGTTCTTTACCCAGCAGAGGCTGTGCCTGTCCACGCTGATGGCAGCCAGTTTCTCCAGCAGAATACTGTCAGAAACGGTTTCAAAGGCTTTAGTGAAGTCCAGGTAGCCCCCATCCACAGCCTTTCCTTCATCCATTAAATGGGTAACCAATGGAGATCAAGTTGGTCTGGCAGGACCTGCCTTTGGTGAACCCATGCTGACAGGGCTTGATCACACAGTTGTCCCGCGTGTGCTGGGATAGTAATAGTACTCAAGATGATCTGCTCCATGACCTTCCCCGGTACCGAGGTCAGACTGACAAGCCTGTTAGTTACCCTTCGACCCTTCTTGTAAATGGGTGTAACATTTGCCAGTCTCCAGTCAAGTGGCACTTCCCCAGACAGCCAAGACTGCTGGTAGATGAGGGAAAGGGGTTTGGTGAGGACCTCTGCCAGTTCCCTTAAAACCCTTGGATGGATCCCGAGGGTCTTTCCAAACCGCTGGACACAAGCATAAATTGGCAGAGGAGTGGCTGCAGAGTAGCCCTGCAGAAGGAGAGCTGGGCATCCAAGGCCAGCTTGGATGGGGCCTTGAGCAGCCTGGTCTGGTGGGAGTTGTTCCTGTCCATGGCAGGGGAGTTGGAAATAGATGATCTTTAAGGTCCCTTCCAACCCAAAACATTCTATGATTCTCTGATTCTATGATGGTTGGCAGCTGACTCAGTATCAGTCAGTAATGTGCCTTAGCAGCCAAGAGGGCAAACCACATCCTGGGATGCACCAAACACTGCATAACCACCTGATCACAAAAGGTGATTATCTTGCTATATTCAGTGTTGATATGGCCTCACCCCACAATTTGAAAAGGATATGAAAGTCCTTGAATGTATCCAGAAGATGGCATCAAAGCTGGTGATGGGGCTGGAAGGAATGTCCTGTGAGGAGTGACTGAGGACATTGTCTAGTTTGGAGAGAAGGAGGTTGAAGGGCAACCTCATTTTTCTCTAAAGATTCCTAAGGAGGGGAAGTGGTGAGGGAGGTGCTGGTGTCTTCTCCCTGGGATCCAGTACCAGGGCACGCGGGAATGGCTGAAAGCCGCATCCCTCAGGGAAGGTTTAAACTTGACATGAGGAAACATTTCTTTACCAAGAGGGTGCTCAAATCCTGGAACAGGCTTCCTAGAGAGGTGTTTGATGCCCCGCATCTGTCAATGTTTAAGAGGCATTTGGACAATACTCTTATTAATATGTTTTAACTTATGGTCATCCCTGATGTGATGAGGCTGTTGGACTCATTGATTGTTGTAGATCACTTCCAACTCAACTCTTCTGCTCAATTGGATTTGATTCTTCCTTCCTTTCACTGCTAGTACATGCTGAGGTCATCTTTGATGACATTTCTTCCCAGCCCTTCACCAGAAGAAGGGACTGAATGGATAATCATATCTCACCCTTGGCATTGGGTCTGTCATATTCTGGGAAGAAAGCAGGTACTTTCTGATGAAACTGGGAGCTGTGGGGATTGTTTTGATATAATTTGACCACCTGGATAAATTTGCAAAAAGCATATAAGAACTACGGTTTCTAAAAGTCTTCTGTGTTCACCTAGTTCACCTAGATGGATTTCCACAGGATGGCAAACCCCACATTTCTGACACTCGTGAGGCCCAAATATTAAGCCCTCAGTCTGAAGCAGGAGGGGCTAGGGAACTAAATGGTTGTAATTTTTTAATTTTTTTTAATATGACCAATACCTTTTTATTTCCCTGTGGATTTTGTTGTTGTTGTTGTTTCCTTGAACTCATTTTTAGAAATGCCTTATCTGTTTCCCTTGAAAAAACATGCTAAACCAAAAAACAACAGCACTCCATCAGAGCGAAGGTCCATTTGGCCCCATATTGTGTCTCCAAAGTGGCCAACCATAAATGCCTAAAGAGGAATATATGAGCAGTGCAGGTCTGTTTCTGTCAGGGTCCTGGGAATGCTCATAGGCCTCAGTGGCTGGGCCTGGCCTCCCTGGGGGCCCCACCCACATCGTTTCGTGCCAGGGGCCCAAGGGGCGTTGTGTCTCAGCTCAGCTTGAGGTCTTCAGTTGCTGTGTAACAGATGTTGTAGGTTTTCACATTTCTGGTCTTCTGTCCTGGATGGGGCTGCGAACTGCACTGCAGAGAGCTGCTCTCCTGGATGGACCCCTCGGACCTAGGTCATAGCTTGTCATGCAGAACTATTCGCAAAACATAGCATAACTCTTCTGGTCTGATCTGGTCTATTCAATTCCTTGCCTTCACCATGAGCTGAATAATGATTAGACTGTTATTTGCTTGAAGTGCCAGGGTTTTTCCAGCTCCAAAGCCACTTCCATAGACACAAATCAGAAATGTTCTAAGTTGAAATGGGATTTTTTTTTTAAATCTTATTTTGGTTTATGTAATTTTATGTTATTTTATGTTAAATATGTTATGTTTTATTTTTCTGAATCTGTTTCAAAGCTGATGCTCACAAGCATTAACACAATGTGCACACATTGCCAGGAGAAGGCTGATGTGTTCTTCAATCTAGCTTGAAAAAAAGTTCCTGGCAGTCTGGCAAATGCAAGTCACAGAGCAGCAGACAGTAGCAGAGCAGACCCTGCTTGCTAAAGAGTGAGAACTTAAAGAACGAGAATCAGGACCGAAGGAGAAGGAGAAGTTCCCTCGTGCCTGTCGTACGCTTGTATTGCATGCGAGGAGAGCTGAAAAGTGGCAGCTCCTGATGTTGCAGCAAGCTTGGAGCCCTTCCAAGCACAAGGTATTTTGCACAAGCAAGAACCCCTGGGGAAACAGAGCCATGGGAAGAGCAGAGCTCACTCCTGTGACAAACTTGGGATGGGAAAGAGAGTCGCAGAGAATCAGGGCACAAGGAGTGCTTGGATGTGTGTGAGCAGCAGGCAAGAACCTGGTCAAAAAGGCCCAGAGGAGCCCTGACAAGGGGCTGTGCTCAGTGCTACAGCAGAAAAGAAGCAACACCCAGGACCACTCTGGGGACCCATCCTGGAAGTCTAGAAATCTTCTTCCACTCACATGCAGCGCATGAGGGAAGCAGGAGCAGCAGGCACTTGACCGAAATGGCTCAAAGAAGCCCTATGCTCAATGCAGCAAGGGAAGGGGAAAAAACCCAGGGACCACTGCCAATCTGCCTTGGTGGGAAATACCCTCCTGATCACAGCACTGGCAATCAGCTATTATCTGAGCATGTGAGCATGATCTGCCTCCTTGTCCCACAGGCTGGTCACACCTGCCAGCAGAAGCCCAAGCCCTGTTTTCACTCCATCTGGAGCCATGTCAGTAGCTTCCCAGATTGGCCAGATGTCCCTGGCCTGATCAACCTTGGGAGTAAGAATCCTTCCTGTGCCTGGCAGGGCACCAGAGGGTGCCCCAATGCACTGAGACCCCTGGCCTGGCAATACCTCTGCATCCCATTTCTTACAGCTGTTGTCACTGGCTTCTCAAGGGATAAGGTCGAAGAGCTCTGCAGTGATCCTCAGGAAGGTGTTCCCTTGCTCTTGCCACTGCTTGCCACTGGAAAAGGCCTGATAACCTCAGGCACCTCCAAATGTTGCTGGTTCTTCTCATTTTCAGCAGCCTCATCTCTCTGGTCTTCCTCCCTCAGTCCCCTCCAAATAAATCCACTGGCTCCTCAAGGACTTCCTTTTGGATGCATTTGGGCTGCCCCTAGACCAGCTCTGGTAGTGAGACATGGGAGGATGCCCTCTTTTATGCTCCCTGGGACATGGTGCCAGCCGTGTAGCTGGGTGGGGACACTGTTCCACGAGAATGACAGGGTGACCCATGCGTAGCCCCATCTGCTGCAGCCCTACCTGCTGCCCTTCTGCCCAACATTCTTCAGAGAAAGGCCTTTGGAGTGCTGGGCTTGAGGCAGTCTTTGAGTCCAGGGGGCTGTCCCTGCCCTTGGTGGCGGTGCAGTGGGCACAGCTTCTGGGTGTCTTCTGCCACGTGGCTCCCAAGGACATACCTCATCCTGTTACTCTTCTGTCAGACCGTGAACCATAAGTTGGGATGGATGGCACCAAGGCTTTGAAAAACAAGTGAGCAGAGTTTACACTCATGAGGTGAGAAAGTTGGTCATTTTCACACCTAGAACATTTGGATCTTTGCCCAAGCACAACTGGGCAAACAACAACTCTTCCAAACTGTAAAAATAGCCCATTGTTGCTGTCAATGTCACATTCCCTTTTCCCACCAAAACCAGTCTGCACAGCTGGCTGTGGTTATATGGGATATAAACTGCGCTTCAGCCATGAGATAAAACTTTCAGAGCTCATTGGTGACTTTAACATTTCTTAGAGTTATTTGCCTACCTCCATTTGTGGGAAGATGTTGAGATCTTATCTAAAAGCCTGGCAAATCTCTTTTTCCTTGAGGACTTATTCCTTTTAGTCCTGAAAGAGGAAGGAAGATACTATGGTTGTCATTTTTCACTTGGTGCTAAAGTTGATATGTACATTCAGATTATGTAAATAAGGGCATTTGTAGCATAGACATTCATTTGGTTGTGGTGATACCAGAGGTGAAAAACAAAAGAGTTTTGGTTCCTTCTGCACAAACTCTGCAGAGCTATAGATAGAATGCATGATCTCCTCACCATTCCTTAGTAAGGAATCAAGAGACATTTTCTACACTGTTGATGGTGACAGCTTCCTCAAGAAGCACTGAATTGGTTTGTGCTCTTGACCATCTTCTTCCTTACACTTCAGTAGTTTTTTCCCTTCTTTGGCCTTTATCCTTGCTACCTTTCTTGAAAATTATGGCAATCCTTTGTCTTGCTTTGTCTTGCTCCTTCTAGTTTTTCCTCTTCTTCTGTAGGCCCCAATTGACTCTATTCCCCTAATCCACAGTTTAGTCTTTGCCTTCACCCCAGATGGAATTTCTTTCTTGAACCTGAGGAATGAGAAATGTCCATGGTGATACAGGTGAGTTGTCATCAGAGTTTTGCACAATATTAAAATATCTGCCTGACACACAGCAGGCATTTGCCTATATGACACTGGTGACACTGAGATCTACTCATGCCTCTGGGAACATTTGCCTACTCCTAAGTTTCCAGACTGGAGCAGAAATCCATGGCACTCCACGTGACGTTGTGTTACCAGTTTGTACACTACATTTCTTCCCCCATGGTTTCTTTATGTAGGGGCTATGTCTTCAGCTGCCAGAGAGTATGTGGGCCAGGAAAATAGACCATGAGATACCTTTTTTTTTCTGATTCATCAATACCATGAAATCTAGACTGTGATGTGGACAATGAATGTGTCTTTTAGAGAAAGCAGGAAGCCTACACATCTTGAATGGTAGCTTTCTGCAAGCTAAATTAACAGGATCTGAGCATGGACTTAACCCTTTCATACACTGTGAGGCTTCAAAGTCTGAAATGTGGAGCCTAAGGGATATGTTAAGAAAGCTTTCAACCATCGGTAGCCTGCTGGAGTCCAGCTCCACGCAGTCATGATCAGAAGATCCAGTCCTCCACAGTCCTCCAGTGGAGGGTGAGCAATGGACACACTGTGTGGGTGGGCTCTCAGCAGGAAGCTGATGCTGTCAGTCTAGTCACTTTAGAAACAGATGCCTCCTCCTAGGAAGGGAAATAACTATAACTGGTAGTAACTGAGCTTCCGTTTTGGAAGTTTCCTCGGAAAAAGTGCCAGACACTGTTAAATCTTCATGAGATGAAACGCTGGTGTGACAATATGCTGCAGTTGGTGGCTCTGCTCTCTGTGGGGATAAGCTTTACTCTCCAGGAGTGTGAACACAGATTGCCAAGTTTTTAAATGAAATCTGCAGGTCTTTAGTCAAGAGGAGGGTTGTTGCTGATAATGCTGATGTGGGTGAGGAGTTAGCTGGCCAAGTGGCCACCTGAAACTAAAAGGTCACTGGCTCTCTTTAAGAGTCCCTATGCACCTGAAAGATAGCTGCTAAGAAGGACTGGGGATTTTGCTTTAATATACCCACTTGAAACATCTCAGAATGTTGGTATGATGAAGTTACTGATGATATTATTCAGATAAAAAGGATTTTTTTTTTTTAAATTGATAAAAGAAAGTATGAAAAGCAATCTTCTAGTACACACTTCATAATTAGTTTGAAAAATTGGTGCAGTTAGGGCAGAAAGCTGCCAGCAAAAGTCTATTCAGATAAAGAATCTCGACATTTTGATGTCAGCTCAGTGTGGAGACATAACAGGTCCTTGCATGTACCCAAACATGGATCTGGTGCATCTATTCTATTCCATTTAAATAAGAAGAACTGAGAAGGAACAAGTGCAGAACTATTATTATCTGTAATACAGGAGTGGTCCAGAAAAACAAGGCTCAAGATAGTCACTCTGTAGGGGAAAGTCAGTGAGGCTTGACTGGAGTCCTAATACAAAGGTCTTCCCATGTGCTATTTCTTTCCTTTGTAGCAAAATAAATGCCACAAAGAGAATACCTTGATTTCCCCGCTGCCAGGCAGCTCACTTGTAAATCCTCCAGAACACCTTCTCTTGATGAGAGGAGTAACATCAGCAGAGTCTGTTTTGTACCTGATGAAAATGAAGGAAAAAAAGTGTGTAGGCAACAGGACTTTTCAGGATCAAGGTCAGACATATAAACTTCTGCTACACTGAGCTGAGAAAGAACTTGGCAGCGCTTCACTGTTAGCAGTCCCTCACAGTCTCTAGTTACAAAGCCCAGATCCTACAGGAAGGCTGACTCTCACATGAAAAAAGACCAACACATAGACAGTGGCTTTTCAAGGAACTGGGGGTCAAGCTTAGAGTAGATGAGGTAGGATTTAACAACAATAATGTAGCTCCTGCTGAGAGAATGGAAATTTTGTACGATGTATGACTTCAGAAGAAACACTGCTTGTAAGCCCTGCTTGATCCCTTTTAGTTACTTTGGTTACTCAGACGACTTTAGAGATCTGGACCTGAATTCGCTGGCTGATGGTAGTGATAAGCATCTGCTCTGTGGGATCAGCTCAATAGGAAACCACACACACGAATGCATGTTCACAAATGCATGTTCCCCATTCGAGAAAAACATCCTTGTGAAAAACAGCCGCATGCTGGATTCATACCGACCTATGTAAAGACAGTTACTGATGAAGTACCACTTACCAGCTTAGTAAGTGTGAGGTTCTGTTTCAGTACAGATGTTGTAGCAGGATTTGATCCCTTTGGAGACTGTGAGTTAAACCTGACTGAAAACTAGAACCACAGTTTCTGCAAGCCTTCTTGTTTTCTACTTCTTCAGATACTTGAACTTATCAAAATAAATAGACATAATCTAGAACTGGAGACTAATAGCATTTCTAGAAGGTTTCCCAAGTTCTTTGTCTCTGTATTCTATAATTTTCAGTTTGCCAGGAAAACAACAGGGCTGCTAGAACACTTCAGGACAACCAGACTTCTTTTATGAAAGCCATTGATGAATGCTGAAGTAGATAGATACATTTTAAATAAGAATATTTTTACCCAGGGTTGCATGAGGGCAAAAGTATAAGCAATCACATCAGCAGTTTTCCACTACAGGAGAAGACAAGAAAAAAAGTATCAAGAAGGATTAAAAGTTAAAGTGTGAGTTTTGTACTACATTTACTCTGAAAATATTTCTTCTCTACTTGGGTACAGAGTTGCTTTTAGCCTTTCATCTGCTAGATTAAAATCAGTGAACTTGCTGTTTTATATGTTTTGCCTGTAAATCAGGAAGGATCTTTGATAACCTTAGTACTGGCCATCCAGAGACTGCTATGTGAAAGAGTGTGAAATAAATAAATGCTTGCACTTACCTTACCTGAATTTACAACTCATTCCTACTGTAGATCCATGATTACTAGAACTCCTCTTCCTGAAGGAATCTGTATGAGAAACTCAAAAGGATTTTATTTACCTTCAGGCTATGATGTCTTACACTGTGGTAGGTATAGCTAGGGCTTGGACTGATTCTTTCTGTTCTAGCTGTAGCCACCTAGGATCTTTGTAAATACTGTATGAAAAACAATATACCACCTTACAGCCTTATTCATATCTACTAATCTTTGTGTCACTTCTGTAATGCAACTTTGAAGTTGTCACTGTTGTTATGTCATACCACAGGAAAACTGCAAAAGCAGGGGAAAGAGTGGGAAATACAGTAATGGTTGTTGCATTAGATTAATTCTTCCTGTGATGAGATGGTGCATCACATCAAACATACTTTTGGAGTTACAGTGAAATCTTGGAAAGAAAAGAGTATTTTATTAATATATACTTTCTTCTCCCTAGCTAATTATTGAACAGCTAGTCCTACCCTGAAAGTAATTCTTTCTGAAATGCTTTCTTACCTGAAAGGAAGATCGAAGTATCCCACCAAAACAGGCTGACTTTCAATTTCTGAATGTAAAAATCCAAACCATGTTCTCTTTGAAGAGTCTCAGATCTAAACATTATTTTCACTTTTGTTCAGTGAGTAATTTCAGTTTACTGTGAACGATGCAGTAAAAAATTTAAAATTTTTTTTGACAATTTGGGAAAAAGAATCAGTAATAAAATTAATCATTATTAGATGCTTTTCCAAATATGTAGTCATTCTGACATGATGGAGACAGTGCTGGAGTTCTCCTCAAAGCTCATCCTTTGAGGAACAGTCTGCCATTCTGACTCATGCTCAGTATTATCTCACTATTGAATAACATTTTATCGTAAAATAGACTGGTTTATTTTTGTTCTTCTATGAACCCACAGTAGCACGTCAGGGCATATTGTCAGAGTGAATAAAGTTATCACATTGCCACTTTGATGATATGAAATCATTGTTACAACAGATCACAGGATTTTGAGAAATTTACTTATATGGATATTTATTTTGCAGATTGGAATATACCTGAAGTGGCCCTGGCATGCATTTCATGTCATTCGTAGATCAGTCAGAAATAGTCTATGTAGTGCACAGGTGACTTTATTTTTTCAGTATTGCCTGTCTTCTTGACAACTTTTGCAGTACTGAGCAGTTGGGTTTTTTTATTATGAGCACCGCTTTTGGTGTTATCACATTCAGTCTTGATGTCTTTCACAATCCAGAAAGAGTAGATTCAAAGAAAGTTCCTTTCAGCAGGGGATAATTGTCTGGCAAGCATAGTGTAACTTTTACTTTTCCTCAATATTTTTGTGTTCCATAAAGGTGTCTCTACAATACACAAAATGTGTCTCTGCTTGCTATGTAATTTTGCACCCTCTTCTGGTCAAGACTTTCCCTTTTTAGGCATAAATCTTGTGATAGAGGTGGATTCAAGATGAAGTTATTCAGCATTAATGCCAAATGTTCACACTGAAAAGTTTGTGTTGTACACAGGCAAACTCCTCACTAAAGAAATACCCGAACCCCAAACCATTCAGACCCTGAAGGTCAGCTGTGTTCTGATCAGTTGTTTTTAAATGCTTCTAAGAAAGAAAAAAGAGCAGGTTGAAACACACCCATTCACATTAAATTGTCATCTTCTAGATCTTCCAGGGGTTCTGTCATCACCAAGACAGAAGTCCTCTTTTCCTATGGTGAGGGATAAGGTCCTCCTAATCTAGGCAAGTTTCTGTGCTGCTACAGATCTAAATATCTCCAGCATATGTAGAGAAAAGGGAAACTGTAGTTTAAGAAAGTGAGAATAAAACCCCCTATGGTTCTGTAACTTGTGCAAATATTTGAATAAACCAATACCTACTTCTATATTTCTTGAGTTCTCCTTTGCTCACTGTAAAAATATGAAAATAACTGTAGTTCTGCTGTCATAAAAACATAAGCAAGATAAGGTCTGTAGGTATATAATGCCCTAAGCAACACATCTTGGTTTGAAAACAGCTGAACAGTTTGTCTATTAGCCCTTTAACACATGCTGCGGCAGGATCTAAAGCAGCTGATGCTCAACTGTGGGTTTCAGGACACTGCACTCATTGACCATCTACCAAACCTTTTTAATTACAGCATTTCTTTCCCTCTTTTCAAAGGCCACTGATATTTTACTTTACTGTCAGCTGAGATGTCTTCAATTTTTGCTGCCAACTCATTATCTGTAAAAATTTTCAAAAGATGTTCAATAATTAGAGGTCACACTCATTTCTAGTAGTGGTAATTAATTTTTTACTTGAGCAAAAAAATACTTTGTTAGTTTTGGGGATTTTTTTTATAGCTCGTGCATGCCCTAGGTTGGCATTTGTGATTCAGCATGTCCCAAATATACATTAAACCTATTCTAAATTTGACATTTCTATTTCAATGCTGATTTGTATTTACTAAGTGCTTCCTGTTCTTCAACGATTTTTCTGCTGCATTGCATATGATTGACTTAAAGACAGAAACCAAACTGAACCTTGGAGTTTCCTTATCTAATGGTCTACAAGCATGAACAATCTTTAGGAAGTATTTGTGGAAATTTCACCTCTGTTTTTTGGCAGTCAGCCAGGCATTATTTACTCTGCTGATTTTGCAGTTGAATTTAACACCAAAAAGGAATTATTCACATGGTCAGCGCCACAAGACACAATTTAAGCAGAGAGCGCATTCAGAATCCAGGCTGGCGTTGTTGGATAGGCATTTGAAAAACTTCACTCATTACAGCTAAAATATTGCTAAAATTTCTTGTAAGCGAAACTAGACCATTTTCCCTATTGTTTTCAGAGACAGAAAATGCAGTAGGCACTGAACAGCAATTGTATCCACCAGTCAAACCTTTGTACACTATTAAATTATTCCCTAATTGCTTCCTATTAGTTCTCTAGACTGTAGGTTTTAGAATCAGGGGCTGTCCCTAAGAACTTGAACAGAATTGCCATCTTGCCTTCCAACTAGTCCAATGGCCTAAGGTGCTACTCAGATGGATTAAAACTGGCAGCATCTGGCCTTAATCTGTGGCATCAAATCTGTTGCTTTTTTTCTTTCTAGAAAACTGTAATCTTTGATTAACAGCAATCTTCTCATGAAGTATCAAAGCAGGATTTGGGATTTCATAAACTGTGGATACCTGGGTGGAAAACAATCCTAGCACAGTACTGAGTTTTGATATAAAGGGCTTTGTAGATTAAGCTAGGAGAACCACCAGTCCTCTAATTTATTGTTACCAGGTAGAACTGGTTATCAAATGCTTTCTTTTAAAGACAGAATTTTTTATAATATTTATACTTTTTATTTCCGTATATGTTTATATGGAGAAAATCTATAACAAATTCTGTACTTTTCCTCTAAAGCATCTTCATTTTCTTTTTTATTATCAGAAGAAATACGTAGCCAGCAGCGCTCCAAGCTCCTGGCTAGCCTATATTTTAGGTATACTGTAGTTTACTGTGAGTCACTGGGGGTTTTCACAAAAACTCGACTGCCTGGGACTACAGCACCTAGAAGTTACAGATGCTTTCCAAAGCCTCAATAAACTTTATACAGCAACTGTTTTTCTGCTATTCTGGATGATGGGGGCAGGGGCTAGAGGCTTGCACAGGATCAAAATGCCATCATTTTCACAACAGTAAATTTCACTGGTTCCAAGCTTGCTGCAGTTTCCTTTTTATTGCAAATACATCAAACTGTCTCTGATATATCTAGCATGTCAAGGCTGAAAAAGGTTCACACATCAGATGCCAACTTTGAGGGGGATTTTAGAGGCAGAGGGGGAAGTTGACATAAGGTACAAGCAGTCTTTCATAGGCACTTAAAACATGCCATTTTTATGATCCTTTTTTTATATTTTTATTTTTTTAACAGATGATGGGGGACAGGATAGCAGCGTCAAGAAAGGTGGCAGTGTGCTCCTCTCATGCACTATCCACTGATTTCAGAGAACCTTGATATCTTTCCCTGCTCCTATATCTTTCTCTTCCATTCCTAATAAGTAGATTCTGTTGCAGGTTAGATCAGCTTGTAGTTAATGATTCGATTTCCATTACTGATACTAATATTTTAAAGTCAGAATCTCTTTTTGCTGATTTTTTTTTTTCTTTTAAACAAAACTGTGGCCTCAGCTATGATAGAAGCTTTGCCATGTTTTTGAGAAGAAGTGTAACTTTGTGCATGGTATGCAGAAATAGATTCTGTAATTTCACAATATCACATGTACAAATGACATCTTTACTCCTTTTTATGAACAGTCCTTTCATTGACTACTCAATTTTCTTCATTTGTCAACCGGATTGAAGGTTTGATTCTGAAAAAGTCTAAAAAAAAATCATAAAAAGATAATAAAAATATAATAAAATATAATAAAAATGATACACACTTCTCTTTCTCCATTATGTTGGGCTTCTGAAACATCTATGGTTTCTGCACCTTATATATAAATTCCATTCTTTTAAATTGATCTGTTAAATTCATCCTCCCTCTTTGTCACAACTAAATAACAATATGTACATTCAGGCAGACAATGAAAAATAAACTGATGGCTGACTCACAGAGAAGTCACCAGCAAGCTGAATAACACATGAAAAGTTCTCTGTTTTACTGTAAGTATTTTTGTAAGCTTCCTATATAATCTGATTTACATCTGTCAAAGGATATTGAGAAACCAAGCCCACAAATAGTAATAAAAAGTCATTAACCTAAAGCAGCTTTGACATAAAGCCAGGGCAGATACTTGCAGCTGTATTTTCTGTATCTGCCTTGTAAGGGCTGGCATATCTCGAATTCAGACCTTAAAGGAAAAATATGATTGTTCCACTCTCAAATATGAACCCATCTTTTCTTCACACTGCCTCTCTTTCCTTTTGTAAATAGGAAGATATATCTCTGAAATGAAGATTTATCTGATGGTATGGGCAAAGCAATGAATAAAATATAGTCATTTTGACAGAGAAACTGCCCTATTAAACACAGATGACATGATCACAACCTTCCCCCCCGCCCATTATTAATCTATTAATTAACTATATTCTTCTGCAGAAGGCAATGTCCCTAAAGGGGTGGAAATATTTATGAGAGGTCCGACTGACAACATTATCAGGTGAATCAGTTCATCTTACGTTCCGGGTTAAACAGCATTACTGTTATATAGATGCTGGATCTGTGTTCTGGGGCACATATGCAGAAGAGAAGGAAAAGACAGCATCCCAGAGAAGAATGAAAGGTACCATTATTATAACTGGTATGACAGCAAGGTCTCGTTGATTATTCTCAGTATCTTAGTTTGGTTTCTATTTTAATTTCATTTACTAAAAATGCCTGCATATTTTCTGGGCTGACTGTCACTTACAGGATTTAGCAGAGTAATACTTAATTTCTTCTCACTTGCCATCTATAAATTTGAAGTTCAAGAAATTAAATTTTTTAGTATCTTTTCCCTCTCGTCTACTGTCACTTCTCACTCACTAACAGATTCTTTGCTTTAAAGTCTGGGAGGTCAGATTTCCTGTTTTACCCACACTCTCTTTACTCGATCAAAGTGATCTGAATGGAATAAAGCAGTAAAGACCTTTCTAATAATAAGAGGGGAGGAAAAGAGAGAGGAAAATAAACATATAAAGTTGGCTTGATAGGAAGGCTAGATTCAAGGAGTTTAAGGCCAGAAGGAATCACCTGATGATTGTCTATGACTTTATATCTCGGAGCAGTAAATTTCATCCCGTTATCCCTACGCTGACCCTATAACTTCCAATTGCCTAAAGCCAGCCTTTCGAAATAACAAGAAACAGGGCAACTCCATTTCTATTGGTTTTCCTTTCACTGTGCAAACATCTTCACTGTTATACACTTTATTTCAAATTAAAATTTGGTAGTGTCATCTTCCAGCCATCAGATACTGCTGCATCTCTTTCTGCTAGATTACAGAGCCTCTCAATAAATGCTGTTCATGAGTACAGAAATACATAAGAATCATAAAGGCAGGACATTAGCAACAAGGGCCTAATAATTAATTAACCAAGTCCCATTTTAGGATCTTTATAGAGTTACATTCCTGCTTGGTTTATGCTCGAGTTTCACAAAAAGTCTAAAATAAAAGTTGAACAACAGAAAACCTGCGTAGTTTCAGGTCACACAGCAAACTCCCAACTCAGGCCAGGTAACAGTTTGTCCTGTAAGCCCAACATCTTGTGAATGGTTATTGGTCTCTTCTGCAAAAAGACATCAAAACTGGGGTGTCACTTACTGCCAGAGTAATCATCAAGTAACACTGTACAAGTACATACTTTGCACTCGCATCCTCCCATCATTGAAGTAAAAGAACAGGACACACTCCGTGTACCAACTTTGTTCTTCTACTTCTTAATTTGTGAAATGATACAGAATGAATCTCAGCAACTTGAAGGCAAGAAGGCTGAATTAGATCATGCAATAGAATCTCATTTATATCACAGATCGTAGATTTCACCCAGGTACCACAATTAAGTGTAGTGAAGTGTGTTTGACAAATGCATATTTTCCAGAGAAGGAAGTAGTCTTGATCTGGAAAAATCAAAAGATGTAAAATCCAACTGCAGTTGCAGTTTTTAATAATTTCCCTGTTATCAATGCATGCCATATTTTCAATTCAAATTTGTCTTATTTTACCTTTCATCCATTAGTTGTTGTCATGCTTTTCTTTATTAGGTTAAAGAACTCTTTCATTTGACATTTTCTCCCTCTCTGTCTTATACCCTGGAACTGGGCCACCTCTCAGTTTCTCTTTTGATGAATTAAGTGGACCCAATTCTTAAGTTTCTCAGAGTATATTATTCTAATATCAATTAAATTTTGTTGCTTTTTTCAACAATCTTTTTGTTTTTGAAGTGAACCTCAAATTCATTTGTCCTTGGTGATGATTGTCACTAATACTTCAGCACAGCGTTTGCCTTCAACATGTTTTCTGACACGAGGCACCCCAATGCAAGTAACTTTATCTAGTCCTTTGCAAAAAAAAAAAAAAAAAAGCTATAAACATCAAAGGCATTGTGACAATTTTATGAACAAATGCTTATAACTAGTTTGTCTCAGTTGGATCAGTTGCAAAATCTTCCAGCGGAAGTAGTCTTCCCACTGGCCACATAATAACCTGAATAGATGGTAAATACAACGTATTGCCAGGATTGCACTTTCCCACTTTATGTACAGAAATCTCTCTACTATGTGGGTGGAATACAACAGTTCCTCTCTTTACTGAAAAATCAATTTCAGTGTAAGGGCCACAGATTTAAGACCCTGCTTGTGTTCATGATGAGTAACAGAGCTACAGAATGACATAGGTATGAGGAAGTTACTAGAGAAAATTCCACCTTCGATTAGACACATATTTGAGGTTTTGAAAAGAACTTTATCTTCTACTGTGAGAACTTGACAAGAGCTCAGAAGACCCATTTCTTCACAATGACGCTGTATTTGACCTCCTTGGTGACCATTCAGCCATATATATTCTGAAGATCCATCAGAGCACTCGATAGCATCAGAATTTCAAGAGTTTCAAATTCAAGTTTCCATCTGAAAATCATCCAGTATGAACTCAAATGCAGCCAAAACCATCAGAAGCAGAACTAGAGAATTTCTCCAGCCGTTACGTTTTCATACTCCTGAAACAGCAGTGCTGTCAGCTGTTGATGTTATAATGGTTACATGATGCCTTGCCATGACATATTTGTCATCTTCCACAAGCTTCTGAGAAAAAGAAAACACAGGAGGCTGAATACACAAAAACAAGAGATCAGAGGTCTGCATAGTACTAACTAAGCATCCTCACCTATCACTGATTCACCTAGTAACTGCTGCTCAGCATAACTTTAAAAATCAAGCATCAGCAAAAGAAATACTGGGAAGTTATCACTGTATTCACAACCCCTCACCTCAGTTTTCTGCCAGTCTCCTATTGCATTTGTCTAGTTTCAGTCAAATAAGTTACATTGGATTTTCACATTTTTTAAAAAGATCAGTAAGATCAGCTGCCACATAAAATCACAAGGCCTAGAGTCTCGGAACATTGACCATTGCCAGGTGATAAAAAGTTGCCTTGAAATATGGGTAACTGTGTACTACCTGTTGTAATACTTTGCATACTTATAGGCAATGCCATTTGGTTAAATATGCTCATTCTGTGAGAAGAAAAGTCTATTAAGAAAGGAGAAAATGAGGTTCTCTGCTTTCATTCTTAACATGATCAGGTTTATGAAGGCAAACAAAATAGATCTATATCTTTATGTGCTAGTTTGACAAAAGAGAAAATTGAGTAGGTAGCTCAGGACCAGATAGAAATATGCTTTAAGTAAATAAAGATACTGCATATCTAAAGGAACCAGTCCCAAATCAATAGCTTTCTCTCTTCCAAAAAACCCCCAAACATAAAGAAAATCATCATAATCTCTGATGGTCCTTCATAGAGACACTGGAAACTGCAGGCGTCCAGTTTTTCTGTGTAAGCAGGAGTAATTTCTAAAGGTAAGGATCACTACACATCTCTTCAACAAAAAGATTTCTTCAAAATCAACTGTTTCCTTTACTTACTATTATCTGTTTTAATGTTTCCAGTGGGGTTATTTTGGATGACATTGTCTGCATTACAAAGATTCTACTGAAGCTTGAAATTGTGGAAATAAAGAAGTGTCAAATTCTCCAGAAAAATATGACAAGCACATATGTAAATGGATTTAATCAGTCACCTTGAGAAACAGGAGGAGGTACTATGTTCTCCACTAGCCGTGTTTCCATTATATTCCCCTTGGAAAACTTTCCATTTTAATGTCTCTAAAGGAACTGACTAAGAGGTCATACAAGGAACTGCATAGAATTAAATGTACTGTGATGTAATCAGATCCCCATGCTTGTCCCAAACTCTCATCTATTTACTTATTCCCCTCCCCAACCCAGTCAAGACAATTTTCCTTACATGAGTTAAATTCACAGCATTAGCTCCTAAATGCATTTCCCAAACAGCAGATTTCCACACAACTGTCAAATGTTTGTATTGACAATGAGCAACCTCACTTTAAAATTTACTAAAAAAGGGCTTCTTAGCCCACTAATTTCAAGCTTGTAGTTAAATTTTCTTCTCCTGCATTCAATCCTTAGTCCATAAAATATCACATATATTACATTTGTTTAGTGAAATGTATCATTCCTGGAGATACTGGTCTAAATTGTTGAACTAAAATACCAGTGTTCATCTTCTAAAATACGTTAAAACCATCCACTGTAATTATATTAAATATATGTCTTTTTCTGTTAGCTATTACAGACCTTTGTCCATAAGGAAGTAACCAATACAAACCCCTGACATAACCTAGCTCCAAAACAGTGACCCGTGGGCTGAGCTTTGATAATGCTACAGATTTGCCAGAACATATGAGTCTAATCGTTGATTTTTCCTAACATTGCCCTTTCTGTAGAGGCAAGTGCCTGTGCTGCAGGAGAGGATGAAAATCTGTTTAGGTATTTGAACCCTTGTACAATGACATGCCTTAATTCTAGTCCCCAAAGGCAAACGTTTGATCCTCTGAAGCTTTGGGTTTGACTATCACTAGTTTTGATTACATAGCCGCAAATGTTGTTTGTAGTCAAAACACAATACAGTCCTTCTCTCCAGTCATTTCCAGTAAATTGTCTCAGTGACCTCCATGGAGAAAATACCACGATGAGTAACCTCCATGTAAATAAAAGTTTCCTTTCATTGGCTTTAAATATAAGACCCGTGATGCAAGAGTCCAAAAGCAGATGAGATGCATTACAGAAGAAATGAATGACAAGAAGAGTCAGCAAGAATCCAAAGCAGAGAGTCCTGTGATTCCTTATCCAAGCTTTCCCTCAGCTTTCCCTCAATTAAACTGTTGCAGGTTTTCCCTCCTAGGTCTAAAGTGCACCATGAACAGAAATATTACTGTCCTGATAAGATTTTGTGCCTATTGCTAGGAGACTGGAAATGAGTGGAAAAGTAGGACACAGTTTTTCTGAGTCTCAGACCCTCTCAATCCTCACTCACCATTACCAAGGAAATGACACTGAATCATTCCTGCTGTGGTACTCCCACCAGCAAAATATATAATAAAGAACATTTGATTACACAAATTGTATTTGGGGTTTAAAGGTTATGTAGCACAGGAAGTCCATCTTCCACATGGCTGTTAAATGTGTAAAGTTACTCTGAATAATGAGTCATGGTTCGTTTAAAGGGAATTTGCCCACACCAAAACTAAACCCGAAAAAAACTCCCTCCCCACCACACCTGAAAATGTTTGACACAATACCTCCAGATTACAAAAAAAGATATTAGCATACCTCATGTACTTTAGTTGTTTGAGATTCATGTTTCTGCTTTGCTTTCTTGGACTCTAAATTGATAAATTCATGTTTAAGAACTTGCCCTGGTGAAGTCCTCAGCTAGATTGAATATTTTTACTATGTTGAACTAGGATGGACAGGTTTGCTATCAGATTTTGGTTTGTTTCACCTTCAGATTTTCATAAACACCACAAAAAAACATTAAAAAAAATCAGTATTCCTGAATTATTTCCATTTTAATCAAATGTGGGATTCATTTTTTTTTTCAACTACTAAATTATAGAAATATTCAAGGAATAATTTCTGTGTATTCCTGCTGGTGTGGAATCCTCTTTAAAAGCACACCAAACTTGGAACCATAGCACTATCATAGAATTCCTTTAACACACAAAATTGGTCTAATAAAACTCAGTGTAACTCCTGGTTACAGTAAATGTCTTCAGGGATACCTTGTTTTAAGAGTTAACATCAGCTATTTATCCCTTTAATAAATGTACTGACCTTTTCCCAATTTCTAAGAGGAAGCAGGCCTGAAGTTTCAAAGTTATTTTAAGAATAAACAGCTAGGTAACCTCTGAAACAGAGGATCTTCACTTTGAAATGTCACAGCAATAGCAAGGTGTAAGCACAGAGTACCTAGGAAAAGAGAACCGATCGGTGAGTTTTACTGCCATCTGAAGTCTTTGCGTGGATGACCTGAGGCATAAACTGAGATTCTTTCCTTCCTTCCTTCCTTTCTCTCTCTCTCTTTCTTTCTCTCTTTCTCTCTTTCTTTCTTTCTTTCTTTCTTTCTTTCTTTCTTTCTTTCTTTCTTTCTTTCTTTCTTTCTTTCTTTCTTTCTTTCTTTCTTTCTTTCTTTTCTTTCTTTTCTTTCTTTCTTTCAAGATTCTAGGGGCCAGAACTTCTGACCCTCAATGACACTCACTTCAGTTCATTAGAAGAAAAACTTATTTATTGGTTTAATTTATTTAATTTTATTTCTGCAGAGAATCTGACAAGTTCTATGGAAGTGAAAAAATATAGAGGGAATAGAGTTCAGCTTCAAAGACCATGGAGGTTGGGAGGGTGAAACACAGTTTACTGTATGGAACCTTTTTTTTTTTTTAATTTGCCTTGATGGAAGTTGACAGCTCAGCCTGTATTTCAGCTCTGTCCACAGGCAGTGAAATGTGTGAGAAACCAATACTCTGAAAATTCTCATATGCATATGAAAAATCATGGTATGAAAAGGGACCAAGGGATTAGGACAAGATAAATTTATACTAAGCTTTACACATTCCATTGACAAATTTGCTGTTTTTGCGTTGTTGCCTCCGACCTCCGGTTACCGAGGGGATGACATTAAACTCAGAGAAAATGGCTTATTATGTGTGATAAATTCAAACAAAGATGACGCACTTTACCCACCAAGTATATCTAAGAAATTGTGAGGAAATGTCAAGCATTTCAAAAGAAAGCTGCCGTAAATTCTGATGCTGGAGTCTTTAACGAATTTCTGCCAGAGTAGAAAGGTCTCTTTGTTTGGACTCAGCTGACACTCAGCGTGTGGAATATTATGAGCTTGGGGGTCACATAAAAGCTACGGGAGAAAGAAAGAAAGTAAAGTGTGGATGTGACAAAACTCAGGCACTAGAGGGCTAAGAACTGGCACGAAGACTTTGCATTGACTTAGTGCAGACGGTACATGGGAATCAGCACTCACGCATCAAAAAAGGTTCAAAACACAAACAGCCATCCCCTTCTGCTCATTCTTGCTCATTCCCACTGCCCGCAGTACGTGCACTTGGTTTTTAGGCAAGACTTGATTTGTCCTGATTTTGGTTTTCCTTGTGTTACAGTAAAGTTTTAGGAGAGAGGAAAGATTGGAGGAAAAGGGTGAGGGGATCCAGACCCCGGCAAACCTCCTGTCCTGCTGATGTTACATAATTGATGAACAAATGATCCCACGTTGTGTCCCTGATTCAGGTCAGAAGGTGGCAGGAGGAGGAAGTGCTGTCAAATGTTTGAAAGAAAAAGGAGGTAGAGGAGTACCAATGAGACCCCCTGCCACTGTGGCAAATTAGCTATTTCACAGCCATGTTTACACTATATAGTGCTTTTCACATGCTGACCCCTTGGGTACAGGCAAGATGGAAAAGGCAAAAATGACAAAAATGGTAAGCTAAGGCAGTGAAGATGAGAAAGTGAAACAAACTTGGAGCTGCCTTGCTCCCTTTCTGCTTCCATACACCCAGCACTACTGGTATCAAGGAGTAGAGTTGGTTTTACTCTCCTCTTCCCCCAAAATATCTCAGCAATGTAGCACTTGCATGTAGCTTTGGAGGAGGGGTTTGGTAACATTACCTTCAAGCAGGGGAGCAACATGACAAGACACACTTAATTTGAAATGTTTACAGACTGTGTAGCTTAAAAAATCAATAAGTAACTGACAATTCATTATGGAGAGAGGTTGTTTCAAATTTATATCTTTGTTTTAAATCTAAAATGTCCTCCTTCTCATTTATTTATTTCAAGAAAAAAGAATAAGAAACGGAAAAATAATCCTAGAAACAACAGCACCACACTTCTTCCTCCCAGGCATCCCTCAGTCAGTTCCAGGGATGCACAATACTCTCTGCCTGCCAGAATAAGCCACATCTGTTTGGAAGGGACATAGTTTTTCCCAGCCTCTCTGATGAAGGAGTATTCATTACATGCTAAAAAGGGGATGTATGCACTATGTGAAACAGTAGATTCCACCTCTCGCCAGGATTTAGCCTTATCAGTGGGGTAAATAATATATACAATAAAACAAATCGCAGCTGAGGCATTGCCATCTGCAAGATCTTTAGAGAAGGTGTTTCCACTCCAGCCTGTGGGTCTCCCTGCCCAGAGAACCTCATCTGTTTCTTTCCCATCCACAAGGTGTCAATAACAATCAGCCAGCGGCTTAACTTGGGCATCCAGCACCTCTCAAGAGAGAGGACCAATGGGAGAGCCTCTAGCCTTGTGCTACCCATGCATTTTACCCAGCTCTGAATCCACACAGTAAAAATCCTCTCTGAAAAATAGTGTGCAAAACATGAAAGACCTGCATATTGGCCTGAAAAGGAATTTTTAGTCTTTATCATTACAATGATTGTCATATACCATTATAGGGACATATATTCCAGTATTCATGACTCACACTTTGAGTCTGTGGCTACTGCTCAAATGGGCATGTGAAAAGGATAAAAAATGATGGGCCTGAATCATCCTGTTCCCTGCAAACACAAAGGCAGGTGGTGAGGCCCACTCTGGCTGACAAGCATTGATGGCAATGGGAGCATTAACCCAAGGCTGAAGCATGGTCCTACCTATAGTAACTGACTGGAAAGTTTCCAGAATTAATGAAAATGATGAAAATATATTCATAATTTTCTTTTTCTGCTTTTATCAGTCTAGCATTTCGACTCATAAATGTACTATATTAATAGCATTAATAAAAGTAATGAATGGCCATCTAACTGTTTAGCTTTCCCTTACTTATGGAAGATCCATTAGCTTTTCTAGACATTGCACATTTTATGTGAGATGATTTAGCAAAAAACAGTTTGAATGCTAGGATAGAAAGCCCAACTATCTCCATTTGAACTGACCAATCTTCCAGTTTAATTTGACAGGAATGAAGTCCTGTTAATTTATTACTTTATTACATTGGCAAAGAAATCTCTTCATCCCCTGCTAAAGAAAACTTTATATAAAAGATCACATTTTCTTTGCTATCCTCTCTTTAGGCACTTAATTATTATTTTAAATTCTCCAGTTCAATTCTTCCTCAACAACTGCAAGACCTGAAACATCTGTCATTTCTCAATCCAGCAACTCCCAAAGAGTCTTGTCCTGAAATAAAGAAACAGAAAGGTTGATACTTTTCAGGGTGTTTGGTGAGATGTAAGCACAGCATTTTTCACAAGTCAGAAGCCTTGGTATTCTTCAGACAATCTCTGTTAAGCCACCAATTGCCCCTCTTTGTAGAGCAGGTATCACTGAGAAAATTTCGCCATCTATCTTTACATAGACACGCACATGTGCAAAGAGAATTTACAGGTACACTGACAGTTTCCTTGTCCAGAGAGTGCGACTTGTTTTCCTAAATCAAGCATTTATTTATTTTTTTAATTAATAACAATAAAGTAGTGACAGGGTTCAGAAATAAAAGTTTTAGTTCTCCATTTAACTCCAGAGTTTCAGCATTAAAAATATTGCAGCTTGAGAATGTTCCAGCCTAGATGAGGAATGGAATCTACTGCTATCTTGCCCTTCCTAAATACATGCAAGAGCAAAAGTCAGCAGTTTATCTCTCCTGATACTCACTGCCGTGCCTTGGGATACTGATAGGAGAAAGACAGACAACCTTTGTATATGGCTAAGAGTAGTCAGAGTCAAACATCAAGGAGATCATTAGAAAGGATGTAGCTGGAATGTCAGTGAGAAGAAAATGAGGATAAAATACGTCTGCAGTCTGCCAGTAAGCAAGTGGCTTAAATTAATTACTTGCTTCTTCAATCTCTTCTTTTATATATACTTTTCTAGATACATTATTTACATCTAATTTATTTACATTACTGTGATAACTGTACAATTGTCCAGTGTTGTGCTCGGAGTGACTGCACAAGAAATGAAAATCATAGCTATATTCATACTTCCTTTGTCCTTCCTCTTCCCAAGAGCCTTCCATTAAAAGGGAAACCCAGCAAAACAGGGAAGATGCTGCTTGCCTGGCCCTTGCCCTGCTCTCAGTCACAGACTCCATCTCCCCCTTGCCATCACAATGTGTTCTCCGACAGTTCTTCTCTAGTTGGGTCTGGCTCTCTCATCTACTTTCTCTTTTCCAGTGTGGTGCTTGTTTAGGTCCTGTAGCTGGGCAGTTGAGGGCACAGGAGAGGCAAGCTCTGTTGCCATTTTTGTTGCTCAGACCCATTCTCAGCCACAGGAATCAGAACTCCTTTTAGGGCTCTAGTTTTCCTTGTACAAATCCTATAGTGATTTTCTTCTGCTCTAGAAAACTAAAGTTCCAGTTCAAGGAAGTATGTAAGTATTGACAAAGATTTTTAATGCAGAAAGCATCAAATGCCACCAGACATACCCATAACATTTTAAGATTAATTTGGATTACACAAAAGTGGTAGGTTTTTTTTAAATTAAAAGAACATTTCTCTCTGACTTTTCCTAACTTATATTTTCCTTTTTAACTTGTTCTAATCTAAATATTGTCAAGTTATATCTGGGTAGTAAAATATCCAGTAAAAGTTGAAAGAGACCAATATTCAAATTGTAAAATGGAAATATGTCTCCAGAAGGGGACCTGACTTCTAAAAAAACCCACTTGCCTTAAACTTTGGCCATAGCAGAAGACCCGTGTGACTCATCATGAATGCAATGGAGGCAATGTTGCTGTTTACAAATAAATTAAAAGGAGGCCTCAGTTTATTGACCTACCATGCCCTATATTGTAATAATTTCCTCAATGCAAAGAAGAGAATATAGAAACAAACTGTTCAGTGCTGGTACTGGAATCAAGAAGGGTCAATAAATTTGCTCTCGTCTTTCATAGAAGAAATTGGGGAAGACTAGGGAGGGACTAGAGTCTCATGTTTACTCAGTTGCATTTTATTTAACAGAAGTCCCTGATGTTGCAGAACACCAAGTTGTTGTTTTTGTTAAATAATTAAGGCTGTCTAGGAGTCTGTTTCACACACCAGGTGCAAAATTAAAAAGTTCCAGGCAGGAAACAGGAGATCACTGTACTCTTGAAAGCAAGTAGATACCAAGTAAAGATTATGTAGCAGTACTTACTAAATTTTTTAATGCTTTCCAAACAAAGCTGAAGCAATGAAACAAGGCAATTACACAAGAGCAACACAGAACAAGAAATGTTAGTGGTCAGGCCATGCCAATAATGTCCTGGGGATGAAGTGAAGCTCCTGATAATGTGCAATAATTTAGAAAAATTTTAAATCATCATCTGCATAAGCTACACTTTTATTTTAAATCAATTCTCTGGAAGTGCCCCTCCTCCCATGTCTGACTATGGCTCAGTTCCCACCAACAGACATGTGACCAAGATTTATTACAGAGAAAAGTCTTATGGAAGCACATTTCAAAGTCTCCTAGGTGAGCTACCATGGAAGCTTCATTTTTAACTTTTTTCAAGTCTTTCTTCCAGTATGTAAGTTGAACCAAAAGCGTGTAACTGAAATGCAAATAGTAATTGTGTTCTGGTTGTTTAACAGTGATGCATTAAATAAAAAGGTAGGATGTTAATATTCTCAGGACCTACTGAGCATATTCAGAAATGCTGGAGACACTCTCCAGCTACTCCTTTATATCTCTTGAGCAGAACTGGGGCTTCATACAGCATTAAGTATTCACCTGGAAAATTACAGCTATTTTGGAAGGTGTTCTGTACTGAGATATTTGGGTTCACCTATCAGATTCAGTCACAGTCCTTCTCTTGACTACAAAGGGCATTGCACTTGCCCATATTTGAATAGATGTGATTTCCTCAGTTGTGGTTGCATGGTCTGTTGATTTTACTTTGACCCTGAGAGATGAGGCAGGTGACTTCCTGGAATCTTTTTCAGCCTCTAGTTTTCTGATTCCATGTGCATTGAATTGGAAATAAGGACTACCTTCTAGTACAAATCCAAGTAACAGCAAATCCCCCACAATCTGTACTTTAAAGTAGATTTCAGTGATGTTTGCTCTCCTTGCAATAAAAGGAGATGGTAGAGCCATTTATAAATTCCTCCTCTCTGTTTTCCCACCTCTCTCCTGACAATGAAGAGATTGAAATAATTTGAAGAACCATGGCTTTATCAGACAGCAAACCATGACTGATATTTGCTCAGATTCAAAACATGGAAGTTACTTCATTTTGCCCATGGACAACTATCCATAACCTAGACTTAGAACTGAAAACATTAAAAGTAGTCAACATTTTTATTTTCTTGATGAAATAAGAAAAAACCCTAAAATACTAATTCTTCTATGACATTATTTTATGATTTTTCAATAGATAAAATTTAAATCCAAATGCTCAGTACCTATCTTTTCTGTCACCTCAGAAAGCAATATCTTGAACACTTCTCATGAACTTTCAATTACATTGTGCAAAAGACTATGCTAAACTTGTTGATAATATACATATATCATTTCTTAGAATACAGGTTTTCATGGAAGTTATTTGTACAGTATACAAATTCTGAAGTATAGGTAACAAAGAACTGAACAGCTGTAAGAAAAGCAACCTGTAGCTGAAATTAAATTTGAGCTTTGTATCTTTGTCTCTTTTCCCTTTGCAATTAGGTTTCAAAATTCCATCAAACCTGTATACTTCTCAACTAAATCCCAACTGATTTGACCGGGCATCACAGTGATGCTAAAAAAATTACTGTATCAACACACTTCTTTTTCAGAATGAATATGGATATGATGGTGGGTTTGGAAAAGGAAGAAAGACAGAATTCTGCATAGCTTGTTTAAAATCTATAATAGGAGTGCCAGTAAGAAGGAACTGAGGAAGTCTCTGAAAAATGCTTCTTGACACAATGAATCAGGAACAGAACTGTATTATACGAATTCCTAGAAAAGTTCTAATGTCTATAAAGATCCAAATACTATTGCTTATATTAATTCTTTAAAATAGATGTCAACTGAAGCAATTTCTAAACAGTTATAAAACCAACCGACATTCTACGAATCATGCATCTTGCATTACGCCATTACGTTTCTGATAATCACACTCTTTTGTGGAGTTTTAATTTACTGGACTCTAGGTGGCTCAAATCCCTTGGTTGCTCTAGGTCATCATGACTAAACTGCCCCTGTTCCCTTGCAAGTTCATTGCCTCTGCTATCATTGAGATCTGAATCTCCAAAGCCAGACCTTACAAGAAGGTCTATTTTCTCTCTGGCAACAGCCTTCGATCCTTTCCATGTCAATCTTCTCCTCAGGAAGAGGGGTGAGTATCACAGATCTAAGTGGTGTTTATCCAAGAACATCCCGTGACACTTCACCTATGAGCTGGGTAAAGAATTTCTTTTTGTATTTTCTTGTTGCTTTCCATAATGGAGAAGAGCTATGAGAGGGATCAATGCCAAAAGCAATGGATCTGATGTGGGGAAGGCGGTTAAAACTTGAGGTTTGAGAGTCTCCATTAATGTGAAAGTAATGAAGGCCATTCACTAACTGGAAGAGGCTGAGATCGGAAGGGTGTTCCGTTCTGCTGTCAGGCACCATGTGGGGAGACCCAGTTGTAAATGGCAGTCCAGCTGTAGACATCAGATGTTCCTCCAATAGAACAGCTGGATCTTCGTTCACTATAACAGAACTATTACTGAGTTTTTTCCTTAACAGGACTACAAAGATTTATTTCTCAAATAAATACTTGATTCATAATAATTTGGTAACAAGACTTTCAAAAAAGAAAAGAAGATTACTTTTGAAATATTAAGAACATGACTCTGCTGTTTGACTATTATTGTATGCCAAATAAAAATCCATATACATATTTTTGCTAAACATAAAAAACAGATATAGTAAAACAAGCCAGTGTTTTAAAATCAGAAATTTGGTTGAGGTTGTGCAGCTAGCAGAAAGCAGGTGTGATCCGTGGGTGAAATCTCCTTGTGAAATCCAAGAGTATCATTGTCTACACTTCTTTCCCCTCCCTGCTAAAGCTCGCTGTCATTTGTTACTTCCAGCTTCCACTTACCACATTTATTTTAGTAAAACAATGCCCATTTTAAAATGTTGTAAGAAATGATCATATTTTCTTCTTAATGTTTTGTGGATAATTCATTCCACAGTCAAAACTCTGTATACCTAGTTTCAGCCTGGGAGGAATTTTCATCAGACATACAAACTCTGGAAAACAAGAGATTTTAGTGGAAATGCTATCTTTAAATTAATTATAGCAGTGCTAGCAGGCACAATTATACTGTAATAGTTTATGAAAATTCCCAGATAGCAGTAGATTACATCAATTGTAATATGACTTTTTATGTTTTGTTCTACAAATACTCATAATTTTTAATGGTTTCAATGTGACTTACATAAGAATAAGCACTAAGGACAGCACGAGAAAGCATCAGCAGCCACCACAGACCGATTTGAGTTCAGCAGTACTTTCTGAACCCTGATACATTTAGTCACGCTTCTTAATTTTTTTATGTTTTTCTTTTCCTCGCTCCCCACCCCCCACCAAGTGGCATGCCAGGAAACAATTCTGTTTCTCTAAAATTCACGTAGTCACAAAGTCACAAATATTACTGGCTGTTTACTACTAAATGACAATTGGTTTTCTTAAAAAAAAAAAAAACAACAGCAAGATTTTTTGGTAGTGTTAAGAGTACATTTGGCTTTCTAGCATAGCATAGAGTAATTTAAGTTGTAACAGATCTTTGGAGATATCTATTCCAAATCTAACTCAAAGCAGGTTCAATTATATCTGGTTGCCAAGGACATTGTCCAGGCATGTTCTGAGTATCTCCAAGAATGAAGATTCCACACCTTTCCTGGGCATCGGTGCCAACATCTGATTACCCTTATGGTGAAGAATTTTCTTCTAATCTCTGATTAGAATTTCCCTTGCTGCAATATGTGACCATTGCATCTTGTCCTATCGTTGTGCAGCTCTGAGAAGGGTTTATCTCTGTCTTCTCTATACCTTCCCATTTAGCAGCTGTAGACAGCAAAATTATCCCCCCCTCAGCCTTCTCTTCTTAACACTGAACAAACTCATTTCTCTCAGCCTCTTCTCATAAGGCATGTCCTCCAGCTCCCTGACCTTCTGTGTGTCAGTATCTTCCTTGTTTTGGAAAGCCTCAGACTGGACACAAATGCCACAGTGAGTGGAAGGACCACTTCCCTTGACTTACTGGTTGCATTCGTGCTAACACTGCCCATTTATGTATATTTAATACATATATAGGCCTTCCTTGCTGCAATGACACACAACCGACTCACATTCAACCTGTCCACCAGGACCTCCAAGTTCTTTTCTGCTGCTGTTTGAAAAGCAGCCCTGTCATGCAGCTTATCACTTTTCTCAGCTAGGTATGGCCCACAAATTTTAGTTAAACAGTATTTATTGCTCCAGCTACAATCCCTGTCAGAGGTCACTCTTAATTTGCTGCCAACTGGACTTTCTTTCACTGATCGGAACACATAATCGTTCACCTTACAGAGTTCATTTCATTTGATTCTAGAAGGCAGAGCTTGGATGTTTACTTTAGGAAGACATGAACTGTAGATTAGAAATGGCAATTTCTCACCATTGGCTGCAGCACTCACTTGCGTAAAGACATCTACAAATGGCCAGATTCTGCCCCACGTATTGCCCTGGGTTCCTGCTCTTTCTGTGTATAAGCAAGTGTGATTTGGCCTATTTTCTTATGCACAAATCAGAACCGTTTTAGCGATACCCAATATGTGTAATAACATTCATGTAATGGTCAAGGTTATCTTTGTTTGGACTAGGTCGCTGCTTGCACTAGCAGGCATAATCCCAGTACCTGTGCAAATGCTAAGACAATATCCATGGCTATAACCTTTTCCTGTATAAAGCATGCTTTCTTCCTATGCCATTGCAACAGACTTCTTCACAACAGAAATAAGACCTGCTTGGATTTATAGTCCCATTAGATGCTCAATATAAAATTCCAACCCAGGGGAAGTCAATGGAAAAAGTCTACCTAGTCAGTCCTAACACCTCAGTTTGTCCTTGAATTTACAAAGCTGAAAGAATGCAGAGAGAGAATTTTCTATAGGTCTTGATTTTGCCCAGACATACATAAAAAAATAGCATAATCAACATGTGTAGCTGGGAGAAACACCTTTACATTCCTTGACTAACTTAGAACAAGAACAGTTAAAGGTTCTAGTTTGTTAAGACCGGCCCCACAACTTTTTGAACAATCTCAAACAAACATCTTCAGAAAAAAATATAAAGCATTTTTTTAATTTTAATATTCACAATAAATACTCTCAGATCTCACAAACCTTCTATATGTCTGCTACTCTAAATGTTAATAAGTTAGTGCAAATATATTTATATAACTTTCTTTTTTTTTGTTATTCCAAAAAGAGATAGCTTCAGTATTTGCCAAAAACACCAGCAATTGTATTACATCTCAGTATAAAGGTTCATCAGGCTACACTTCACATAAAAAGCTCTTTGAAATTCACTTTTTTTCTTTCCCCTTTCAATGCATTAGAGTACAAAAATGGTTTAAAGCATCATGCCATTATTTTAGAGCTGAACAGTTAAATGTTTTATACAGGAACATCAAAACCATATATGCTTCAAACACCCAACATTTTTTTAATGGCTTTCAGATAAAACAATTTATTTATGCAATTAACAACAACATGCAATTTCTAATAATTAGCCGATAATAGTTATCCACGAAGTACTTTATAGAATTGCCTTCTGAACTGCATTCATTCTGTAGGGAACCACTGAAAATTAGACTATAAAATTACCAGAAAATGTACTGCATTAACAAGAATTTTCTGTATTTTGTTTCCCCTAGAGATTTATGGACTTGAATATGTGAAAACATTTGTTTTTTGGGGAAAGACATCAGGTCTCATCACCTCACGTTCATAAGAAGAAATAACCACTGCAGCAGTATTTTCCAAAATTTTATAATTAAACTAATATTTTTCAGCAAAAACGTGATAGATTACATTCATAGTACTGTTTCACAAACTGTACATTTCAAAAAATAGACATTAATTTGTTCTCAATTATTATAAGTCTGGGGCATATTAATAGCTTTACGGCTATCAAGCATTTTGAGTTTGCCCTCAGCTCAGCAAGGTTTATACAGCTCTATTTAAAACAATAGCCAATGGTTCCATTTTACTAAGTCCAGACAGAAAAGCCTGCTACAATCTCTTTCCTCTTTTACTCATGGGTTACAGAAGAAATAGGCTACTCCTCTGACTTCCATTGGCACAGTTACACGTAAGAAACCAAAAGATACTTTTTGGGGCTATTCTTTTAGGTATTGCTAATGGCCTGGATGAGGCCAGACAGATCAGAGACATAGATATCACTAAAGCACAGAAACACTTTGATATTTACATTGAAGTATTTGTCTGTATCTGGATAACCAGATTTTGGTTTCTCTGCTCTCAGATATCTACATCTGTGACCTATCTTGACTTCTGGAACCTACTTCTAAGCAGGACTCTGAGTATTGCCTGGTGTGCGAGTGGGTCTACTGTAGACACAACACAGAGGGAAAGTGACAAATAATTGTTCTACCAACATGTTTTCACAGTATTGCAGGATATGCTAATCCAATAACATCACAGACTTTGAAGAACATTATTCATTTGTATTAGTACAAAAGAAAATATTCTTTAAGTGCTTGTGCTGTTGTGCGCCTGCCAGCTCAGGAAGATGGTGAAAAACCATCCAGCCCTAGGAAGAATAGCTCAGATAAAGCCAACAAAAGCAGGTTAATAATGTAAAACTGAAAGCTAAGATTTACTTTGAAGACAACAGGGAATAGTTAAGAGTTGGGATAGCATTTAGCAGCAAGACCTGAACTGGTGAACTTTCGTGAACTTTCTGTGCCTTAGAAGATGTGGATTCTGACCGTATGATGAAGTTTCTCAGAATGGCTGATGTAGAAAGTAGCAATGATTATGATTTTTGAGGGCAAAAATGAGGGGACAGTAAGAAGCATATACATTTAATCAAGAACACAAAAAGGGAAAAATAAAAGAAAATATTTCAAAATCATAGTGACAGTAATTTGAAGTTTAAGAACGAGTTGACAAATGTAGAGATAAAGGTAAATGGTATTTTAGTTAGTAAATGTGTATTTTACAACCATACATGCATTTATCTTGTCTACTATTCATTGAAGATATCTCTGTTGCATTGGCAACATTCCTGGTTCTTCTGACAATGATCAGGAATAATGTCGCTTTGAGCAATGGGAATGAAAGGAAGGGGAATGAAAGGAAGTTTCTCCACTACTCTGAGAGTTGCCATCATTTCCTCACACTTGAATCATATAAACATGCTTTGCATGATAATCTTCACATTCCTTCAACAACTATTCTGTTTTCCTAGTTGATATCACATCTGGGAAAGTCACAATGTGCCTGTAAGTTCCTGGGGCTCCCAGAGCCTGTGCAGGGTCGTTCTGAAAGTATTTCTGAATAACTCCTTCATTTTCTAAATGTCCTTCATTTTCTAAAAATAAATGTCAATTATAATACGAAAATGTAGAATTTGAGTTTCTTTAGACTTAAGGCAAATATTTGACAAACTGATAAAGTCCTGAAACCAGAAATCTGGTTGTATGACATGCACCATCACCATATTTTGTTCCTATCAACTATTTCCCCTAACAGACAAGATGAACTAAATGTTCAGGTCTTTTGCCTGTGTGGTAAGTCTTCCTTGTGTTGGTAACTCTTTAATACTTCTGGGTAGAAATTCTCCCAGTTATTTGTCATAGAAGGTGGAGTTCATACTGATTACTTAGGGGCCTAATTTAAGACCCTTGCTTCTATAAACCACACCAACAAAATGGTTAGGTCAAGGAGAGTGACTTTCAGCATATAACGAAGGTTAGCTGCTCTTTCACGGTATATACTTTCCTCATTGTCTAAGCAAGGAGTTAAAGATTCTAATTTAGGCATCTGAGTACCTGTCTAAATGAAGCAATATTCTTGCATCATGTATGCAACCAGAGTTCTGTCATTGCTCTAAGTTTAAGCAGAAGCTGGCACAGCAAATTTTACATTTTTGTATAGCCCAGCCAGGACAGATGCAAATCAGCTAATTCTGCACATCTAAATTTCAGCTTCAAATCTTTCTGTGGAGCTCAAGAGTAAGAGATGAAGTCAAGGGTTCTACATTTGCCCCAGTCTGCGTTTGCAAGACCCTTAAATATCAATTTAGTTTCCAAAGCTATTTGGTTTTAACATTCCCTAAATACAGAAATCACTTAACACCTTGTAAAAAAGCAATTGTGATCATTCATCCCTGCAACAGATCTATGGTGTATTTTCTCTCTGACCTAAATTGAGGGTAAGATTACTTGATAAGGCAGAAACAATGTAGCAGAAAAAATGCTGGGCCTCCTGATCTCTTTCGTTTCTATTTGCAGACATAGGTATGAGTTAGCATACAGCACTCTCAAAAGAATGCAGGAGAGAAGGATAGTGATGAAGCACAATCCAGATTAATTAATTCATTACTTCCATTAAGAAATATCCAAAGAACATCCCATTTTGCCTAGCCTTGTAAAATAAGCCTTCATCTTTCTCACTGACAGATTTTAAAAGCATTTACTTAATAATTCTACTTTCTACTCTCAGACTTATGTGTAAAACCACTTTGTTTTTTCTGGTTGTCCTTAAAAAATGACTTGGCGACTGACCCAATATAAATAGTTTGGGTAGCCAAATACACTAGACTTTTTGGCAGATATGATATGAATGACTGATGATTATACTCATATACATAGTGTTTTCTTCTTCTAAAGTAGATTTTTTTCAGATATTTCCCCTGCATATAAATGCTGGCAAGCTTTGAGCAAAAAATAAACACGTTTCTCTTCCCATTCTGAATATCTTCCAGGAGTAAAAAATTGTTGATGAAGGTAAAAAATATCTTTCGTGGTGGAGCTATCATTGTACAGTGGCATTTCTAACATTCCAAGTTATGCTTGGCCTTATGACAGATAAGAAGTCAAACAAGTAGCGGATACTGCTTATCTCTATGCTCTGTACCAGAATTCAAGGCATAATAAAGCATCCATTTCTAATGAGTTCAGCAAAAGCGTCTTTAAACAGACTGAGTATTATAGTAATTTTTATGGCAATGGTAGTGACAGAACATACATGGGTGAAAAAAGTCTGCGTTCTTTGTCTTTCCCTTAACAGAGTCTTGCACTGAACCCCAGTGCTATCAGATATTAGCAGAAATGTTACACAGTATGATAACAAGGTATCTTACCTTATTCTAGATTAGTAAATGTATCCTAGAATGATGGAAAAGGGCAGAGATCTTCTCTTTGCCCAATCAAGGACTTATTTACATTTGTTAAAATGTCTTTTGGTTCCCAAACCAAATATTCTTTCACCACAATTCTACATGGTGGAGAATCCAAACCCCTCTACTTTTGTCATGCAACTTCCTTTAATTCACCTCCTGTGAATTAATCTGCTCTGATTCTAGTTGTTATAGGTCTTTGCTCCTACATCACATAAGTCCAAATATAAGAAAGAAAGCAATACTGCATCTTTCAAAACTCACACACTCTTGAAAACCAGTTCTGTGTTCAAACAACCAAAGTTAGACAGACTGCTTCAAATTGAAAATGTTGCTCATGATCAACAAATTGCAGGTCATGAGTGTTTAGGCGTTCAGTGCTGACTTAGGCCGTAATCCTTCTAAACAGATGCACACAAATTTGACTTTATGATGGTAACACCATTCAGCCCTAGCTCAAAACTGTTCACGAAATCACACTTTGACTTTTGAGTCTGGATTACTAAAAATGCAGCCCAGCAGTGAATAAACAACTGTATAAGCTAGGCTCTTGTACAGTTGCACTATACTGCAAAGCAGCTAATCTTTAATGCATCTGTTGAAGAAATCACATGCAAATGTGCTGAATAACACCTGATGATTTTACCTATTTTATGGAGTTTTTACTATGAAGTGATAAAATTTCCACTTTATGCAAGAAAATAAATTACATCCATAGCTTTAACAGTAAGTACAGTTCACGGTGACAAAATTTAAATCAACAACAAATGACTTATGGGTTACAAATTGGGATTTATAATTAAAGAAAGATGGGAAAAGTAGTGGACAAAAGTTGGACTAAAATGCAATTAAACTCTTTTTAATCAAGCATGTGCTTTTAATATAAATACAGGATTGAATGCTCCTTTCTATCTTCCCACATAAAGAAAAGCAACTTTTGTCCAAGCCTTGCTCCAGCCAAAATGAAAAATCTTGAATGATCAGACCAGTCTCTGGGTGTTTCACTTCTGGTAGCCTCAGGCAAGGAAGGAATAGTCTACTCCTTTCTTTAGAGCAAGTCTGTCTTCAGAGTCAATACAGCTTTCCATGTGACACTGTTCTTTCCAGTTCTTATACAGAGCCATGTAAAGTGAGAGGCCCTCATACAGGGAAACTATTATGTCAAGTCTCTGTACCTAGTTCCATCATTCAAGGTACTGTAGTTTCATTTCCAAGATGAACTCTGGAATATCAATCTGATAGCCTTCCAGTATGGGAAAAGTGGCTGGGAAGATGAGGGAAGAGTGTGGATGTTTATATTGACTTTAGCAAGGCTTTGAATACCATCTCCCATTGACAGACTTTCCCAATGAATTACAGAAAAGATAAGTAGAACAGGAAGGTGGACCGTGATCTGCATGAACTGCTGAGATTGAAGGATTCTGATCAGTGGCGCGAAGTCCAGTTGGAGGCCATTCAGTAGTGATTTAGCCCAGGAGTAAATGCTGGGGCCAGTAACACCTTCATTAATGACCCAAGTGCACCCTCAGTACTGATGGTACAAAACTGGAAGGACTGGCTGGTAGGTCAGAGGTTGTGCTGCCATTCAGAGGGACTTTGATGTGCTAGAAAAATGAGCCTACATTAATCTTGTGAAGTTCAACAAAAAGAAATTAGAAGTCTCAACCCTGGGGAGGAATAACCCCATACCCAGTGTTTTCTGGGTCCAAATTGGAAATCAGCTTTTCAGAGAAGGACCTGGGGACCCTGGTGGACAGGCTGATTAGGAGCCAGCAATGTGCCCCTGCAGGAAAGAAGGCCAAGATCCTCCTGCGATTCATTAGGAGTGTTGCCAGCACATCAAAGCAGGTGGTCCTTCCTCTCTACTTATCACTACTGCGAAACACCAGCAGTGCTGGGTCCAGTTATGGGCTCCCCAATACAAGAGAGACATGGAGGAAATTGAATGAAGGGGCACTAAAATGATTAGGAGCTCAGAGCACCTGCTACATGAAGAGAGTGTGAGAGGGCTGGGACTGCTTAGACTAGAGAAGGTTTTGAGTGAGATCTTAAGATTTGTAAATACCTGGTGGATAAGGGGGAGTGAAGAAGAAAGAACCAGGCTCTTCTTAGTTATGCTCACTGAAAGGACCAGAGGCAATAGGCAAAATTTAAAAAACTGAAATTCCACTTGAACGTAAAGAAAAAAAATTATTGTGAGAGTGGTCAAACACTGGGCCAAGATGCCCAGATAGGTTGTGGAAATAACCTTGGATATATTCAACATCTGACTGGGCAAGATCCTGAATAACCAGCTCTACCTGACCCTGCTTCGCACTGGAGGGTTGGACTTGTCCATTCCTTCCCACCTCAATTATTCTGTGATTAGGTATTGGGGGGGCTAGATATGGTCTTAACTGTATCTTTATTCTTTGTAATAGGAGACATGTTCATGTACTTTTCTCTTATTTTCAATCGCATGATTTTCAAGTTGTCCTCAGGTAGACTTCTGTTATCTTTAGTAGGACTGTATTTCATTTTTTCATTAGGCCTGCTTCTGTTTAGTTTTAAGTTTCTTTTTGCTTTCTTCCACTGTTTTTCACCTGCCTTTGAAAGTCTAGCACACAATCTTTTTCACTACATTCCTGATTGTTTCTTTTTAGAATTTTAAAATGTTTACGTCTAAACTATATCTTTTTTTTCATTTACATCTCTTTGAAACTGATAACTCTGACCTTTGGTAAACTCACTGCTTGTTAGAAATATCTTATTTTATTACAGATTTTCTTCTTTATCTCCTCTGTTACTTTCATCCTTCCATGCCTTCATTCTACTAGGACACTGTTTTTCTTCTATTTATTTAGTAAATTCACATCCCTTCAGTTCTCTCCAGTGCATGTTTACAGTTTAAGGAAAATAATTCAAGAAACATCAAAACTCAAGGAAAACTTTTTTTTTTTTCCTAAGTCTGTAGTTGAAGGACTTGGAATAAGCACTCAAAAGAAGAGGGAACTCACAGTTATCCAAAGCTATCTGAGAAGGGGCACAATTTCTTCCTGCTTGAGAAATTATTGCTATTCTCACCACTCTTCTCAAGATAGGGAACTTATAGTTAAGATGTGATATGAGCAATGCAAAATTCAACAAGGTTCCATACTGTTGAGAGGAAACTAGTATGGAGAGGAAGCTTCCTAGACACCATGAAGACTCGTCAGAATTCCTCTTTCAAGTAGCTCCTAAGTAAATGATGTATTTAGATACTAATAGAAATAGCAGAAATAATTATTTCTAAGAATAGAAATAGGAAACACTATTTCTTCTCTAACTTTTGTTTGGTTTACCAAAAATGAGTTTTTCAACCATAAAAAACTCACTTAAAACCACATAAAAGATAAATAAGCTGAAAGTACAAACTGCTTAAAGTGGGATGAAGGAACTGATGAACTGGATCAGACTTTTCTAAATTACATGGCTATTTTGGCCTGAGGTACACATGCAACCACTGTTGGAGTGTTATGCCCTGGGCGGAATGCTCATGAAGAGTGTGGATCATGCAATACTATCTTCAAATTAATTTTCAGCTATTGACACAAATACGGAGTAAATGAGTTTACTCATTATTTTCCCCAAATAATTAAAATTATAGAATATATTGAAGACTTAGTCCTTGCTGGTGCCTTCATCTACATAGCACAAACCATAATCCAGTAGCAGATTTTTAAATATGCACTGACATGAGCACTTGGAATCAAAGATAGAAATCTGTTCCTTATTGTTCCTGCATTGTTTTTTACTGTCTTTTTTAGATTTAATGAAAAAGCCAGTAAATAATGCTGTAAGTGCAATTACTTCTTTGTTTGGCTCACCTTTTAAGTTAGAAAAACTGGTTAAAGGGCTTTGTTCTTTATCTTCTGCCACAGCTGCTGTCGTTTATGCCTGGTAATGTCACCAGGTACTTAAGCACTTTTGGGCCTGACAGAAATGTGGAAGAAGAAATGCAAAGTAATAGGCTACTGTTTCTTTAACAACTGCACTTAACATCATGTTTCTTTTATAAATGGATATCCACCTCTATGTAAAGACAAGGGAAAATCTCTAACTTTTCTCTTTGCAAAACCACTTGGATTTAAAAGAGAAAATGTTTTAAGAAAATGCAGCATTTCACAAAACACCAAATGCAGATAAAAAAAATGCATACAGCCCAAAATACCTCCATAAGAAACTACACCAGTGTGTGTAAGAAATAGATATTTAGTAATTAAGTTATTAACTTGATTATACACTAATGAGTGCCACAGAAATGGAGTCCAAATAGGGTCATTTTGATGGTTGGCATCATATTCACTGGACTGCAAAACTAGGATTCAAGAATACATAGGTGAATTCTCAATATCACCACTAAGTGCTCATGTATGTTATATCATCCAGCATCTTCCCCAGTTACCTACTCTGTACGTGAAAAGTGGAAAAAGTATAATTCAGTCTTGTTGACTGCCAGATTCAAGAAGATCAGGTTGTTTGTATTAGGTAAAATTGGAAATTCCTCACTGAAATAAAAAAAAAACACACCATTTTTTAAGAGCATTGAATAATTTACCTGAAAAGTATTATATTTGTGCAGGTGTTACCTAGAGAGGTCCACTCAGCTGAGGCTCTACTGGGAACAAAATTGGAAGATCTCAGAGGATCAACTTGTAGAAACGCATGACTGAGCAAGCAGCATTCTTTCATGTCATTTCATCATTCTGTCTTTAGTTTCTCCTTTCCAGCAGGACAGACAATGCTTTTAGTAAAGTCGAAAGTGGAGGGCAATGCTGGCTTTCCATCACTATGGAATTAGACTCTTGAGAAAGAAAAAGGGGTCAACTAAGGACAGAATGTGGGAAAACTGCAAAAATGTAATATGTCATAAAATGAGTGCACATTTCTGTTTCCAGATTTTTTTTAAAGGATCAAGGCTAAGAACTGAGAAATAGAGCTGTCACTTTATGGAAAATTTAATCTCACTTGGAACTTGTTCTTTCTACCCTTATCAGTTGCTTATGAAAGTTTATCTTAGTGCATAATCAATGTTTGATTTCCCTCACTTCAAATAACAGTTTTTTCAACTGCAATTCTCACTGTGCACATCTTTAAAAAGGTTATATTTTCAATGGTATTAATACAACATCAGTTAAACCATCTTTCCTGATTCTCGGGCATTCACGATGCAATATCAAGTGTTCTCTGTTAGATTCTCCTTCTTTTGATAAGGTCCTTTCCTCTCTCTCTTTTCTTCAGAAAACAAAAATGCAGTTTTTCATTTAGTTCCCCATCTAAAATTAACCTGCCAAAATGTAAAACATAAAACCTAAAAAACCTAGTTTGTGTAATATTACACCTTACTAGCACAAGTAAAACCATGTTATAAAAGAGAATAAATATTAAAATCTATCAGTTACATGTTTGCTCTTATGTAAGTAACTAAATTGTACAGACATGCACATCTTGGCAAAGCAAGCCTGTCCTTTCTCACGTCTAACAAGAATATATCAGATAGATCAAACTAAAATGGGTTCATATTACCATATTTTTCTGTATATAGCTTGTGACTCAAATAACCTATGTCTTTTTGAAAATAAATTCTCACACAACCCACACCCTCAGATAATCTACAATTGTTTCCTCCTTACCCTTGTAAGGCATCTAAGAGCCCAGCAAACTCTGCTGGAGACTTTCTGCTGTGGTAGTGAGAAAACAGGGAGGGAAAGTAACAGAGGTAAAGATAATGGAGTTTAAAGGGAAAAATAATAATCTGTGGTGAATCAGAGGCTTAGGGAGGACTGGGAAAGAAAGAACTCTTAAAACAGTTTTTCATAATATTCCCAGCACTTACGGACAAATCCTAATTCTGAAAATTACAAGTGAGACTTCTGTTTTGTCATTGTTAACATCTTATCCATGGGTTCTAGCACTTGAAAACACAAAAATTGTTTTCCAGCTACACTGCATTTCAAATGTCAGTCAAACTTTCAAATTGGAAGGTGAAATTGATCATCTAAATATACAGTCATATTTCCTAAAGTAAAATCAAATAAAACCCCTTATAATTAGTCACAGAAAATATTAAAGCCAAAAACTGAAAGAAGACACCAACACCAACTGTTGGTAGCGGAGCCCACAGGTATGGAGTAGACCATGGGTTAACACTGATTTCTTCAGTGTGTAGAGCACATGCAAAGTTCAGTTCTATAACAATGTACAAAGCTGGAGGTAGAGACATGTTCTTACCAAACAAAATTGCTAATACCTGGGCAATGGGGAGGTGTGGAGAAGAGAAAAGGAGAGGAAATGGAAAGAGAGAAAGAAAGACATTTAATGAAAACATCAGGGCATGCAATAAAACTAAGACATCCAATGATGTTCTTCTCCCTAATCTTTTTTCCTGTCCCTAGGAATCCCCCATTATGTGGTCTTCATGTTATCACTGGGCTGCAAGCAAGTAAGCTCTTTCAGTTTATTCTATGCTTGTAAATTTATATAACACTGACATAAACACAATAATGAATTCATAAACAGAATAACTATAAGAAAAACAGCCTGCAGCTTCCACCACAAACTCTGGAAAGTAGTGGGCACGTTAGTCTGTCCAAATCCAACTGCTGGTATTCACAATGAGGCTGAAATTAACTATTGTTTATGAACTATCTATATCTCACATCAGCCTTTACAGTCTTACTGGTAAGTAAATGGTGTGCTCTTTTATGCAAATTTAGATCCATTCTAACCCCAGCAAAAGCAATAAGCTGACTTTCGTAGGACGACAGAGTTTGGCCTCTTCTTTTCTTTCCTTTCTGGTTCAAAAGAGAAAGTCACATGGCCTTCCTGGTGCAGCAATGGTTTCTATCATGATGCTAGCCTAGTAATTGCACCTCACGTACAGCAGAAATGCTTCCCTCAGACTTGAAGCCAACGTGTCGATAATCTCAAATACCTTAATAATAAACAGATTTGAGAACTGGATCTGTAATATCTAGAACATACACAGTAGTGTGAAGGATTCTAAGTGATTCAAATTATACCAAGGTTAAGAGAATTATTTCAGTTCTACTCAGAGAAGTGACCACTGTTGCTTGTAGCCACTCAAGACCACTCATATATGCTCAGTTTACAACTGCAATGTTGTTCATTCTGACTGCCAACACATCAGTCTGAATTTCCACATTTTCAGAAACACTAAATCTTCCAGATCCAGGTCTCTTGTTTCAGCTGTGCAAATCCACCAGCTACACTTGGGCAACTTGGAGAACAGGCCTTATGAGGAGCGAGTGAGGGAATTAGGGTTGTTTAGCTTGGAGAAGAGGAGGCTGAGGGGAGACCTCATCACTGTCTACAACTGCCTGAAAGGAGGTTGCGACAGGGTGGGTGCTGGTCTCTTCTCACAAGTGACAGTGATAGGACAAGAAGAAATGGCCACAAGTTGTGCCAGGGGAGGTTTAGACTGGACTTTGGGAAGAATTTCTTCACTGAAAGAGTGGTCAGGGATTGGAACAGCTGCCCAGGGAGGTGGTGGAGTCACCATCCCTGGAGGTGATTAAAAGACGGGTAGATGAGTTCCTTAGGGACATGGTTTAGTAGTGAGACAGGCATGGTTGGATTTGATGATATGAGAGGCCTCTTCCAGCCTTATGATTCTATGATTCTATGAACTTAAGTTGCCTCTAAAAGCAGTGTAATGTAAACAATTCCATTGACTATGGACAAAAAAATAACAAACAAAAACCCCCCAAAATCCACACCAAGCCCAATGTCTCTTAGGCACATTTGTTGTGTGTAGGTTAAATATTTTTCTTACTGATGCCAGAAGAGATGACTAAATGAATGGGGAATAGAAAGACTTCTCTTTGATAACACCTATCACATTGACTTACTATAGAAAAGAACCAAATACAATTGAACCACATTGATTTTAAAATACAGTACTGAATTTCATTCTTAATAGAAATAACCAGTTTATTACACTATGTAGTGTTTTCCAATATGTCTGCTGAAGAATCTTCAGCCAAGAATAATGCATCTGTACACTTCATGGTACAAGAGGGTTTATTTCTAAGCTAATTAGAAGTCATTCATTATCCATTTAGTAACTGGCAACAAATTTTAAATTATTATTTTATAGTGTCATATTAATGAAAAATGTAGCTTTTTTTAAAGTGGGTTCTGTATGACATTTACATTATTCCACTGGAATTCAATGAACAGCATTACTGTCTTTACGTTCATTACTGGCATTTCACTGTTCAAGAATATGTCTATGCAGATATGATAGTGTGGCCAGCAGGACTAGGGAAGTTATCATCCCCTTATACTCGGCACTGGTTAGGCTGCACCTTGAACACTGTGTCCAGTTCTGGGCCCCTCAATTTGAGAAAGATGTCGAGATGCTGGAGTGTGTCCAGAGGAGAGCAACAAGGATGGTGAAGGGGCTGGAGCACAAGCCCTATGAGGAGCGACTGAGGGAGCTGGGCTTGTTTAGCCTGGAGAAGAGGAGGCTCAGGGGAGACCTTATTGCTCTCTACAGCTACCTAAAAGGAGGTTGTAGTCAGGCAGGGGTTGGTCTCTTCTCTCAGGCAGCCAGTGACAGAACAAGAGGACATTGGTCTCAAGCTCCGTCAAGGGAAGTTTAGGCTCGATATTAGGAAAAAATTCTTCATAGAAAGGGTGATTGGATTTTGGAACGCGCTGCCTGGGGAGGTGGTGGAGTCACCGTCCCTGGAGGTGTTTAAAGAGAGATTGGATGAGGGACTTAGTGCCATGGTTTAGATGATGAGTAGGTGTTGGTGTTGGGTTATAGGCTCGACTTGATGATCTCAAAGGTCTTTTCCAGCCTTGTGATACTGTGATACTGTGATACTGTGATACTGTGATACTGTGACAGCCCTGAATTGGACATCTAAAAACTAAAAACAGTTCCTTCCCAGATGGGAAGAAATAACCTTTGAGTCCCCTATCCAGAATGAGTACTTTGAATGGTGACACAAAATACATTGTATGTGTGGAGGATAAACATGAGAGGGAAGAATAAATACAGTAATAGTAACTAACAGATTTCTTCAATTCCTGGGAACTTGACTAGTAAAAGCTTTCATGCCGAAAAATTTCAGAAAACATAGGTGCTGACCAAAAAGCCATGAAACATTTGGAATTTGCATGTCTTCCAAGCTCTTCTCAATTATCTGTCACAGTGTCAATACCTAAGCCCCTAGTGGATTTAGTGGATGTAGCTCTAGAATAAACACCTACAAAGTGACTTGGCTACTCCAAGGTTCCATAACACAATGCCTGAAGGGATACCACAAACCTAAGTTAAAATCCCTTGACTATACCTGCACCTCTGCTGATGGAAATTTCTTAAAGTTCTGAGTCTCCATATATAAAGTATGAGGCAAATTCACAATGGAATTTATAAAAGGTAGGGTAATGAAGAAGGAACTGTCAGAGATAGTAAGTTGTAAATTCTGAGAACAAGAATGGGACTTAGCACATTGTCACTCTAGTCAGTGCCTCCCTCCTTTTGAGTTTCCTAGCTATTGTTCTTTTCCCTAGAGGCACATAATCAAAATACCAAAGCATTTCTTTCCAAAACTAAGTGGGAATAATTTGCCTCCTTTAAACCAATGCTATTGTAAAATGTATAATAGATAATAGAGCTAATGTCCACCATGGCACAAAGCAGAATAACATTGGTCTATTTTATCAAAGCTATCCTTGGAATACCAAGACAAAAATTTTTTGCTAACCTAAATCTCATAGCATTGAATTTTCCACCTGTTTTTTTTTCGTTTCTATCCATGTGTGCAAAGGTTTTTTATATACTCAAAAATTGCTGACAGTTTTTCCTCTACTCTTTTTTCCTTGAGGTGAAACAAGCCAAAAGCTTTCCATCTTTTCTCAAAGTACAAATATCCTAGCAATCCTGTTGCAAACTAGTTTGTCTAGTCTGATTTTGTCTAGTCTGTTCTTGCCTTTTGTGCACTACTTTTGAGCAAATAACTCACCTCACATCAGCAAAGGGTCTTTTTTTCCAGTGCTGAGTAGGGTGAATGGACTACTCCACAACACATTTTTTTAGAAGACAGTATTATATTTGTTTTTCTGCGACTATATATTATATTGATGAGTTACATTCAGTCTCTTCTCTTTATCTGATCCTTCAGAGACTTTTGCCAGAGCTACTCATTAACCAGGCCTCCTCCACTTCTGCTATCACTCTCTCATTTCTGCTGGTTACCCCAAAGTTCATTACTTCCTTTGTATCCTTTTTGAGCCACATCCTGGTTTTTTCTGTCACTCAGTTTTGCAAAATCAATTTTTAATTCTCATTCTCCAATGTATTTAAGAATGTCTACAAGATTGATTTCAATCTCATATTTAACAAGTACTTTTCATAGCTGCAGTCATTACACTGGTTATTATGTGACGTATACTAAAACAGGTGATGCTAAATGCCAATGAGAAACAGTATCGCAAGCTGCCACAAGGACAGCAAGTCCCCTTCCACTTGTCTTTTGAAGGAGGTGTGGTGGTAGCATTTTGTTTGTTTTGGTAATTTGTGCAGAGTCCAATGGAATCTTTAGGTGACACAAATGAAAGGTGGGATTAGGGTCTAGGCTACTGTCAGAATGAGGCACTTATGAGCAGGCCTCTATTCAGATGGGTCACCACCTGCAAAACCTAGGCTTTGAAAATCTCAGTGTCTACCCTCCTTTCTCACCCCGATGAGAGAATTTACCTTTCTACTTAGGTACTTTTCCTTGTAGTTTGATGTCTGTGTCCTGCAGTTATAGCATTTACTCTAGATGTCAGTCAGGGGGAAAAAAGCACAAGGGTATCCAGTTTAATTACGAGTAGACAGTTAATTTATTTGACCAGATATGCTGCACACCATTAATTACGTTATCGTGGTGTGCAAATCTATGTTATTAAATATTCATTACTCCTAACAATTTACAGTGTGCTAAGCTTCATATTTCAGTATAATTCATCAACTGAACAGTAAGAACTTACTTTAAGCTACAAACACAATTTATATAAATAGATACAATCATGAGGATTCATTAATAGAATAAGAGTTTCTGAACCATATAAAAATAAATAATAGCTGTTTTATGAAAGTAGCACCCGATGTAGAAGTATTCATGACTTTGTAAGGCTATGTACTAAGCTGAAATTCCATTAATTTTTAAATAACAGGGTCAAATTATTTCCTGACTTTAGTCAATGGAGCTAACTGTATATATCTGAATGCAGCAGAATTTGACTCCATTTGATGAAACAATTTATATAAATACAGACTCTTTAGTGTTAGTCCAATATCAGCATGGTAAATTCTTCGATAGTACTTTTTATAGTCAGAAGAAATTAACACTGTTAAACAGCAGTGCAGGTATTGATATGCTTGGTATAGAACACAAACAAACATCAGTTTGAACTAAGTGCAGCCTGAGAGCCTGCCACAGCTGAAGTTTCCCTCTGCTGATAAATTCTTAAAATAAACATGAGAAAAGAAGTGGGTTTTTTACTGTGACTGATAATGTATTTTTTCTGGACGCACTGCTAAACATAAAAATTGGAGTTAATAAGTAACCTATCCCCATCCCCCCTAGTGCTAACTATCAATAGAGGAAAGAAAATAACTTAATTAGGCTAGTGTATTCATCTTACTAACCATTACTAGTAGAATAAAGATGCCTAATTAATAGATTTTTATGAAATAGCTGATGCCACACTTACCTTCATTTTTTTCTAAATACAATGACAAATATAGTATATATGAATATGAACACTATGTTAATAGCAAATATGAACATTATGTAAATCATAATAGTGTAATGATAAATGTTGATTACTTGATCCTACACAATAGCAGAAGCAGTGCCTTAGAAGCTATAGTAATGTTGAAAATAAACAACTGAATCAGTCACAATAGGATAAACTTTAAGGGGAGACCTGGATATGAGACATAAATTAGGATAAATACCCAAGTATCAGCTGAGATTCTTGATTTGCCCACAGGAACAAAATATAAACAATCCAAAGCCTTGCTCTATGATCTTTGCATCTAAGCTACACAGTAATTACACTCTTACCCTAAGTATGAACAAACACCCTAACAATTCCTCAATTATTTTCAAGGAGGGAACCCTCAATAAATTCAATGCTTTCAAGGTGGCACTTAAAGAACATGATAATTCAGTTACCTCACTTCTAAAAAAAGATAAATCCTTCATAGCTTATTATCTCTGCATCATATTGCAGTGAAACCGGTACGGCTACATATCAAACAGAAATAAGAATGTTCTGTAACAGGAATTAATTTATTCAGGCCAACCTTCTTATTACTAGGTGGAATATCTTTTAGTTTTCGTAGCCTGTGCTTCTCATGACAATGCTAGCAGTAGCTTATCTACACTTTTTCAGTTTGAATTATTTCTGCTGAGCATGAATTTCAATCACAGCTTTCAGCATTATTCCAGATGTGGTGGTACCCAAACTTTGTTGCGTGACGTTAATATTTCTCAATCTCAAAAGGATAAAACTTCACCCATATTATCACAGAATTGCAGGTGGTAAGGGGTTGGAAGGGACCTCTGGAAATCATCCAGTCCAACCCCCTCTGCTAAACCAGATTCACCTACAGCAAGTTACATAACGTTGCGTTCAGGTGGGCTTTGAATATCTCCAGAGGAGATTCCACAACCTCCCTGGCCAGCCTGTTCCACTGATCCATCACCTGTATGTGTTTTAAAGTAATACTTTTCAATTTTTGTACAACCACATTATGATTTTTTTACATCCAGAACATTGGGAAAATGAAGTTGAATTCTATGTTGCTGAAAATCACCTCATTTTCACTATTCAACTCCCACCCCCCAGCTTTTTCTGCATAATCTTCTTTGAGATTGAGAATGTCTCATGACATTTTGCTTTCTGCAGACTGGTTAGTACAATCTCAGTATTAAATAAATTCAGCCCCAAGATCAATCCTTGCTTCTACCATAGAATCTCTTCTTTTCATAGAGACTTATTTAGAAAAACTTTTGTAAAATATGACTTATTTCATCAAAATGGTTAGTTTTGAAAAATATGTCTTAAATGAATCAGTGTTTATTTTATTATTTTATTCTGTCCTAATTTGTTTTTAAAGCCATAGTTAAACTCATTACTACTTAACATTTCTTACAATTGCACAGAGTAGGCATCTCAGACCCAGCATTGCAAAGCTCTTCTGAAGCCAAAGTATAACATAAAGAAAAACCTAGGAGAATATCTTTCTCTTTTAGTTCTTTCCCTAATTTTTTTCCTGCAAAACATAATTGATCCTATCTATTCCATGAATTCTTTCTTTTTGCAAAATAGGCCATGATTTTGTTGATGTGCAATTTTATCACAACAGTTATGTGTATTTTTTTCTGAACAAAGTATGTCCTTGCATATCCCTGTATCATCTATGTCTGCTAATAATATGCTTATATTATTACTATTACAACATTTCAGGTTCTGAATAATAGCTCTCATTTTTCTGTAGTGGTTCATTTTTCCTTTTTTTTTTCTTTCTCCTTTTTTTCAGTGCCCTACAAAGAACTGTTTGACTTACTTACATGTGAAAGATTAATTTTTCAGAAATAACAATAAAAAAAGACATAATTCATAAGTAAATTCAGATTAACACATATAATTTCTTTCCACAGCCTTCATCTGAGATGGAAAACAATGAGTTTCTGCAATCTACTGTATCCAAAAGGTATAACATTTTATACAGCAACAGATGAGCATTTTTAGCAGATTTAGTAACTGCTTCATCATATCAAGCTTCCCACTCAGGCTTAGAATTTATCAATATTTTCCTTTCCTCCTCCAAGAAATTCCTGGCAGAAGAAAACCCTAGACCTATTGCTATGACTCAGTGTTGATCCATAACACTGAATGATTTCCCATGACAGCTTGCCAATGAAAATATGTCAAAGCTTGGCTGTGCTGTCCATAAAGTATTGTCAGAAATTATAGCAAAAGGAATTTTATTCACTTTGTAAAGAGTAAACATTTCAATATACTGACTCCTTACCATACTGGACTGATTCAAAATCTTGATCAGAGAGAACATTTTAATTAAAAGTAAAAGTTGTTGTTGTTGTTGTTAATGTCCTCTTAATTGATCCTGCTAATTGTTCCAGAAAATATTAACACATATAGAAGGTTATGCAAAATTTCTATTATTCTCATCATTATTTGTTTGAACTGTACAATAATGTCTGGAGGGAAAACTATCTCAGAATAGTCTTATTTCATGGAAAAGCACTTAAATTTTCATTCGTAGATGAAATCTATTTTCCTACTATTATTAAAAATTTTAAATTGATAAGCAAGTCTGGCCATAGTCAAGCTTTCTAATCTACAGATATAATCACAATCATTAGTATCTAGCGCTTCATAAATATCCCTTTAAGATACTATTTGATATACCATGTAGTCTTGTGGGAAACAATCAGGATACTACTGCTCCAAAAACAGTTAAATGTATTACAATAAATTTGCTTTCTCTGGGATGCTGAATTGGAAACCTATGAGATATAGAATAAGAAAACTGATATCACTGCTTATCTGTCCAAACGCTAGTGGTGTTAGGAAGACTAGTAATTGAAAAATGGATAGCACTGATATTTGAACCTTTTTATATAACCTTTGAAGTGTAAGCCTTTTGGGGAATAAATTGCTTTTTGTAACAAGAACAATGTCAGATCCCATATTTAGAAACCGTGCACTTAATTCATTTTCAGACAGAGAAACTCATGTTGTCTTGTTGGGAAAAACATTGCAAAATGGATTAAGCTTCACCCTGGAGAGATGATAACCTAATATAAATAACTGCAGGCTGATCTTTATTAGTTACTGAACAAATATTGCCAAATAGGACAGGCGACCTTCAATGATGATTGATCTAGGATAAGTCATCAACAGCCTTGTCTCCAGAGAGTAACTTTGGGGCATTTTGGAATTGTACTGCTCTTCTATTTCAGGACTGGCACTAACACTGAGTAAGAATAAGTACATCTTCTTTAATAGTAAAGTCTAAAGCTAATACGGTGGCAGAGTAATGATAACTTATTCTACAGTAGGCAACTGCTAAGTGTCTGCTAGAACTAATCAAACAGAATCGGGTCTTTGTTGGAGACCTGAGTCAGCCACAGCTTCCGTTGTTCACAGGGACAAAAACTGCCTAAACCCTGCTTTTTAGAATCACTGTTAGTATGAATGATTTTTTAAAAAAATTTACACTAGATGAATGAAGTTATCATTATCTAGATGTCTATATGTCCCAGAGCAGCAGAACTGGCATCACATGGAATGAAATACCATTGATGCATTTTGTAACTATTTTCCTCAAATTTCTGCTACTCTTTGCTCATATTTTCCTTTTTATCCAGGAAATAAAATTCCCTGGGTTTGAAAGTCAAGCTTTGAATATAATTGTAGCCATGCTGATTTAAAAACTAATGCTAGTGTGTTCCAAAGAGGACCAGTAAGAAATCCTATTTACAAACAGTCTTTAATCATATTTTCCATAATAATATAAACTGATAAACAATACTGATACTATGAAGAAGTAACACAAAACTCTGCTTGAGAACTCATACTGAAGAGCTATACTCGTTATGTATGGGTATGACTGAAGAAACTGAAGAAACTGAAGAGTAAACATCTACCAGTGGAACTGTGGAGCACATAGCGTATGCTAATATACAGATTCAAATCAAATCACACATGTGTACTTTCAAAACTTGAACAAGTAAGCTACGCACAGCTTATCTGTTCAAAAGACATCTTGAATCCTGATGACGCCCTTTCAGCTGATGCATTACTAGACAACCTTCAATAGACTGTGGGTTTCGATATACTGAGGATTAATTTAAAAGCAGAGAGTTATATTCTTAGGAATTCTTGTTTACGGGACTGAGATCTGACAGCTGGAAGAAGTGAAAGTTAGAATTATTTGCTAAAATTATCAAGTGCCTCTGTATAAAAGTAACACACCTGTGTACTGTTGAAGTACTCTAACCTTGCACAGCACTAGGCATGTTCACAGTTTTGTGCAGCTGAAGACTAGCAGCAAAAAATTTGGTTTCCACAAAGTAGTATGGTACTTCTAATTTGAATGTTTTGATTTTGTTTCAGTGAGTAAAGCACGACCCACGTTCCTCCTGGCATCAACACTCTCAGGCTTATTTCTTTTCATCAGTTATCTTGTTAGCAGTTTTCTACCTTGCTCAGGCAATAAAACCTTTTGTCTGTGATTTTGTTTCTGCCTTATGAAACAATTTTTTCTTTTTAGATTTCAAAAGTGACAAATTTAGTTTTCGCTGCTTTAAACATCTCGTTTCTTCATACTCTGATATGCAATACAGTGTAAGAGCCTTCAGTAATGTTTGCCTTGTATAATGAGTTATCCACAGAAGTTGGAACACTAGAAAGTCAAAATTATTTGCCTAGTGGTAATAAAGAAAAATATTTCCTGTAGAAGTTATTACTTTAAATGCAGAAAAAAACCCTTAGGAATTAGGAATTCTGAGGTAAATAACACAATAATAACTCTCCTGGAGCCAAATCCACGTCCAGTGTTATTCCACCAATTAATTTACAAACTTCTACATGACAACTAAGGCTAAAACCATTTCCTAAGTTAAAGAAGCAGTTTAAGGGGTGGGGATGAGGGGTAGTTGCATATCTTTCTAGTACATTTGTTTAGCAAGAGACCGTTAAAATCTCCTTATCAGTTTACTTGATTTCGCTTCCATCCAGTATTTTCTCAGTGTCTTAATTTATAAATATTCAGTCCATTGATTTAATTAGTATCCCTTTTTCCTCTTACATGCACTGCTTTATATTGTGTTCTCTTTTGTGTACTAGTACCATCAATGCTCTTCTACATTCTCTTCGAACTTTAGACATGAGTGTGCCATATGAACGGTCACTATGTTTGCTTGCTTCTTCAAAAATTGTTACGGCAAAGTTAGTGAAAAAGGTCAGGGTGATTATTTAGTGGGAAAAATCGAATCTGCTGGAACTTTATTGCTTTCCTCTAAGAAATCTGACTTATTTATGACATAAGGCATTTTAGGGCACCTGATAGGCCTGACTTCTTATTTTATGATACTTCTGCCTTTGTGTAAAATTGTGCTATAAATGATATTGACAGTGTCATACAGTACTACTGTATTGTTTTTAACTTGCATTGTTTCAGCAATTTATAGTCAAACAAACCAAAGTTGTGACTGCCTGCCCTACTTGCAAAGTTGCAGGGCCTTGTCTTAAATTTTTCAATATATGTTAGAGAAACTTTTAGTGGAGGAAAGTTTACCACAGCCCAAGGAAACGTGCATTTTTTCTTCTGGCTTGAACCTATAGCCCTTAAAATAGATGAAATATAGGCAGGTATGTAACTGTGTAAGGATAATCTTATGATTGGGATATTTTCCTTAGCAGACTTAGCAGACTCATTGTATTGTTGGACTTGATGATCCCAGAGGTATTTTCCAACCAGATCATTCTATGATTTGCCCCACTACCCCCAAGAGTTGTCTGACAAGTGCAATAACCCAAACACCTCTCAAAAAAGAGAGATGAAGGATATGAATTGTCCACTCCATAAGATACACTACATAAAAAGTAGAGACTAGTTCTCTAATCCCAAAAGAAATAACCAGGTAACAAGTACTCAGAGGTTACTGGAAAGGATAATTTGTAGTGCCTCTGGAGGCAGTAATGAGATAAAAAGGTCCTTCAAGGCTCTGTTGGTTATAATTATCTTCAGATTCTCTTCTCATGTGGGATTTTCTTTTAACCTGTAAAACTGCAATTGATGAAGATCCTTTTCTCTGTATCCCTCAAAGCTGGACAAGTCAGCTTTATCCCTTGACATTTGTACCTGTAAAACATCCCCAAGAGACATCCATTGTAAAACCTCAGGTTTTTAATCTCCATAACAGATCAGAGGTTCCATGGTTCTCTTATGCTCTTGGTGGTTACTGCTGTTCAATAGAACAAACTTTGAAAATTCCTTATGTTACAGTTCATCATACTGTTGAATGCTTTCTGCCTCTAGATCCAGAAAAAAAAAACCTCTGCCAAGTTTTACAAAACTGGGGAAGGATATCATGTCCAAAATGAATGATGCAGATAACTCGCAGCATAACTGAGTGATCCCTTTTAAGCACTCAGGTGAGCTGTTTGCTTAGAGAAATATTTTTCATATGTTGGTCTGCTGGTTAAACCCAAGAGACTCCACCATCATTGCTTAAATCAAGATAAATGTATTTTTTATTTTTGTGTAAGTAAGAATAAGATTTTTAAATGTTTTGTGGGTTTTCTTAAAGTGGCTAGGCTTCCTTCGTTTTTTTAAGTGATTGAGAATATATGTTCCATATTTACTGTTGTTTGATATCTTCCACATAAAAATTATTTATATTTTCCCTATAAACAGCTGGGGACTTTTCTACTGCCAAGCCTACAGAGAGAGCTTCTGATCCAAGCATTAAGCTGGTTGTTTTATATATAATAAATGACACTCACTTTTTTGCAAATCAGATAGCCTTTGGCTATGCAAAGGTGTGGGCTCACAGGGACATCTGCAACAGTAGCAATCTTGCATACACATTGCTGTATATGATGCAATGAGGAAGATATGACACTGTTTCTTCACTTGTGCATCACCGCTGCAGCTATATCCAGTCCCATATCCTTCTGGTTTTACTGATGCGCCATAGGACTACACAGACCTTAATTTACTAAAAATTTCCTTCTGGCTAATGTTATTACAAGTAGAACCCAAGAATAAACAAACCTAACCACTATTGTTTTACAATTGCATTTTTAGGTTTGTTTTAACAAGTGCTAGAGAGAACTGTGGCTTCAGAAATAGTTGATAAAAATATGCAAGATACTTCTGCTAGGTACAAAACCAGAAAAACCACCACCACCAACCCCATGAAACTCTAAAATAGTCCAGGCAATTGTTAAGTAGCTACCAGTTGTGTGCAGAAAAGACAGCACGCTGTCTCCCACAGTCATTTCCAGGAATCTGAAAACTGCCACGTACTTTAAAGTTATGAGGGAATGGGAATTCACAGCATCTCAAAAGAGAACCTCACATCCTGATGGGATTACACTCTATGAGTTAGCTACGCTGTGCTGGACATGGTTTTTATACAGGCTTCTAACCTGAACATTATGGCTTTTCTGTAAAAATTGTTGGTTTCATAATTCTGTTGTTTTGGGGTTTATTAAGATAAAATAGACTGAGTTATTTAATATTAAAAAGTATTTTCGCTGCATGCTAAGCTTAATTGACTCAGTACTCATTATTATAACTGGATTATCATTGGCTCCATGATAATTTTTGAAAGGATAGCTGCATAAATGCTTGATCATCTTTTCAAGCCATTAAACACTCTGGGCATCAGCCTCTTAACAGTAATTCTGACATGTTTATCTCAGCTGGGTTTGTAATTCTTCTTTGTTCAGGGTTTGTGATCTGTATATACAGTAGTTTTAAAAAAAAAAAAAACACCATCACAACTAACAAAACGTGATATAGCCTTCCAAAGGAAGAAATAAATAAAGAAATGAAGACAGACAAGACTTTTGCAACACAAGATAATCCTTGGTGACTGATAAAATATTCTCCTTTAAAAGAAATTATGTTTTTGGCCATTAAACCTGGACACCTGGAGTAAATACTTGTTTCAGATCTGCAGGCACCTTATTACATTTATTTTTAAAGGTTAGGTAAGACTGTTCCCCTTGGTTGCCCTTTGTGTAATTAACCTGAGTTTACTTCCAAACCTGATTTTTAAAGAAAGTACCTTATGCAGCCCACATCATGAAAAACACTAATAAACGAGGATACTCTTTTCATTGCATCTTTAGGTGAACAAACGGAGTGCAACATCAGATTTATAGTCTGCCACCAAATTCAGTGAATAAGTTTTGAAATTCCAAGTAACAACTAGCTGCGAATGCCTCTGGACCAGACGCTTATCAAATTTCGAATTGCCTTCAGCTCCTGTGGGTTTTTTTTTTTGTTTTTTTTTTTTTAAAAAAAAGCATAAGCAGTTAAGCAATATCTAAAGTTCTATCATTTACGCCTAAACCCACCAGGATCAAGTCTTGCTGCATTTCTTCTCCACCCTCCTAGCCTTTCCCGAAGAGATCGGATGGAGCGACCCGACCTCCTACCTCCCCCAACGGAACGACAAGGAAGCGGTATTTCCCTAAGCAGCGGACAGTATTTTCTATAGAGCCTCCTCGCTCCCTCTCCTCCTCTCCCTGCCCCAGGAAAAAGTTGAACGTGTTTTTTTCCCCGGCGTTGGCTCCCGCAGCCGGCGCATCCCGGCCAACCCCGCCGCTGAGGAATGCCAGCCCGGCGCTCCAGCGCTGCGCTGAGCCGAGCCAGCAGTGGCATAATCTACTAATGGCTTCTTTTCATTTCAGCCCTCCCTGAGAGACTCGGTGGCAGATTGTAGACTCAATTACTCTCATGTCAGGTGATTATCCTAGGTCTTAATGTAATCTTCCATTCACACATACCATATTTCAATTACGGCAGCTATGAAACAAGCTGTGTATTCAAATCACCAATCACCTTATCACTGCTGAACAATGTCAACTGTAAAAAACGCCAGCTGAAGGCAATTACACATGTGTTGAGAACCGATTATGATTACTCTCTGTGGTATTTGTGATGAGCTGGGGAATGTTCTGAAAATTTAATTTAATGACAATATGCTTGCTGTACAATCCATAATACCTCCTGAATCCAGCATGGGGCTATTAAAACTGATAGGAGCATATTATCACCGAGCTGAAAAGCTGGGTTGGGATGGTTGCTGGATGTCTCTACAGGGAATGATAGGTAATTTCTCCACATATTTCTAACGGCTGAGGCAGACAGCTTCCAGTTCCAGCTGCACTCTGAAGGTGGTCCCTTCCCCTCCCTTCTCCCTCCCGGCGCTGAGTTAAGGTGTTTCGCTGTAGCCGCTGCAGAGGGACGGGCAGAACAGGGGAGGGGGAGCCAGGGAAGTGTGCAGGGGTGAGGGGACCGCGCCGTTATTTCCAGGGCACAGCGCCTTTTTCCCTGGGGGTCTTTTCCCGAACCTCGTTAAATCCTTTCTCTGATTTATTTTATTCTGCCCTCGTTTTGACACTCTCTTCTCTGCGGGGACTTTGCAGAGCCAAGATTTAACCGGAGGAGGAGGTGGCACAGCCCGTTGCCAGAGGGATGCGGATTCCCCTTTCGTGTTCTCCCCCCGCCCCTTCCCCGTCGGTTCCACGCGGTGACCGGCACCCCCCACCCCGCAGGGTCGCCCGTTGCCAGGCAACAACCCCTATTTAGTCATCCAGGGCCCACGCTTCTCCTAGAACACCCCAAATGTGTCTGTGTGTTACAAGGAAGGGGATACAACGAGTTGTTGTGCCGCTCCCTGGCCTGTCTGGCGTAGCCCTTGCCTCCAACAGGTGGACAGCCCGGCAGGCAGCAGCGCCTGGGCACATAGAACCATAGAATGGTTTGGGTTGGACCTTAAAGCCAGTTCCACCCCCCTGCCACGGGCAGGGACACCTCCCACCAGACCAGGCTGCTCAAGGCCCCATCCAGCCTGGCCTTGAACACTTCCAGGGAGAGGGCATTCACAGCTTCCCTGGGCAACCTGCGCCAGGGCCTCCCCACCCTCATGGTGAAGAATTTTCTCCTAATGTCTAATCTAAATCTTCCCCTTTCCAGTTTAAAGCCGTACCCCTCGTCCTATCACTACTTGTCCTTGTGAAAAGCCCCTCTCAGCTTTCCTGTAGCTCCTTAAGGCACTGGAAGGGCGCTGTAAATTCTCCCCGGAGATTTCTCGTCTCCAGGCTGAACAACCCCAACTCTGTCAGCCTGTCCTCAAAGCAGAGCTGCTCCAGCCCTCAGATAATTCTCGTTGCTCTCTTCTGGACCCACTTCTACAGTTCCATCTCCTTCTTATGTCGGAGATTCAATTCCTGTACAGCGCTGCAGGCCAGGCTGAGGGGGAGGCACGCACACACATTGCTGTGTGGCTCTGTCTGCGTGTGCGCAGGGGAGCTGCTGAGCGAAGTCGGTGCTATTTATTGATCTGAATTGGTGCCATTCCAGATTAGACTTGCAATTCATTTCAGAAATCTGACAATCTCTGCTGCCTGGGCGAAATGCAAGGGTGTCCTGCTCTTTTAAGGCTACAGCTGATGGATAACGCTGTGCTGGGCTCTGCTGTGAGCTTCAGTGTATTGTCTAGCCTTCTGTCAAGGGCTGCCTTACGAGCTCATGAGCCTTCACATAAAACAAATCATCTCCAGTGCTAAATCAAAAGTCCTGTTCAACTTGAAGCATTCACCTACATATAAGAAAAAAAAAAAGTTTTTAATGAATATACATTGAAGAGATTTGTTTAGCTGCACTCACATTTCACATCCAGGGCATTTCTTTTTGTAAACAGGTTTATTTTTTCAACAGATCAGCCTAGTTTGGTAGTTTGCCCTTCACTGTAGACAGGAATTTTATTGTGGATTTATTACTCTGAAGTGGAATTCTGTGGCACACATTAATCAAATAATTTTCTGTTCTCTCTCTCCAAACATGTATGTTATAGGGATAGGGATTACCTGGTTTACCTTTTTATTTTTAAGTTGCTGTTCTACGTGGTGTCAAGTGTCCTGTCTCAAATTTTTTTCGCTCAAGTCAGCTATACAGTCACTAACATAGAAATATCTGACTAGATGTGGCAGGGAGAAGATAACTGTAACCTACACCATGTACTAGTACTTTGGTTTTGGATACATTTACCTATGTATCTGAATATCACAGACATGTAAAACACAGGCCAGAAAATAAATAAAATTGATAAAAATGACACGATATAGAAAAGCCAGACCAAGCAACTAGGAACATTTAAATTATGTACTTAAGTTATTTTAATCTATTCTGAAAAACAGCTTCTGTTTATAAAGAGATTTTAATGGTAGGATTTATTTTCTAGAAAGCCAGTTCTGAAAAAGAAGGAAAGTATAAATAGGGCTGATGGAGAAAAGAGTGCATCACAGGAGAAAAATATGCTAACTGAATAGCCAAAGGTTTAGGAAACTTAACTCACGCCAGCTTAAGGGTATTGGTTTGCAGTATTTACATGATGTTCATTTAACGTAATGTGGTGATAAGTAGTATTATAGCAACAGTAGTAATAACAATGACAATATTAACAGCAATTGTAGTAATAACAAAGAAAATAGCAAACCCAAAACAGAAACAAATGGAGCAAATAAATAAGGAGCTTTTAGTCTAAGACGCAAACCAGCTGTTTCTCTAAAGGAACGAAATGGTGCATCTTTGTTTTGGATTAGTATATAGCTAAGGAATCATCAACCTGCAAGCAGTTTGAATCTGAATTCTGGCTAGAAGTAGAGTTCAGGGCACCTCTGTTCTTTGCTACGGGCATACAGAATTCACAACAATGCATGCATCTGGCAGTTGCAAGGAAAGCTTTATTTTTTTATGTGTAATAGGAAGGCAGCACACAAGCTGATTTGTGACATTACTCTTCATATCTCAAAGTGAAGAGAAAGCCAAGAAACAAAGAAAAACCCCCTCAAGTCTCCTGCTAATCATGAAAGTTAATATTGTTACTGGCATGTTTCTTGCATGAGGGGAATAATATTCTATAAATTAAGGAAACTACAGCACAATGGCATAGCTCTAAACTTTTTCCAGTTACCTGTCTAACTTGGGTTTTGTATGGAGAACAGCATGCCAGCATTTATATTACGGCAAATTTCAAGGTTTTTGTCTTAATCAGGTTGTTATTTTTTGTTTGTTTCTTAATTTGTTTGCATTGGTTTTTGGTTGTTTGTGTTTTTTTTTTTTCCTAGGAAAGCTGCTGAAGCTCCATAAGGAAACGTCTCTATCCACCTTACACATAATATGTCTATATATATATTTACTATAATCACAAGTAGACACACACTAACAAAAGAATCATGGTAAGGAAGAACTAAAAAACTACCATTCTGCTCAAAATTTGTCATTCTGGGCAACTGAATTTTCCCCTTAAATTGAAGGAGGCATCAGCTTCCTTCAAAGATGCCATGACAGAGATTACTCAGTTTAACATTGGGTTTTTTATTCAGTAAGAAAGCCTGTGTTATTTAGAAAGCTTTTTTTTTTTTTTTATTCTCTCTACACACATTTTAAAAAATACTTTGAGGGTTTACAAGTAAAATGTTGTTAGGTTACCCTAATAATAATTACCTAGTGCAATGAAGGGCTTTATTGATTTTTCAGCAAAATGAAGCTACTGTACTTATTTTAAAGATCAATTTTATCACCTGAGCTTGGGCATGCTGGACTTCAAACAAAGAAAGAAAGAGGACAATCCTTCATAACCTCCTCCGTGACCCTAAACAGCCAGAAAATCAAAAAGCCAACCCATTTTGTTAGCTGAATTACATTTCTTCTTTCCTTCTTTGATCCTTCTTAATTTGTAATTCTCTGCCAAAAAAGTAAGCTATCTGATGACAAATTGTGCTACTTTTATTGCCCAAGGCAGTTGTTAATTTTTGCCATAGGTCAAACAGGATAGAGCCCTAAAGAACCAAATGCTTCTTAATTGCATGGTGTACCACTAGTTGTTGCCACATCTCAGAGGAGTTATTGCACCTTGCAGATAATGCCCTTTTCCCCTGCAAGCCATGAAATAGGTTCGCCCTACATCGATGTATTAATTAGATTTCAAGACTGTTTCAAAAATTATAGCTCAAACTGCAGTTCAAATATTTCAGAAGTTATTAGAAAGATCATCAGTTGTCATGAGGTTTTTTAATTGAAAAAGAGGAGGAACTAACCTTGAAGTCTCTTTTTTCTTTTTTCTTTTTTCCAAATATATATATGTATCTATGTATTTACAGATAAGGTGGAGGAAAAAGCTTAACCTGTAAACCTTGTCACATTAAAAGAATATATAAGTTTTGATAGAATTCCAGGTTAAGTTTGTCAGTTCTGATGTTGTAAAAAGTGAATGAATTGGCATGACCTGTAGAAATCTCAGGCAACATTTGAAATTTCTTCAGTTGGCTGTATATCAAGCATACAGTGAAAAAAAAGAAATAGAAGGAAAGTAGAAAAGAAGGGCAAAAGGCGAAATGGTTTGTGTCCATTTAAGAAAAAATCAATAATAGCATAAAATTGATTTAGTGCTTGTCATAAAACATAAGTAAGTGCTGGAAAATAGAGAAAATTGAGTCTCAATTTAATCTGCACAAAAGCCACACTGTACTGATGAAGTGATCTGAGGAGAGAGCTACATAAAACCTAAAGACAGATACTTAATTGTCATATTAAAGACTCTCTTTTCTGCCTGCTGGAGTTGAGGGGTAGGACCCATTAATCATGTGGATAAGGGGCATTGAAATCAAATCTCAATTAAAATCTGTTCAATAATGTCTCTAATATGTTTTTCAAGCATTAATTTTTTCCCATTGATTCTACACCCCATAAATCAGATATGTTGCAGTGCATGTAATAGTTTATGGAGGAGAGGATTATGGTTTTATGAAGTTAATGCAGCAGAACCATTTAATTTACACAGGCTAAAGTTTTATGTCTCTTAATCATTTCTATTGTTTTCTGTGGGTAAAAATTCTTTAGGATATAAACCAAAGAACACTTTTATTTCCCCTGTTTTTCTATATGTGTGAGTGTGTGCCTGTGTACAAACGTACACAAAATATTGATGTATACCTGGGCACTGACTTATGTAGACCCATTTGCCATGTTGGTTGTTGAAAAAGATACACTCTTTTATTATTATTGGAGGCTGTGGTTTTGCAGGGCAAAGATAACAATCTCAGAAAAAAGACAACCATCTTTTGTATTGCTACACTATGCAATGTTTGGTGAAACACACCAATAGCATGGATATCGACAACTCAACTTTTGGCTTTTAAATTAAGCAAAGATGCTTTCAAGCTGTGATAATGAGAAGTTTTGCAAGAGATGCAAAATTAGTTTGTGACCAGTTTAGGATGGCAAAGGTTTTTGTGTTTTTACAGTTGAAGAAGTGTTAACACTTGCTAAATTCTCATTTCAGCAACTATATTATTGTTCTAGTTTCAGCTAAAGTAGAATCAGTTTTCTAATTTTTCAGCTAAGCCTTGTCTAAGTAGCTTCATTTTCTGAAAGTTAACTGCATATTTTTTTCAAACAGCATTTCACTCTAGAAGTGAAAATATGAGACATCAGTATGCAGAAAGGCCATTGCTTGTATTATTCCTCTAGAAACCAAGGCCATCCTTGAGCTGGTGGATGCCCTAAGTGAAAGGGGTGAAAAAGGGTCACACGTGCAGGGAGGAGAGAACAGGACAGGTGACCCAAAAGTGACCAAGAGTATGCCATCCCATATACATCATACTAAGTATAAAATTGAGAGATCACTAAGGTCAAGCTCTCTTCTTCAATGGCTAGCATTCCAATACAGACCTTGTCCGTCTTTTTGTCCTGATCCAGTTCCTGAGTCCAGCTCCCTCCTGCCTCTGAATCCAGCCCAGGACCTTTCCCCCATGCCTGCTCTGCAGCATCTGTGGTGACATAGTCATCAAGGGGTGGAGGGAGAGGCAATTTCATATATTTGTTGTACATATTTTATTATTTTCTTACTAGTAATATTTTCCTGATTATTATTATTACTGTTTCATTAAAACTTTTTTAGTTTAGTCTTTTGTTTTCTCATTTTGCTTTTTCCTTTCCCTGGATTGGGTAGGGGAAGGGAATTGGTACACAACTGCATGAGTATAGCTGCCAATCAAGCTGGGCTAAACCATGACAATTATTCACCCATGTTTCCCAACAGATCCAATTGGCTATATCCTACTTCATTACCTGACGTAAGGTCTTGTGTGAGTGTTAATGTATGCTGTTTCAAAGCTGGCAAGTTCTGCCTGAGAGTCAGCTGTTGGGTGAATATTGTTTCATGACCAAATCTACCCATACTGAAACAAAAATAAAAACTAATTTTTGTTTCACTGATGCATCATTTATACCACAGTTCATAAACACTTCTTAAAACTGCAGGACATGTCAGCAGTCCAATATATTTTCATCTTAATGAAATATGAGGTGCTGCTTGTCATAATCTTTGTAAATACTCTTGGTAAGTAACTTATTCCAGCTAACTGAGGCTGGCTGAAAGGTGCACAAGACAGCTACATTCCTGAGATCTGGAGAATCTGGTTTTGTTGAACGTATGCCCAGAACTAATAAAGGCAAGGGCCACAGGTGAGAACTAAAAAATGTCACTGGGGAGCATCAAGCCTTAGCTTGTCTCAGCAGGGACAGTGAGAGGGACAGTTACCTCACCAACAGAGTCCTAAATTCCTTTCCTCACACAAAGAGTTCCTCTAGCTGAACAACTAGATTAAAAACTTCTGATCAAACAAACATCATTTCATAAGGCATGGTCATATTTGGTGCGTTTATAACTTCTTCAGTTTTACCTTTCCCTTTTCAAGTATGTTTTAATTGCAAACACTGGACTAATTATGGCTGTGTCACATATTTAATTCCCCTCATCACAAGACCTACTTCTGAATTGTCACACAATCCATGAGTTTTGGCTCAAGACTGTCAGTTCATAATAGTTAAACTGGTTGATGGAGTTTGAGTGCAAGGTGCAGTTCACAGTAAGACAAAACTGTCATTAAATTCTGTGCCTCCAACGTTCTGAGTCAGGACCTCTGGATCACTTAGAGAGGCACCACAAAAACAACTGTTAGCTATAAAGCTACCATATGCTCGAAAATAGTCATGGAATTGTATTCTAGTAACATTAATGTCTCCTAATGTCTCTTCCTGTCGTAAACATTTCTGCACCAGGACCTGTAAGGAGACAAAATGCTGCATAAAGCCTGTCTGCTGTCTTACACCCATTCAGAATCCCTCTTCATATATAACAGCTGATAACCCAAGAGTCGATTCATCATTAATGACCCAGGGGCCATAGTGCAGGCAGTGTTAGGGGCTATGGGCAATGCATTGTTTAAAAATCAAAACTGAATTTAATTTTTATAAAAGTTTGTGTCTTCTATGTGGTAGTGTGGTTACACAAACAAAGGAAATGCTAATGCTGAAAGACGAAGTCAAAAATAGTGAGACAGAAAATTAAATTGCAAACATGCTACTCCACTCTATCCTAATAGCACATTTCTTTGAGCAAACATAGGAAAAATGTCACTTCTAAAGTACACAGTAGTTAGGCACACGGTTTTACTCCAGAAGGCTGTACATGAGAAGACTTCAACATTGCTGCTGTTAAATATATTTTTTCTTATTTTTACGAAATCTCTACATTAAACAAGAAAATGAGGTGGAATACTAGTTTGCATTATGTCTTAAAGTTTCACCAGCGTAGCTGCATCAGAAGAGTATGAAAACTTGATGAAGGTTTTCCAGCAAAACAAATGAATCGACATGCAGTTCTCCTGGGGAAAATTCCTTTAGTTGTTGCTACCTGTTCAAGTTTTTGTAACATAATTCCTACAGTTTAGCTTTACAGGAAAACATTTTTTTTTCTATGTAGACAAAACTATAATTAGAAAACCTTTACATTTTGGAGAGAATGTACTTTAGGGTTTCCTGCTTATCATTTTTAGTATCGAAATACCTAAATGTTATGTTTCAAATGTGCTTTGTATATCTAGTAAAGGATGTATTTTAACATGGTACAAAATTAACTTGTGGAACTCATTGCTACAAATTGACAACAGATTGAAAATGCTAAGAAGAAGACTGTAGATTTATTTCAATCATAAAAAACTTCCACAATTGCATCAGATAGGATAAAATATTTTTAAAAGGGATATAAACCCTCATGCTTCAGGTCACAAATGACAGTGAAGATTTAGCATTACACCTACAGCCTATGAGCAGATTATTCTGCTAAGGTGTGCCATACCTTTTCCTGAAAAGTCTGGTGCTGGTTGTGCTCAGGGTACTGTATGCCTGTGCACCATGATTATACAGCATATCTGTATAGATGCTTGAAACTTTCAGTTACTCTCACAGTTCAGGCAGTTTCCCAAGTCTTTTGCCTGCCAAAATTCTCTGGCTAATCCTTCTAGTGGTTAATCCACTGGAAGATCTCTCTTCCAGGTTGACACTCTGTATTATCAGCTTTCATTTTCTCCATTCAGCTTACTGGGAAAGCTACTTCTTGAGACTTCGGCTGGGCTGCTGAGAGTGATGAAAGTGGTACCATTGGTCTGCAGGCCACAGTTCTCCCGGGTGTAGAATGTCTTTTTGCCAGCTGCCCCAGTCCAGTTTTTAATGCTAGCCACATGTAGAAGTAAGAAATAAAAAAGAAACATTTTCCTGGTAATTCAAGGAGCAGAAAAAATCCCCCACCTGTTTGTGTTCAAAGACAGAGTAAACAAAAGTATATTTTAGTAGACTATCTCTTAGTATTATATTATATCTTAATTCAATTCCAACAGATTCTGTTGCCTCCAGCTAAAAAGCTGTCAGTAAAGCTACGCAGCTGGGAAGATTAGCATAGGCTGGATCACAACTCAGGGCCTAGGATGTTCTCAGTTACTCTCCAAAATTCCATTCAGACCCATAACTTTGTCTTGGTAATTTCCAGCAATTCTAGAACTCAATTCATAATTAAGATGTTAAACTTCAGCGCTTTGCCCAAAGGAATAGTGACTATCCCGTGCTAATTTTAGAAATACTGATGTCTCTGGGGCATAGCTACGTGAAACTGTCTCTTGCTAGACAGTAAAAAAATTAGTAATGAATAGCGCACTACTTAGGTAAATGCATAATTTATCCATTCTTTCAACTGGCAGGCAGGGATCAAACCTCAGTATCTAGTTTTTACATTAAAAATACAGTCCCTGCAAACACATAAACGGATTCTATACTAATATACTAAGGCGCGCAATAGATGTAGACCATTTCTGATTGTTCACTAAAATTAAACTATAATCACTCAGTCTGGGGAAGTGGACTTGGGATAAGTGATTCCTAATCTGGTTTTGAAGGACACCATGACAATAGGATAGCTTTTTCTGTTATCACATTACACAGTTCCAGAGACCACATTATGTATTATTAAATAGAAACAGCAGTTTCTATGTCAATACACACAATATAACAGATAAGGATAGTTCCCCTGTTTTGTTTCACTATTTCTTTTTATACCTCAGTCCATTTATCTTTCTTGCATCTGACATTTTCAAGAGGAAACAAGATTTGCTCAAAGATCAGCAACGTCTTGTGAGGAATGAGGAAGGGTGTTGTTTAAGATGTAGGAGCCACTGAGATTAGGCATGTGGCTGGAAGAAGGTGCCTAAGGCAAGAATGACAGTGGACAAAGATGAGGATAGAGCTACACTGAGCATATTCTAATCAAGCTAGAAATTGAGAGGAAGATAAGCAACTAAAGCTTACTTTATACCAATCTTACATCTCTGTCCCAGCAGTGACCTCAGGAGTTCTCAACTGTGGTGGTTCATTTGCTTATTTCCTCCTTCCCAGTAGGCACTGCATGTGTGATGGGAGTGGCTGAACCCATTTTAAGTTCTCATAATTAGACGTGAAAGCAAAAGGGTCTTAAGTGTTTTTAGCAGCCACAAACTAAATTTTTTTTTGACTACTCTTTCATCAGCTCAGCTCCTCCCTCCTTCTCCAAACAGCAATTTCTTTGGTACTATTGTCCAGCTGTTTATCCAACAATTCCCAATGACAAGTCTCAGGATGTGTCATTTGCTCCAATTTACATCTACCACCTCCTTTAAGTGAAAGTGAAAGTTTTACAGTCACAGAAACTGAATCAGAAAGATAGGATAGTGCTACAAGTGCTTTTCAACAACAGATGGCTATCCCTGTTATACTATGGTCTGAGAAGGCTCAAAGACTTACCAAAGTTTGCCTAACAGTAACCTTGGCAATGCCAAGAAAAGCATCCCTGTGCCCAAACCAGACATCAGTCAATGGCCACATCACTTCTTTTTCAAGGCAAAAAGCAGCTCAACTTACTAATTGTAGCTCTCTTCTTGCTATGTCCTAGTTTTTAACTGGCCTTGTAATGTGTGCTGCCTCTTTTCTTGATTCCCTACCAACAAAGTGGTTAAATTGTGTAACCCACACAAAGAGGGAATAAGGAGAAAGGTCTTTCAGAAATGTATGTTATCTGTTGCTTCCAAAGGCATTGGAAAGAAAAAAAACCAAACCACATTTGCTTTTCAGAAATGTCATTATAAAACACTGATGAGAAAAGGAGCCCTTTGAAAGTGACAGAGAAAAGGGGGGCTGTATTTCACCAGAGATGCCAGTTTCTTTTTTGATTTATGGTTTTGCTATTCAAAATAAAGATTACGATCTTTAAATTTGTTTGAATTAGAACAGTCCTAGAATTTATAAGAGGAATGATACTTTGTGTTCCTGAAAGGAGTTTCAGCTTTCCAGCATAGTTGTCACACTTTCTCTCTCTTAGCTCAGGATCTTCCATTTCCTTCAATGATCTGTACAGCTGAAACACTTAAAAGTGTCAAATTAAAAACCCTTTCAGTCAGAGTGAGAGATATTCCCAACGCACTTATATATGCAATACTACTTGATGCTAACTGTCAAAATGGAACGGTCTTTTTAAGTACAGACACCCTAGATCATACTGTGAACGCAGGCAGAATGATTTGCTAGTTTGGGTTTCTGAAGCCAGCACTGCTGCACACTGTGACCAAAAAAAAAAAAAAAAAAGAAAAAAAGAAAGAGAAAAGTGAGTATTAAGTGAGTATTGCTTCCTTTACTGCTTCCCTTCAACAAAATCTCACTGGCATTTGCTGCAATGAAACCAATCACAATGGAATCATTTTATATGCCTGTGACTCTCATATATAGTTCCCCAAGCCACTGTTCTAAACTGACAGCAGTTAAGCACCCATTGAGAGAGACTTAAAATAAGTTGTTACTCAGTGGAATCCTCCATAGTCACCGCACATGACTCAGAAGGTGCGGGGAGTTCCACAGGAGCTATGGCAGAGTTTGCATTTAGTTGTGTTTATGTTATGAAGAAATACTGATTTTGTATGTAATGATCTCTTGCACAACACCTTCTCAATACCAGCAGACTGCAGTATCAAACATAGGCCTCCCTTTAACCTGATTCTTGCAAACTTTTGATGAATATATTGTTTAAAATTTCTCGCAATAAGTCACAGAAGCCTTAGTTAAATGCAAACTGATTCCTTCGAATCTTTCCTGTGACAATGCAGGCATGAATGGAACACATTCGAGAGCTCACACAGCTCTAGTTTTAATGCAAAAGACTCAAGTCCCATGAGTGAGCCAATTACAAATTATAGTGTAGGTGAACTCATTCTTTTCCATTCACTGGAGCTGATTCTGAGTCATTAATGCTGATATCTTAGAAACGAAGCAAAGGCTTTTCATATCTCATTAACATTACAGAGGAGAAATGAAACTAAATCTATGATAGATGAGAGCTACATATATGGAATTAGTTCAGTTGCCTACATTTTAATAAGCCTTTACAGAAAGCCAGAGCCATATCCACCACCAAAAGGCTCACTAATCCTCTATGGTGTCTTGCACTGACCTCATTGGCACGGACTTGTTATTGGCTGAGGTTCCACCTCTGTTAGGCTTAAATCAGCTAGTGTGAAATTTTAACTGAGAATTAACTGTGCCAAAATTCATCTTTAGAGTTCTCAACCTTTCACCACCTAAATGCTGAACAGTTACTCCGGAACAGTATAATGTGGCTTATGTTATGAATCTAAGAAGGTGGAGGTTTAGATCTGTATAAGGGCCATAATTTACAGGAAACATACTGTGAAGGAAACATTGGTCTCTCATATCTATTTACAGTTGCATATGCAGTAAAAGAGTCATCTAATCTGGGCTGGATGATGTTCAGAGACAGAAAAATCATATTTTTTCTTAAAAACCTAAATATCGTCAGGCTTGGCAGCTGGCCATAGCTGTCCTTGATACATTTACTCTAGAAAGCTATATAGTGGTATCTAAATCCAACTGCCACACATTTATCTACTGCTACTTCTCTTTTGGCCTGGACTAACACAGGCACATGTGTAAATAAACTTATGGGTATGCCTTGTGCCAGAGATAGTAAAGCAAATACTATTCAACGTTGATGATATAGTGATACTCAGAGTTACTCTTTGCCATTTCCATTTCCTGTTGTTTTTTTCTTTTTTTTTTAATTCAATCTGGCTATTAATGCAGAGCGTTGCATAACCGGAATGCCCCTGAAGCTGTTCTGGACTATATTCAAATCCGAAGTCTGATGAGTTCTAGCAGCCTGCACTTGTAGTTGGCGGGAACTGCAAATATCTTTTTCTCCACCAGACATGTCCCCTACATCAGTATGTTTTGATGCAGGAGGCGAAAGACCAGAAAAATTATTTATTATCAAGGACAAGAATAAAAAAATACATAGTTTTAAATTATAGCTGTTTAATATTGGCACTTAAAAAAGCTCTAAGAAGAAGCTTAATCTCTTTGCCTCATTAAAAACCCATTCATCATAGAGTGCTTTAGTAAAAAATAGATGTTTTGTGCATGATTCCATTGAGACTTCAAATCATAAATACATCTTGTTTGGAATATTTGTTACAGTGTACTTACTGAAGACTGAATTACTTAATGATAGCTGAGCTAAGGGTGTCAACAATAAAGCTTTCATAATTAATTAACGAATTACAATTATGACATTAATGTATATTTTTCCTTTTCTTTTCTTTTTGAAAATGTTAAAAATTGCAAGCCCCCAAAAACCAGAATGACACCATACAGTGGGACTGTTTCAGTCAGTAATGGAGTTGTTAGTTTTATTTTATAGGCGTTACTGATTCCTGAAAATACATCACTCTGACTTCTGATTGTAGTACCAGAAAATTTCTCCCACTCAAAGTAGTCATAGGAACTGCTGATTTGCAAAGACTCAGAAGGGGAGAATAAGGACAGAATAAGGAAAGGAAGAAAGTGTGTGACTTGGAAGAGAGAGGGCCAGAGCATCTTAAAAAGTAAATAGGCAACACTCCCTACTATTAGTAATGAAAGAGAGTATAACTCAGTGGGAAAATAGACAACTTTGCAAGGACACACCCACACAGTTCCTCCTATTTGATCCGACACACAGATATCCCAAGAATTAGCAGATTCAGAAAGAGATTATCATTTTTGTTAAGTAAAACATTAAATTAACTCTATTTACTGGGGAGAAAAAAGCAAAGTAAAAATGAGATTTATCTCACATTGGATTACAGAATAATTTCTAGAATCACCACACTTTAGTTAGAAATAATTGCTCTCTGATTGTGTGATCTTTAGTTTTTTGAGACTAATTCAGAAAGATGAGGCACATATATTTGTCTTGTATCTGGTCCCAAACTGAATGTTAGGCAGACATTTGTGGGTCTGGCCTGTAGCCCACAATCCTAAACAAGAACAATCACAGTAGCAGAAAAACCCACAAACTGATGGTGTAAGTAAAACTGCTCACTGTTTCTGTAAGTAGAAGTGGTGGCAAGGTTCTGAGTACATCAATAGGCAATAATTGCCCTGACCATCCTCAGCTGGGACCTCCACCCATGACCTCCAGGAGCTCCAGTGAAGTTTAGCCCCACCACACCTCTGATTCTTGGTATCCCAGTCCTTGGCCGTGGCCTCTGGATTGACCTTGGACCTATGTTATAGCCCTGTTTGTATTTCTTGCCATTATGCCTTGCTGACTGGGCGTCATGGACAGCCTCAGGTGTGCTTTGTAATACCTTACCCAGTCTGTTTAGAGGAGCTCCTGCTGTCACCCGTCTCATTTTTTGCATGCTTTGACAAGTGTTACATAATTCATAAGCGATTCCACAAAGTGTATTTCTAAGTTTTTGTACATGCTGCCAATTCTGTATTATCCAGGATATTGTAAGGATAGGGATAAGAACTGAGATATCCTGAATGACTGGAAGATGATATGACAGAAGCTTCACTAGGGGTGCAGACATTGCATGAAATGATTCAGCTATAGTCTACCGGTGCTTATTAGCTCCATCTTAATAATTATCTTTGCAAAGCAAAGCAGCTTGGTACTTGGTGCTCATGGCATGAATAGCATTCGACATGGCTAATCATGGATTTGATAGCTGATAATTTCTACCAGATATATATGCATATATGTTTGCATCCATATCCATATTCATATCCATATCCAAACACATGCAGCTTTCAGTGTATCAACTTCATAGAAATTTTGCCAGTATTATGTAAAATATGAACGATGAATAATTTGCAAGTTCTTTGAAGGTGAACGTACTTTATAAATTCGCACTATTGTACTGTTACACTATGGTAATATATTTCTTGTTTTGCCGTTGTTCTTGCAAAGTTATACTTCATGTGACAGCGTCCAGTGACTTTGAGATATGTCTCAGGTATTATCTATTACTGAGTGATTGCAAAAAGGTGTCCTAATGTCCAAAGCTGATGATGCTGGAGTACCATTATAAATATATGTATACAAGCATTGCTAACTGTCAAGTACAGCAGCTCTCTAAGATCTTTAGTTTCATATATCCTCATTGAGCAGCTGATATCTGAGAAAAGGCAGCTCTGTTTCTTTCCGACTTGTGTGGGTGTCAGAGTTCAGCTAAACACAGCAGAAACAGAGCTAAGAAATTCTATATGAATCCTCATTGAGTTGTTTGTTCCAAGCAGATGATATTCTTGCGTGTTTGTTTGTTTTATGCTACAGAAATGGTTTATCAAGATAAACATGGCATACAAATCTGGAAAAAACATAATTCTCCACAAAGCAGACAGTAAAACAGTTGCTGTCCAGAACTTCGTGCTTTCATGATGTCTTTTTTTTTTGCAGGACTCGGCTCTTCTAAGCTCCCTGCAACAATATCTCAGCTTGTTCTATTTGACGGCTGTTCCCCTGTCATCACTCATTTTCAGTGGGCAAGGGGGAGCAATTGCTGGGCATCAAATCATCATCAAGTAAACCAGCCTTGACACTAGTTAAAAAGGGAGATGGATGGTCACTTGGCTTCTACAGAAAATACTCTCCTAAGTATCCTAGCAAGGTCCCTTGATATCAGGCCAGTGCTTTTCTTTTCTTTTCTTTTTTCTTTCCTTTCCCTTTCCTTTCCTTTCCTTTCCTTTCCTTTCCTTTCCTTTCCTTTCCTTTCCTTTCCTTTCCTTTCCTTTCCTTTCCTTTCCTTTCCTTTCCTTTCCTTTCCTTTCCTTTCCTTTCCTTTCCTTTCCTTTCCTTTCCTTTCCTTTCCTTTCCTTTCCTTTCCTTTCCTTTCCTTTCCTTTCCTTTCCTTTCCTTTCCTTTCCTTTCCTTTCCTTTCCTTTCCTTTCCTTTCCTTTCCTTTCCTTTCCTTTCCTTTCCTTTCCTTTCCTTTCCTTTCCTTTCCTTTCCTTTCCTTTCCTTTCCTTTCCTTTCCTTTCCTTTCCTTTCCTTTCCTTTCCTTTCCTTTCCTTTCCTTTCCTTTCCTTTCCTTTCCTTTCCTTTCCTTTCCTTAAAACAAAAAAAGTTTTTGGGAAATAATCCACTAAAACTTCTTATGTTTTAGAAATATATTCAAGATACTTCAGAAACAACTAAACTGATGGCCCTTTTACTGCTCAGATGACCATTTACACTGAAGTAAGTTTGAACATTGGACCATCAAAGAAATTATATTAGTCCCTTAGACTGTTGCACAAAATTTGGGTAGTTCACTTGTATTGCACACTGTATCACAGTGTCAAAATATCACAAGGTTGGAAAAGTCCTTTGAGCTCATCAAGTCCAGCCTATGACCCAACACCAACACCTACTCGTCATCTAAACCATGGCACCAAGTGTCTCATCCAATCTCCCTTTAAACACCTCCGGGGACGGTGACTACACCACCTTGCCAGGGAGCGCATTCCAATGGCCTATCACCCTCTCAGTGAAGAACTTCTTCCTAATATCAAGCCTAAACCTCCCCTGACGAGGCTTGAGACCATGTCCTCTTGTTCTGTCGCTGGTCGCCTGAGAGAAGAGACCAACTCCTGCCTGACTACAACCTCCCTTTAGGTAGTTGTAGAGAGCAATAAGGTCTCCCCTGAGCCTCCTCTTCTCCAGGCTAAACAGCCCCAGCTCCCTCAGTCGCTCCTCACAGGGCTTGTGCTCCAGCCCCTTCACCATCCTCGTCGCCCTCCTCTGGACACACTCCAGCATCTCAACATTCATTCTCAAACTGAGGGGCCCAGAACTGGACACAGCACTCAAGGTACAGCCTGACCAGTGCTGAGTATACGGGGATGATAACTTCCCTAGTCCTGCTGGCCACACTATTCCTGATGCAGGCCAAGATGCCATTGGCCTTCTTTGCCACTTGGGCACACTGCTGGCTCATGTTGAGTTTCCTGTCTAACAGCACTCCCAAATCCCTTTCCACCTGACTGCTTTCCAGCCACTCTGTCCCCAGCCTAGAGCTCTGCACACTAGGACCACCTTTGGACTTATGCTGTACTTGTGCAGGTATAGAAGACATCATGTTTCGAATACCGACTGAGGTAAAAAGAAAACAGAAGAAAAAAAAAAAGAATCCCAAACTTCATCAGAATTTGATTTGGAATTGGAAAAACAGCACAAAAGCATTGTACATGCAGTGAATGTCTCTGAGTAAGACTTTTGGTTCTATCACAATATTATTACTACAATACAGGAAAAGCAATTTTGATAATAATTTTACAAGAGTAGTACAGAAGCTCCCAAAAGCACAACCCTTCTCAGATTTATCTGCCTACTGAGTTCTCATTAAAGTCAATGGGAATTTGGAGACTCTGTAATGGAGGCAAAGCAGTACAAAGCGTAAATGTTCAGACAGTGCCTGGAGGTCCTTACTCCAGCAAAATTCTTGTGTAAATCAGTGGAAATTTTGTCTTGGGGGAGAGTGAGGTGGTGGTGGGGAAGGGATCAGAAATAAGCCTTATTTTGTTTGTGCAGACTGAAATACTTAAAATGCGAAAGCATCTATAATTGTTAGCATACATAGTAATCATTTAAAAAAATGTGTAGGGGTCAATCCTGAAAATTCTGACATGTCTGGGAGTTTTTGTAAGCTGGAGCAAGGTCTCAGTGTGCAGCAGTGAGGAAGAGAGTTCAACACTCCTGCACCGGTGCCTCCTGAACACAGCATGATCCCAGCTGAGGCAGGACAGGGAGCTGAGATCAGCCAGTGACAGCATGATTGAGGAAGAGAATAATATAGTTGAGTGTCTTCTGATTTTAATTCACATGATGATCTTTATTACCCTGAGGAATAAGAAATACTATTTTAAATTCTTTTTAGCACTATTTGTTTAAAACATATTTTACTGGCATATGATCTATGTTTAAACAAGTCATATAACATAGGATCCTGGGAGAGTCCTGAGGCTATGTATTCATGGAAAACACAAATACAGAAGAATATTAATTATTAAGCAGCATTTGGGCTTGTGAATATTTCTTAGCATGTGAAAAGCATTTGTGATTAAAGCTGTGTCTCTGTTCATTGTTGTATGGGATGGTATTTTCCAAAGATGCCAGTTTGCAATCTATGTATACGCTAGAAATGTGAATGCCTAAATCGTAAAAATAAAGATATTAGTCTTTAATAAACAAATGCTTTTCTATTGATACTAGAGTCAGAGTTACAGGTAGAAATAGTCTGAGTTTCTTATTTTCTTGATTCATGTCCATGACAATTGTGCAATTATCTGTATTACACTTTCAGAGGGTTTGCTCTTTACATTCACCGTAGAAGAAGTAATACAGACAAATATTATTCTTAATGGTTTTTTTTTCTACATTGGGGAAGTAAAATACAAACCCAAATTCAGACATTCAGAGATTTTGTGAAGTCTGTACACTGATATAGGGAGTTTATATGATCACTATCAAAAAACGGTATACTATCACAGGACAGAACTTGTCATGATTAAAATTAAAAAGTGATCTTTACTGCAGGTTCCTGTCCACTGCTCCACTTCCACTTTCGAAGTCGTGCCAGTTTGTGCAGCCATACTCTAAACCTGACCTTTGAAGCTGCCAGATTATTTAAAAGCCTTCCAAAAATGTTTTTTAACAAAATTGCTGTGTAGGTCTGAATTAGAGCATGGTCATGCAACCAGATGAGTCAGTACAGCTCAGGGCTGGATAGCATGAGCAGAGAGCAAAACCGAGCAACAGGAGGGCCAGCAACAGAGGAAATTAGCTCTTCAGCTGAGGGATTAGTGGAATCAAATTATATCCTTGGTGGAAGCTGACTCAATCAAAAGACATAAAAACATCTTTCATCGCTGGGTCTGGACTGGTCACAAGCCCTTCATTTTATTTCTGCTTACCAGAAGAACTGTATGTGGCCACGGTAGCAAAGCTGGGGTAGTTCTTTATGGAAGAATCATGTTTTTTTCTGTGTTAATACAGACCTAACACCAATAGAGCCTATGCACTGACTGATGGATGCTACAGGAAGAGACTTACACGTTACAGTACTGTGATATTGGAATTAATGTGGCCTCCAGATGTTTCAGTCAGACTCAGGACTCAATAGTACTTGATAATTGATATATATGAGAAAATATTAAAGTTGAAGAGATTTTTATAAAATGTTTCTTTCTATTTTTATTATCATAAAATATAAATGCAAATTTGATTATTATAAAAAACTTTTCAACCCTAATCAATGCTACTTAACTGAAATATTTTAAACTATTGATGCAAGAGAAATAAACTTTATTTGTCAACTATTTATTTCATAGTTTTAGGGACTAAAAAAACATGCAAACAAACAATACTGGTTTTACTGATTTATTGGGAATAATGATGTAATACTTCTAAAAATGTTATTTCCATTCAATTTTGTTCTGTAAGACTACTGATATACCCTCCTTTCTTTACCAGTGCTTTTTATTTTACTTGTGTGAAAGCAGATTAAAAAAAGAAGCTGGAAGCAGGCAAGAGGAGGGATTTTCATAGAGTAGTATTAAATTATTGACAAGAGGAGAAATGAATACCACAAGTGAAACATGAAGATTCTCTGTAGTTTTGTAGAAAAAGTCTGAAATTGGAAACAAGGTACATGAAACGCTAAATGATGGAAAACTGACATCTTCCTCAAACACTGAGTTATATGTGCTTGCGGGATTTAGGTTCTCTGGTTTGGCCTTTATCCCTCTTTCTGGCAAGTAGCTCTAACAAGATTTTGTCCTATTGTCATCTGAAAATCTGTCTTAGTATTCTCTTTGGGCCTGATTCTCTTCTTACCTACTTAAGCGTAAATTAGAGGTCAACAAAACCTCTAGAGTTAAAACAACTTGGAAATCACGATAAGATCTTTTCTGTGAAGTTTAATATTTCAGTGAAGATATTCCAAATTGTGTGTTTACAGACATGTACAGCAATTTCTGCCCACAGAGTTAAGTTATTTTATCTCAATTTGGTTTTCACCTGTTAAAACCCTTCAGACATGTAACTGACTTCAGATTTACATTGAAGTTTAATATCAATAACTGTGCTTTTGGTGTGTTTTATTTGCTGTATTTTTGGATTGCTACCAAGACAGATTTCCTTGGGGAGTACTTAACCTCCAAGCATTTTTTAACATCATACCCGTTACTAAATTGTTACTATAACTTGTCAAATCCTTGTCTATAGGCTCTGAAGTGAGGTTATATTTACATTATGGGAAAGAGGAACACTTTGTCATCCCTAGATCTGTGTTTTCATAGAATCATAGAATTACCCAAGTTGGGAGGGACCCAAAAGGATCATCGAGTCCAACTCCTATTCCTACACAGGACATCCCCAACTTTCACACTGTGTGACTGAGGGCACTGTCCAAATGCTTCTTGAATGTTGGCAGACTCCGTGCCGTGAGTGCTTCCCTGGGGAGCTGCTCCAGTGCTCCACCACCCGTTGGGTAAAGAACCTATTCCTAATGTCCAATCTAACCCTCCCCTGGCACATCTTTCTGCCACTCCCTCTAGTCCTATCATAGATTGAAAGAGAGAAGAGATCAGCACTTGTTTCACCTCCCTCCCTTGTGAGAAGGCAGCAAACAGCTATGAGATCCCCTCTCAGTCTCCTCTTCTCCAGTCTGAATAGACCAAGTGACCTCAGCCGTTCCTTGTATGACTTCCCCTCTAGACCCTTAACCAGCCTTGTGGCCTCCTCTGGACAGTCTTCAGTGGTTTGATGTCCTTTTTATCCTGTGGTGCCCAAAACTGCACCCAATGCTCAAGGTGGGGCCACATCAGTGCAGAGAATATCAGGACAATCACCTCTCTTGACTGGCTGACAATGCCGTGCTTGGTGCACCCCAGGACACCTCTGGCCCTCTTGGCTGCCAGGGCACTGTTGGCTCATGTTCAACTTGCCATCGACCAGAATCCCAGGGTCCCTTTCCACAGGGCTGCTCTCCAGCATCTCAGACCCCAGTCTGTCCGTGTATCCTGGGTTGCCGTGTCCCAGGTGCAGAACCCAGCACTTGCCCTTGTTAAATTTCATGCTGTGGTGATTTTCCAGCTCTCCAATCTGTTAAGATCCCTCTGCAGGGCCTCTTTACCCCCACGAGTGTCAACGGCTCCCCCCAGTTTTGTATCATTGGCAAACTTTGTCAATAAACCTTCAAGTCCTTCATCCAAGTCATTTATGAGGATACTGAAGAGCATTGGCCCCAGGATGGATCCCCACTAGTGACTGGGCACCAGCCTAATGTAACTCCATTCACCATGACTGACCCATCAGCCAATTGTGCACCCATTGTATTATGTGTTTATCCAGCTGTATACTGGACATTTTGTTTATGAGAACACTGTGAGAGACAGCATCAAGGGCTTTGCTGAAATCCAGAAAAATTACATTGGCCTGTTTTTCCTGGTCGGGCAGGTGGGTGACCTTGCTGTAGAAGGATATTAAGTTTGTAAGGCAGGACCTCCCCTTTGTAAACCTGTGCTGGCTGGGACCAAGAATATTCTCCAAGAATAATCTTTATAATCTTGCCAGGCACTGAAGTGAGACTGATAGGTCTGGAGTTATTGGGGTCATCCCTGCTGCCCTTCTTGAAGACTGGGTCAACATTTGCTAGCTTCCAGTCAGTTGGTACCTCTCCGGATCCCCAAGAGAGTTCAAAAATCATTGAGAGAGGTCTCATGTTTTGTCCAAGTTCTAACTCTGAATTCCAGTAAACCTCAACTCTGATTTTGGTTTCCATGAGAAAGATGTGGAACTTGTAAGCCAGTGACATTTTTCATTATAATGCAATTAAGTACAAAATTTTTCTTATTTCTGGGATAATGGTGAAGCGGATTAGAGAGAAGTGAGGATAGCTGTATTCTGCAGACACTATGGAATTGTAGTTTTTTAAGTGTTAAGGTGAGCAAGGTGACAGAACTGAGACATTCCACTAATAGTAAATTGCTTTGGATGGTGGAGTTTGATTCATTTTCACATATAAAAGACTGGTCACTAAGGCCATCTGGGCATTAAAGGGAGTAGCCATGCGGTTTACCGACTCTGAGTTGCATGGATATGCAGAGAGGAACTGCTGTAATAGTTATACTGTTCCTGGTACCTGTACTTATGCTTAAAAATATTTTATGTGGATCTGAGTTGCAGTCACATTTGTACTGGAATGAAAGACATGCACTGGAAGGCATAGCTCCTTTCTGGAGCTCATCCTGGAATGTCAAAGTTTGGTGTTGTCAATCTGAGTTTGAAGGTTCAGGCTTGCCCTAAAGGATTATAACATTTGCTAAATTGTCATTTTCCTTCAACAGGAGCTGAAGAGTGTGTTTGCATTAGCATGCAATTTTAAGCCAATGCAGCTGAGTTCACTGATAGGTTTGACTGACAGTTGGCAACTTGTGCTTAGTATTCAATTTTGAAACATCTTACATCCGTTATTTAATAAAAGCATTTGAATTTCAGATCGTATGAAATACCTCATTCAGGCTACAAGGTAATACATCTTGGTTAATATGTTTTCTATACAAATGCCCTATTTGGCTATTAATTTTACAAATATTTCATCAGACTCCTACTGGGATTCTGCTTCTATGCCTTTCTCTTCTTTAGAAAGAGAAAAATGAAAGAATGAAATAAAATTCATAAGGAAGCTTTAACTTTTGTTGCCATTTCACAGATCCTAGACAGCAAGTTTTACATCCATCCCAGCTTAGCAAGTGGAGCCACCCTATTTTGGCCCAGGGAAATGAGTTGCCTAACCAAAGAAATGGGTTGAGACAAAACAGGCAAAGTTTGTCACTGGGAGTCAAAACTGAAATTTATATGAATCAACAGTCATTTTGAAAAATGTGGACAACCCTGGCATTTACTGCTGTTGTAGTTCTCTTTAAGTGCATCTGTGACAGCTCTGAATGACTGCTGCCCTAGTTACTAAAGTAGATTGTCCAGAGGTTTATTGTCCAAGTACACAAGAGTCCAACTATGGGGAAGGCTGATCTGTTGTCAAAACTCTGCAATGTTCCTGAGTTTGAAGTAGTTCTTGCTCTTTTATTGCATGGCGAAACTTCACCTTCTCAAAGCTGCTGCATCATTAGGGTGAAACTGTTCACTGCTTACTCATTAGGTTAGCTGTTAACTCGTCATGCTAAAAGCAGCACTTGTTGCTTTTCATTCATATTTGTCAGGTTGGTTGTTCCCAGAGGAGAAAGCCGTGCTATTTGTTCTCACTAGCTGTTCTTGTCATTAGGTGCTTCTATTAGCTTTTTGTATCGGCCATTCTCAATTACAGTTTTCTGTGTCAGTTGTTCCCATTAACTTGTTCACCACTAATCACTTCCATTAGTTGTGCC